>OLKM01000637.1:161143-255208 GCA_900291075.1 Melanogrammus aeglefinus | reverse complement strand
TACAAGCCGTGAGCCTCGATGGAATTCTCAAAAGCTCATTCACCCACGCGCAGGCATGCCGTATGTACACACAGCCCACGTACACAACACACACACACACACACACACACACACACACATCCACACACACACACACACACACACACACACACACACACACACACACACACACACACACACGAAGATAACATAAAAAAACCAAAGAGCAGCTCCGCACAGTTCAACTCTTTATCAATGTGTGCAAAGCCATTTGTGCGCGGGGCCTGCTGGCTAGGCCAGGCCTATAAAGTGAGCTCCCCCCAGATAAACATCACATTCATTGTTTATAGAGCCCAGGGGGCAGGAATACCTGCTGTTTTACAAAGAGATCCTACTGGACCACAGAAACAAAAATAAAAGGAAAGGAGCCAAGAGTTCTTTATTTTGGTTCCCTGATCACAGGTGACACACGTTGCGCACCCCACACGCGCCATCATGTTCAATCGGAGTCGGTGTGGGGGGGGGAGGCAGTGGGTTTGAAGTTAATGCACGGACGATTTCACTTTGGAGCCGTAAAACAGAGAGCTAAAGACTCGATGGCCATCGCGTCTACGAGATGTGGTGTGTGGGAAGTATGTTGTTCTGCACTTTCCTTCAAAGTCCAGGGGGTATTATGGGTCCACTGACAGAAGTATGGAAGTGTTTGTTTTTTTTACATTCTCAACTAGCAATGTCTCGCTTTCTTCTCAACACAGACAGCCACGCACACACGCACTACAACACGACACACAGAACAACAGAAACACACAGATTGGGCAGAAGAGAGAGGAGGAGCAAAAAGAACTGAGAGAGGAAGAGAGAGAAGGTGAGAAGCAGAGATGAGAGAAGTGATGAGTGAGAGAGAGATGAGAGAGAAGAGAGAGAGAGAGCAGAGGAGAGAGGGACGAGAGAGAGCAGAGAAGAGAGAGAGAGAGAGAGAGTAAACAGACTTTTGCTGTTTTACAGGAACAGAGCAGGAACTCCCCCATCCATCCAGACTACTTATTTCACCTCCCGGTCAATCGTTGCACAACGCAGCCCTAAAGTTGTCTGTTAAGATCCTTTTCCTACCAAAAAAAAAATCCTCCTTCAGGGAGAGGACCTTTCAAAACAACATTCTTCAGAGAACATGTGGGAGAATCCCTGACTGAAGGAGTAGTGGTGGTGGTGGGAATGAAAATCCTTTAAAATGTACTACATACAAGACAATAATGCTTTTTCATCTAACAAAGCAAAAGCTGTGTTTGACAGGGTAATTGTGCTCCTTCTTAGTCGCAATCCATTGTTGAAGTAATAAATATAACCTGAAAATGATATGTGCACATGTATTATGCTGTATGAAGAGTCTACTATTCATAATGCAGACGAGGTCAGATCTGGGTGAATGGGGCGTTTCACTTTCTTTCGCTTAATGTGTTTTTCGGCCAATCATGCAGCGAGAGGTGGGGATCTACCAGCGCAGTATTGGGGTAAACAGACGTCACCAGCAGAAGCTAACTGTCAAGTTGTTAAATCAATACCGTGTCGAACGGCTACTGTAGAAATTCACCAAAAGACCATATCAAAGTCCTGTTCTCAAAGCCTCATCCACTCACATTGGTTTTCTTCTATAGAAAATCTAATAACCAATAACCAATGCTAATTACATAACCAGCTGTCTAACTCTTAACTTACCTGACAAATTCCACAAGCGATATGTCTATTTATTGGAGACAGACCAGAGTCTCACATTTCTCCCCCATCTCTAGCTCTGCTGCAGAGGTTTTAGATTTCTTCATCATAGTCTTCGAGCCAGAGAGCGAGAGACGGAGAGAGAGCGACGGGAGAGAGAGAGACACACAAAGAGAGACAGAGATAGAGACAAACAAAGAGCGAAGGTTTTTCTATTTTAAAGATGTAGCGAGAAAGATAAATTGAGAAAGACAAAGCCCTAGGGTCAAGTAAAGAAACATTTCAGGATGCAGAAAGACAAGGAAGCCAAGCCAAGGAAAAAACAAGTGGTTTATATTACTGTGGTGAGTGGATGGTTTAAGCACATCAGGACACGATTGCAGGTGGATTAAGATTGGTCTTCATGAAGTCTGTGTATGGGAGTGTGTATACAGTTAAACAGAACAGATATTTTCAGAGCATTTAACTCTCTAATGGCCGATAGATAGCTATGGCACTTATAAATTACATTCAATTTAGAGCACTTCAATCGTTACTACAGCACCGTGAAGATTAATTTAGCATTACCACATTTAAAAACATACACATATACGAGACGCCTTCTCTCCATCAAAATAATTATTTATTTGTCTATAGCTGACCAATGACGGGACACAAATGGTTATTTAGTCTAGAATTGCTAACAGGGTCATTATCCTGGTTGTTTAACATGGCCCCTCCGTCATTTTTGTGTTTGTGTCTATGCAAGTGCATGGCGCGCACGTCAACAAAGCAAGCTAATTTTCTCACTGAACCAAAAGGCAAGGTAGGAGGCAGTCCAGGGGTTGGCATGTTTGCAGCTGTTTTGTGTGTGTGCGTGCATGTCTTGTAGGTCATTTTACATTTCATGAGGAAACATAATATGTTTGGGTTCAGAGTAGTTAGTACAATGTGAATGGAGCGAATAGAGCTAGAACAATGGACTGAGTGAAGACAGGTTTTCTGTAATGCCTGAGGGATGGATATACACACACCATGCAAATCAGATCAATACATTTGGCACGTATTGGATATTTTGGCTTCTGTCTAAACAGATGATATTGAATCCATTTGGGGCTGTGTTTGCATATCTCATATTCTGTAACAACATTTTATTTGCTCATGTGATCATGTGATATATTTTATTGAATGTTTTTTTTATTTTTCAAGCAGGAAATTAGGGTTGATTAATGAATACGACTAATAATCAATACTACTAATAAAACATATACAAAGAGTATATGTTTTACCATCAGCCCAATAATGACATCAGTGAAGATATTAGAATAATATACTCAAAGCCCTTATCCTCCAAATGATTGAAATTGACACAGTGATTGAGTGAAGATGTAGTAGGAATGGGCCTGGGGTCGTTTGCTACATGCTAACCATACATTGCATAAAGAGACTAACGTTTAACGTCCTTGCAAAGGTCTCCACATTCACGCCAATTAACAATTACTCTTTTGGATAAACAAAACTGCAACAGTGCACTTTACCTTTGAGGGAGCTAAAGGCCACTCAAATAGTCACAGACAAGCTTAACGCTCATTGTTTGGAAAGTCTGGTGTTAAGGTGTGACGTATATGGGAATCGGGGGCAGTGCTTATATTTCATTATTTCCACAAATTCTGAGGTGTATTTTCCATTTGAAAACATAGACCGGGGAACTGTGATTGGGTCACATAATGATAACAAAATGGAGGTCGCGTGCCAGACCTGGACATGTCCCCATGTATCCCTTAAACGTAAATGATGGATAGGGAAATGTAATAAAAGTGAAATGATAAAAGGTGCTATTTACCCATTCAACCTCTCCTAGAAAGTATTTTAGATAACACACACATACAAATACAAAAAACACACAGATTGGTGGAAATAAATACCTTAAATAGAAGTAGGGGAGGGGCTAAGGTAAGCAGATATCGTATCGGTGAGGCCAAACTTGAGTTTATCTTCCAATTCTCCCTGACCCACATTCCTAGTTAAAAGCCAATAGCCTTTCATTTCCTCCTCTCCATTACCATAGAGTAAACACAAACCTACCTAGGAATTTCCTGTTATTCCATACTGAGACAGTTAGCATTCGCTAACGCAGCAAATTGCTTGGGGTTTCCAGCTAATGTGTCCAGTAAACGACTGCGCTGTTTGCGCAGCATCCACCCCCCCCCCCCCCAATCAACCAGCTGTGTCCTTGAAATGCTGCTAAGTGTTGCGCACATCTCGACGGGCTAGAGGCGCACGCACGCGTGCTTGTGCTAGTTATGCCTTTTCTGGCACAGAATTCAGATTTCTACAGGCCTTTGTCAATTAACATATCCCCTCTTTATGTGCGGATTCCTTGCCCCTGACAGAGCCTGCATGCCTTCTCTACATGGGGTAGAACCTGACAAGACTGTTTCTCTTCATGAAAAAGAGAAAAAAAAAAAAGCAAGTCTACTTACTAATATTATTTGCAGCTGTCTCATGCAGTCTCGTGTTTGTATGCAGCTCGCCCGTAGTGAGATCCAACATCATCTCCTTCAGTCTTTCTGCCACACACTTGATGGAACGTGGTCGTAATCACAGGATCCTTTTCTCTGTCACTGATCGTTTTACTGTACCGTTTAGGACTCCTAAAGTATCCCCCCCCCCCGACCCCCCAAATCCATTGTCTCAGTAACATGCCTTGGCCTTCATGTCAAGTCGAGGCATGTGTATCCTTTAATCACATTACAGTCGCCTCAAAGCGGCATATTGGCTCAATTTTAAGCCACATCATTTAGTTCTCCGCTTACTTGTAGGCTTTATTGTGAGCCTCATTCAAAAAGAAATAAACACATATTTCGAAAAGAGAGAAAGACAACGATTTTTTTTTGCTTATTTTGCTTCACAACAGCAGCGGTTTTAGTCTTCAAAAAGGCAAAATAATGGCAAAATAAGTGTATCTGGTAATACTCTCAGAAACGGACAGAAATTGAAATCCTTACACATGAAGGAGGATCTACTCTGGATGGTAATAGTCAAATAAACCATAACCCCTTAAAAAAAGGTCTTCAAAATTCTGTTGCGGGTCTACAATGGACGCTCAGCCATGGCAGGCTTCACAGATGTTATCTGTTTGGCAGTAAATGAGAAATAAAACTGCATTTCCCTTCATTTAGCTGAAATGTTTATTCTAGTAAATACTACAGACCATGTGGGTGAGAATTATTATTCAAAATAAACTGAATTGTATTTCATTGGGAATAAATCCCTCAAATGTTTTTTGTTTAATTTGTTTTCGTTGTAATCTTCTTACCTCCTATATTATATCAGACATGACATAGGTATAACAGACATGGAACACTATACAGATTGTATACACATTGTATGCATCTTTAAATAAAGACAGCTTGAGTTATTTCACATACATGAAAAGGGCAGGTCAAATGTGAGAACAGAAATGCATTTAGCTTCAGCCCCCCCTTCCCACAAAAAGGTCTTTGACCAATTAGTAATCATCTATCTATCTGCCTGCTTATTAGTGGAAACTCAACACCTTCGTTCTAAAATAAAGAGTGGCACCTTTAAACAAGCCTTGCAGTATTAGACTAACACAGTTAATATCCAAAAAAGTATCTGTATCAAACAGGTAAACAGGTAAAGGTAGGGATTTCAAATGATTTGTGAACCACTGTTGTGTTGAATGGAGATTCCACTCATGAATTGTTCGGTTTTCTGGGACAGCATGAAATAAAAGCAAATAAAATGTATGATAAACAAGGGGCAGCAGCCGAAGCATTAAAGTCATGCTTAAATAAATTGTACAAAAATAATACATATCAAAAATCCAAAAAAAGTAAAAACACCAAATCTATTGCACAGTGGAGGTATTAGAACGTAATACAGCATGGAGGTGGTACCTGTCTGTGAGGGTGGGTCGACACTGAGCGTTACATGGCTGGATGGAGCAGGAGGACCTGCTGAGGTACTAGCTATAGCAACGACTAGAGCACAGAGAAATATACACAACACAGAGAAGACGCGGGGGACGGATGACCATTCATCCCTCTTTCTAAACCGCTGTGGATCTACAGCACCCAGCGAGTCCAGTCAAGTGGCTGGATGTGCCAGCAGCATTCGACAGTAGTAGGGTAGTCTTGTTTATTCCCCATGAAAACACCTTTTTATACCAATGCCCGAGTGCAAAAGCTGGGATGTATTGACTGCATGTTATTGGTACAAAGAGGAATTTATGTTATGGCAGGCGATCATAGGAAATATATGCTCTCATGGGATTCTTGTTTTACACACTGGACAGGGATCAAATCAGTCCATCGAGATAGCTCATTACAAATGAGATGTTCCTCTGTGAGCTTCAGGAGTTATGTGTGCATAAGATTGCTGTCTGTGATGCAAAAAAAAAAAAGGCGCCCAGGTTCTCGTTGGGAGATCCATTGAGGCCCGCGGGCCAAAGCCAACGGTATCACCTTATCCGCCTCCTATAAAAGACACATCTGTTCTACATGATATATTTCTGCTTCTATCTGAACATTTCACAATGTTTTTGCTCTCCGAACGCAGCCAAGACATCTGGCAGTGATTAGAACACCACAAACGGCCTGGGCCTAATTTTAAAGGGCCACTTTGACATTTTAAAACGCTTGTCGAGTTATTTTCCTTCACAGGGCTCCTGTCACATTGTGGTGAAAAAGTGGCACTTTAGTTCATCTAAAATGTACATTGTCAGTAACGTTAACATTACTTATTGAGAATAATGGGCTGTATAAGCAGAAAGGGAGCTTTTCAAGCTTGAGACTAGCCGTCCCAGTTGGTTGTGAAGACTAAAGTCTGAGGAGACTAATGCATTCTCGGATATGAACAGTACACACGACTGAAATCCTTCTCTTAAGCTATGGCAAGCTAACGTGAATGACAGGAGAAACAGGCTATATAACAAGATGGCCGCTCACACAAGAATACGGGTTGTCAAGTCTATAGCCAAATAATACAAATGATATGCAATAATAACAATAATACACAAACCTTCCACAATAAAGAATCGGCCAAGGAGATCAATACATTTGAACCAATAGAAGTGGATAAAAACAAGAATGAAACTTTTTTCCTATCCAAGCAGACAAATGTGTCTCAGGGGGAAATTAAATATCATAACTACTGCAGGACATTTCTGATCATCTTGTCAGGGCCAATGTAAATTGTGACTTGAATTGACATACTGTCAGAACAAAACCAGTTTAACATGACTCCACTTAGACCATTTGAGAGACAAATAACTCAATCTGAAAGTCGTCGATCTTTGCGAGTATTCTGAATTTAAATATGACTGAAAGATATAACAGGTATTGTTACAACCTGTTCAGCAAAACATTGACTGAAGCTTATCATTGGTCATGAAATCAAAATACAAACTATAACACACAGCATAACACATGTATCAAACACAACACAGCATGAGGGGAAACAACAGGGCTTGGCTCCAGCAGTTAGCAGATTCTCCCACTTTCTGTCCCAGACATGAGTTGAAACTAACGACACAAAACAGGTTAGCAAATTCAAGTAAAAAAATATTAAAACATACATACCAAACCAAGCGTACCGAGAAAGCCCATGTTGTTCTATGTCATGTCTCAATACGTTTGTAAATAACAAAGGGTATTCCCACATTGACCAGTTGTACCAGTGAGAACTCAAAATGACCGGACGTTTCCCACTCGTCTCCAGCCCTCCGCACCGTGTGCCTGTTGTTCATCTACAGTCTGGTTTCACACCAACATAAAACCACTCAACAATATACATTCTCTTTTGATGTTCTCTTAAAAACTAATGAAAAACATCAAAAATAATACAACCGATCACACATTGAAATAAAACCAAAAGGGGTCAAATAAGAGCTCTTAAAAAGTGTAACGTAGGTAAAACATAGGAAAAGTATTCCCTCATCTGGCCTTTCAGGGTAGGGATGAGCGGGGGTAGTTTTTCACAGTAGTATGTTTATAGTACACCTGTATGAGCAAGATGGGAGATGAACGCTGTCTGATAACCTATACTGGACACAGTGCAAGAGAAGCGGTCTGTGGGATGGGTCTGGTACCTGTGGACCCATATGCTATATATGCACCTACATTTGCTACTCTCAGATGGAAGCGCGTGACCATATTGGGTTTTTATGTTGTCTTCTATTTTACATGTTGTGTAATAAGTCTGTTATTCCAATAGAAAAAGGAGAGTAGTCCTTTTGCATTGTTTCCAATGTTATTTTGCAACCTCAAGCTTCTTTCTACAGCTCAAAGTTAGCGTGTTAGAGAAGCACATTGGCCACTTTCCTAAGGTATGTGATTTAAAACTTCTAATGTTCTAGGGAGATCTGATGTCTGTTAAAACGATTACTTTCACATCAGCAAGGAGTGTTTAGCAGAGAAGATCATCACTCGGCAAACAAATAATCCAAATCAATTGTTAAAAAAGCGTTGTGATAACCAAAATATCAAGGCTTACCAAAGTAAAACTCCTGCATGCTTAATTGTCCCCCAGAGTTACAGCTGCATACATCACGTTGATACTGTAGAAACACACATGGTCACGCATTTGGGAAATACTGAATTTCAGGGACACGGCCTATCCAGTGTAATGCTATAACCATATAAATCCAATGAATTTTGGTGGGGAAATAATCCTGTCTGGAGGAATACCTTGGCATTTTAATACTTGAGCAACTAGATGATGAGAAGAGAGCAATAAAAGACTCGTCCTGGAAAAGTAGCATCTTGGCTTACAAGGAGTGGGAAGAAATACATCAAAACATAAAAAAACAAACAAACTGAGATTACTTAGGAAACATTAGGAAACAGTTTAGCTACCAGAGAGACCTGAAAAAATGAACACTGACTTTAAAAGTGTCAAGGTATTCCTCACTAAAAAAAGGCATTGGCGATCCAGTGACACTAGACTTACGTACACGTTAACCGTATGGGCCACCTCTTCCAGCCACTATAGTGCATATAACCCATATAGCCCAGTGCATCGCCTCATCCAAATCCAAACAACAATAACAACATTAACAACAAAACAACCCTCTCTTCCGCGAATAGGCCTACCCTCCCGTAGCCTCGTCTCATCTGCTCACATTCACCAGACATGTCAACTGATTGTGGGCTCAAAACCCTGTGCTTCTGACTGACCCGACCACATGGGAGATAGAAGGGGTGTGTCTACATTGGGTCATAGTGCGAAGACCCATCCAGAAGTTTGCTTGATTTTTTTCATTTGTTCTGTTTTTCTAGTTGAGTGTGTGGGCGGGAGGGGGGGTGGGGTTGCACGTTCAGCAGTAGTACCTCTTGTGTGCAAAATGTTGTATTTTGTCCTTTTTTTTTCTCTAATGAAGGAAAACGTTAGAATGTGTTTGAGATGAGTGTACATGTATGCGAGTCTCAACAGTCTCGAGGGTTAGTCCTGTACTGTTCTATGTCTATGCGCGCGTGTGTGTGTGTGTGTGTGTGTGTGTGTGCGAGCGTGGGTGTGTGTGTGTCTCAGGTCATGCCATCTCTGCCTTGCTCAGGGCAATGGCCAGCTCCAGGTCCTCCTGCTCCTGCAGCCGCAACCTCTTCAGCCGCTCTCGCTCAGCCCGCTCGCTCTCCCGCTTGGCCCACTCCATCTGCTGGGCCTCGTTCCCAAACTACACACGCACAATACACAAACACACACACACAAGCGCACACACAAATGCAAACATGCACGCACATACACACACAAAAGCACGGAAACACACATACATTGACGCACACACACACACACACACACACACACACACACACACACACACACACACACACACACACACACACACACACACACACACACACACACACACACACACACACACACACACACACACACACACACACACACACACACAAACGCACAAATGCATGCACAGTCAGAAAGACACACAGACACACAGACAGACAGACAAACAGAAAGAGATAGAAGAGGAGGAGGGAAAACACATAGAAGTCACAAAGGTTTGTGGAGGACAAAGACACAAATTACTCTGTAGTATGTAACAGACAGACATCTCCGGCCTTTTTTCTGACCACTAAAGAGTCTTACCTCAAATAAGTAGAGGGGTTGAAGCAAACACTAGTTTAACACTAGCTAGCCAAGAGCTCATTCCAAATTGAAATTATGCTTGGGCGGCAGCCTGGTCAAAAATGGCCAACAGCAGTCGTGTTTTATCAGTCTTAGGCTAATGGTTGTGATATAGCGTGTTCACACTTGGCATTAAAGTGCATCTTGGGTGATCCAATCTCCATCGGACTACTAAAAATACAGGTGCCAACGTTTCCAACACACATTAAGATCTAATCATCAAAACCCAATTTTTGGAAGTGACCCAGAGAGTAGTTTCACCCACAATCATGTCCATGCCTGTGTTGTCATGGAAACATACCACTGCACTCATTTAACAATAGATGTGTGTTTTGTATATTCAGTATGCTGGTTTTCCTCCATTTCTACAATGTAGGAAAGGTAATCAGGAACATCTGGAGGTTAGCGTGCTAGCCTTGTGCACGAAAATGTACACACTGTGCGTTTTTCTCAATGTTAAATTAAAGCTGCTGCTATGGAGACAATGCAGAACATGGTTACCTGCAGTGGGAGCTCGAAAGAGAAACACGCTCTAAATCAATCTCCGAAGAGTTCCCAATCATTTCTTTTGAACTCAAACAATACAAGAAAACTATCTTACCTTGGGTTTTTCAGGTCCTGTGAGAAAAAAACGGATAGAAAAGTAAGGATTATGAAGTCAGTGTGTAGCCAGATTTTTTAACCTCTATAAAATCTTCTTGAATCATTGTTTATGAAAGGTTCCCTCTGTTTCATGTAACCTGATTTTTAATACACAGAGCTGCCTGCGACATGTCTCAATTAACGTGGTGTGTTCCCTGGCTCTGCCTACCATTCAAATTGGTATTTGCTGCTAATGATTGCAGATAGAAGTTGTTGTTTTCATTTGAAATCGTAGCACGTGTGCCTTATCAAGCACATGATATGTGTTTTATCAGAAGGCAGGTGAATCAGTATTCAATGCTCTTCTAAAATACACACACACACACACACACACACACACACACACACACACACACACACACACACACACACACACACACACACACACACACACACACACACACACACACACACACACACACACACACACACACACACACACACTCGCATTCACACAGACCAAAAACCACAAAAAGGGCTAACACCCTTTTCCTGCACTAGCAGGCACATGTGCAATGCAGGCTGCAGCAGACCGATGCACAGCCCCAGCCTCCACTTCCCACACTGGTGATTGTTTGAGCTTTTTCTCAGACACTGAAGACGTAACTTAATTTAAGACAATAATAACTGGATTAGACAATTTTCATACTTTTTATACACCCCTTAAGAAACAGTGTCTAATCTCATATGAAGGCAGGGGAGTTGTATACATTAATGCAGTGCATTCAATAAACATGCCAACAGTAAAAAATGTAGGACGTTTACTTGTTGCTGAAAACGGGGCGAAGGGGTCTTTGCCGCTGAAAGGGTCTCCCAGGGTCTTTTTGCTCGCGAAGGGGTCAGCGGGCTCCACTCCAAAGGGCTGGAAGGGGTCCGGAGGAGGTTTGCAGGGGTCACTGGACATGCTGACAGGGGTGGTCTTACCTGGAAGGGAGCGGGTCAAATGGGAAGACAAAAGCAGAGGGGGGACGAAGCAAAAAAGTAAAAACTACAGGAGTAAATCCTACATACAAACCAATGAGTGCCAATTGTGTTGATTTAAATAAAGTACAAAATGCTGTCTTGTTGGACACTGGAATCAACACAAACATTGAATATACAAATCATGTACAACTAGGACAGAAGAAGCATGTTATGATTGAAGGCAGGGCTACACTAAATGGGAAGAGGGTGCAAAGACGGGTTAAAAAGTCAGGCCCGTCGTTTGTTATCACTTTGCAGCAACCGTTTTCACATGCAATTTCAGTTCCTAAATATTAACACTTTCTGATGAGATACATCTCATTTTACTCATCAACTTCCTCGCTGCCCTTTTATCTGTTGCAATATGACAAATATGTGTTTGAAGAACCATTTGGAACCAACACAAAGCTGAATGTCTGCATGTGGCATTTAATCATCCAGAGAATGTTGTTATTCTGACACGCAAACATAACAAATCACAAGTAAGACACGAGAGAGGGAAAGAGAGATTCAGTAAATAGCCAAACCCAAAATGTTCGTGTGCAACATTAGGGGCATTCTGGAAGGCTGCTGAGCTCCATGGGTTAGGGGTTTCAACCCACAACACCCAACACTTACTGTGGTTTACCCATTTACCAGACACAAACCAATATCCTTTACAAATTCATCGTCTCACCGTGCGCTTCAGTACAACACTTTCAGCACAACACTCCGGAGTGGAACTCGGGTCATTGCATTATATAATATTGGAGCGAGGTTGAGTCTATTGTAAATTAAAGTGCAGAAAGGGCATGGTTGCAGATAGGGCTGAAGGCAGCAGAATATCGTGGGAACCGTGCTCACGCCTGATGCTGGTGTGTAGCTGTTAACCACACAGTTCGGGCAAACTGCTGTCACACATCAATATGTTTTGATAGCGATCCTGTGCAGCATCTCATCTGACCCCGCTGTGCGTCCTGGGTCGAGGGTGAGAGAAGTGGGGGTGGTTTCACATGAGATACTGAGAAACCTTCTCTGTCGGGCAATCCATTTCTGCTTGACGGTAAACTACTCTTTGTAATATTACAACCATGCCAGAAGCTCTTCAACTAACCTATCTGCTCCTCCTCCTCAACGATATCAGCACCTCCTCAACTAAAATATCTGCCCCTCATTCACCATATCAGCACCTCCTCAACTAACCTATCTGCTCCTCCTCCTCAACGGTATCAGCACCTCCTCAACTAAACTATCTGCTCCTCCTCCTCAACGGTATCAGCACCTCCTCAACTACAATATCTGCCCCTCATTCACCATATCAGCACCTCCTCAACTAATCTATCTGCTCCTCCTCCTCAACGGTATCAGCACCTCCTCAACTAAACTATCTGCTCCTCCTCCTCAACGGTATCAGCACCTCCTCAACTACAATATCTGCCCCTCATTCACCATATCAGCACCTCCTCAACTAACCTATCTGCTCCTCCTCCTCAACGGATATCAGCACCTCCTCAACTAAAATATCGGTTTCACTTCATTCATCATATCAGCACCTCCTCAACTAACATATCTGCCCCTCATCCAGCATATCAGCAACTCCTCATCCAGCATACCAGTACCACCTTATCCAACATACCAGCACCTCCTCCTCTACCGTGTGTGTGTGTGTGTGTGTGTGTGTGTGTGTGTGTGTGTGTGTGTGTGTGTGTGTGTGTGTGTGTGTGTGTGTGTGTGTGTGTGTGTGTGTGTGTGTGTGTGTGTGTGTGTGTGTGTGTGTGTGTGTGGATGGAGAGGGATGTAGTAATAAAAAGATGGGCTGAAAGAAGAGGCAGCTTGCAGTGCAATTCTCACTCAATCACGCTTGTTGACATACCCACTGACACATAGAGAAAAGAGGAAGCATGCTAGGGTGTGTGCTGCCAGCACCAGCAGCACAAACCACAAATAGTATGCTCTTACACATCACTTTTACAGCGGCAGGCGCACACATGCACCAACTTTGCTTTGTGTCAAGATAGACAGAGTTTAGAGCAGGGGTCTCAAACTCGCGGCCCGGGGGCCAATTGAGGCCCACGGGATGATATTTTATGGCCCCCTACTTGACATCAAAGTTTAGTGTTAGTGCGGCCCGCGCGTAGTGGTCAAACGCACATTTCTGCTGAGTGGCTTGCCACACTTTTTTATCACTTGTGATGGGGTGACCAGATGTCCTGGTTTTGCCAGGACAGTCCCAATTTTGAGTTGCGTGTCCTGAGTCCCGACAAAAGCCAAAGGACGCTAAAATGTCCCGGTTTCCACCAACCGCTATGAAATGTCCCCTGTTGTCTGCGATTACATAGCCAACGTGATCTTATTGTAGCCCGATCATTAACTTAGATTGGGTCAGCTGTGCTCCTTTATTCTTTTTTTAATGCATTAACAATGGCTATACTGTATTTCTGATTAATTTAATGATACTAATCAGTTATTAATTAATTGAAAAAAATAATGCTTTTCTTTCAAAAAATAAGGACATTTTTAAGTGACCCCCAACTTTTTAACAGTAGTGTATATTTTAGAATTTCAGGGGTGTTATTAAAACCATCCAACCAGGGTTAGACAAAATCATCGCCTACCAATCCCACTGTTATTAAAGGCCCTTTTTTTTTAAAAAAAAAATGTGTAAGACCCATTACGCATACCGTTTCTAAGAACTCTTCTTCTCCTAGAGACCTCATGCATCAGTTAAATGGCCATGCCGATGGCAAAAATATCTAAAGCCTTATTGCATTTGAACACCTTCACACTAAAGGTACTAAAGGTATGACTATGGAGAGCTCTGCACTAGATACACTTCAGGAGGAGATATGGGCTACACATGGTCAAATAATGTTGCACTTATTATGGGTCCGTGCTAAACCCCTGCATTCAACAAATCTCACCAACTATACTCATATCTTGGCTATTGTATAGAGAGACAGAGAGTGAGAGAGAGACAGAGACAGAGACCGAGAAAGGGAGAGAGAGTGATCATGTATATATACATGCAAAAATACACAATTATACTGTATGTACAGTCATCTTATGCAATTGAGCCTATATTAACTTCCCACCCAATCATATATCACATAAAATTGCAGTGTGGTGAAAATTTCATGAAAATGAAAGCTGCTGAACCAAATCTATGGTGGAGGGTAAGGTAAGACCCTGCAGCCGCTGCCAACGTCACAGCTTCATTCGGCCAAACCTCTCGTGCTCGTGATGAGTTAAAGGGACACTGATAAAGGTTAAGGCTAGTCCATGACATTGCCATCTTTGAAACCTAATCTAGTTCTGCCCACAATAACGTTTCCTGTTCAAAGAAATACTGGTTTCCCACACACTCATGTAAACTATCCTCCGCTGTGTTTCCACTTTGCACTGCACACACGTGTGAGGTTGCATGTGTGTGGAATTGTATGTGCTTGCTTGCGTGTGCGTGTGTGTGTGTGTGTGTGTGCGTGCTTGCGTGCGTGGTGCGTGCGTGCGTGCGTGCGTGCTGCGTGCGTGCGTGCGTGCGTGCGTGCGTGCGTGCGTGTACACGATTGTACTATGATTCAGGGACGACGCATTTTAATATGGAACGATTCGATGTTCTAACGAATCGAATCGTACATTTTAATATGGAACGATTCGATGCGATTCGATGTTCTAACGAATCGAATCGTTCCATATTAAAACGATACATTTTAATATGGAACGATTCGATTCAATGTTCTAACGATAGATATTCTAACGAGATGTTCTAACGAGATATATCTCGTTAGAACATTGATATAAATATGTTCTAACGATATCGTTAGAACATTGATACATTAAAATGTATCGTCCCTGAATCGTATCGTAGCACAAGCATCTAGATATGTATCGGATCGTCCTATAAAGGAGAGATGGACACCCCTGATATATATATTATTCAATGTATTTATTTATACACAGTGTTTCAGTGTTTAAAGACTGCTGATGTTCCAAATTTTCACCGTATTTGAATATGTATGTGTTACTCTGTTGTGTTACTCTCTGAATGGTTACATGTTTGTTCCCGATGAAATATATCAGGT
Organism: Melanogrammus aeglefinus; assembly: GCA_900291075.1. Taxonomy (NCBI): domain Eukaryota; kingdom Metazoa; phylum Chordata; class Actinopteri; order Gadiformes; family Gadidae; genus Melanogrammus; species Melanogrammus aeglefinus. The sequence goes on along the minus strand of OLKM01000637.1, from coordinate 239,708 downwards.
CATATGTCTCATAATGTAAACTAAGCACAGTCAGGGGTTGTAGTGTCATTGGTAAAGTCCAAAGGTTTTTCATATAGTTGTATAAATTATTTTAATAATTAATGCTTTTACCAAATCTTGGTAAAAGCATGTTCCTATGTGATCAAAGAACATTAAAACCTAACTGAGTCATGGTATGATGATGCTTTGACATAAAAACAAGTTCTAGAGGAGAAAAAAAAGAGCAAACAACTTAATTTTAACTGATCCATAGCAAGGACGAGCCTTTTGACAAATGTACAATACTTTGTAAAACCTGGTAGAGCCTGCTGGTTACTGCTGGTCTACCAAAACAAACCAGAGAGGTACAAGAGAATAACAGCTTTCCTTCATCTTTAAAAAGGTACTTATATAGTTATTTTCCCTCATGTCTAAAAGTAAAATCATGCTTGCACATCTTTGTGAATTTGCTCAAATCTAAAAATAAAATATTATTTATTGTTAACTAAAGACACATAAGTTATTTACATTTACATTTAGGGCATTTAGCAGACGCTTTTATCCAGTGTGCAACAATATATCGCTGTCGGTACAGAAAGGATGTTCATAGAACCAAGTGCAAGTACAACAATCGCTAGGCTAACCAATTCCCTGTGTTACAGCAATGATAGCAGCTACTGGTAGTTCAGCGGAGGGATCGAGCTGGGGTGTGTGGCTTTAGCAATGCTTGGAGGTAGGCAGGGGCAGTTCCATCGACTGCCTTGTATACCAGTACCATCGTCTTAAATTTGATGCGAGCTACTTCAGGGAGCCAGTGGAGGTCCTGGAAGAGAGGGGTAGGTTGAACATGAGGCGCGCTGCAACATTCTGGATGCGCTGCAAATGTTTAATCGCAGAGGCCGGAAGTCCAGCCAAGAGTGAGTTGCAGTAGTCGAGGTGAGGAGAGGACCAGTGATTGGACTAGAAGCTTAGCTGCTTCCCTTGTGAGGAAGGGCCGGATTCTGCGGATGTTGTAAAGTGCAAATTTGCAGGATCGGGCCACCGCAGTGATGTTTGAGGTGCAGCATAACTGATTGACCAATAGCACACCGAGGTTTCTAGCAGTTGGGGAAGGAGATACAGTGATGTTCTCAACGGTGACCAGTAAGTCCATGTGTGGGCAATCTTTCCCTGGGATTAAGAGGAGCTCGGTTTTGTTGAGGTTAAGCCTCAGGTGATGGGCAGTTGTCCAGGTGCTGACGTCCGCCAGACATTCCGATATGCGTGTTGCAATCAGGGCCTTATCAGATGAAGCGAAAGAGAAATAGCTGAGTGTCGTCAGCATAGCAGTGATAGGAAAAGCTGTGTAATGCAATTACAGAGCTCAGAGATCTGGTATAGAGGGAGAACAGAAGGGGCCCCAGTACAGAGCCTTGAGGGACACCAGTTTCAAGCGTGCAAGGTTTGGACAAGGAGCCATTCCATGTCACTTGATAGGTGCGGTTCATCAGGTAGGATGTGAACCAGGAAAGAGCAGATTCAGCCATGCTAAGTTCGGCAAGAGTGGCAAGGAGGATCTGGTGGTTCACCGTGTCAAATGCTGCGGAAAGGTCGAGGAGAATGAGAACCGATGAGAGGGACGAGGCTCTGGCAGCACGGAGGGACTCAGTCACCGCGAGGAGAGCCGTCTCAGTGGAGTGTGCCTTCTTGAAGCCTGACTGGTGAGGGTCAAGCAGGTTGTTAGATGAGAGATAGGAGGACAGTTGGTTAGCAATGGCACGTTCCGGTGTTTAAGAGAGGAATGAAAGAAGAGATACCGGTCTGTATTTCTGGATGTCGGTGGTATTAAGAGTTGGTTTTTTGAGGGGAGGCTTTATTCTGGCAGTCTTGAAAGACGCTGGAACAATGCCTGAAGTGAGGGAGTTTGTGAGTTGTGTGAGGTGAGGAATGGCAGGATGTCGCTTGAGACATCCTGGAGGAGAGAGGAGGGGATAGCGTCAAGGGGGCAGGTGGTGGCATGGTTAGATGTTATTATTCTGTTGACCTCGTCAGAGGTGAGAGTTATGGTAATCACTTGTCCTTCTAGAGGAGACAGAATTTCCTTGCTTTTTCAGACCCAAATAGAGGTGTTAGGAAAAGAAACGATAAGGCTGATGTTTCTAAAAGAAATTCTTCAACTGGAGAAAGCTCTCTGGAAAATGAGATTGCACATTTCACATCCAGAGAAAGTGGTTAAGTGAAGAAAAAAGAGGTTAAAGAAGAGATGCTTTTATTTTTTTGCAATACTATTTTATTAGAAGACTAGCTCAGCTAGCTTGAGTATTGAACTAAAATCTGTATTATATTGAAGCAGGGACCAGTACTGTGACTGCAGACCCCTGCACTGTACCCTTTATGTTCTTATCAGCTTATCTTCCCCTAATTCGTTGGCTTTACTTAAGTAGCTTTTCATTTTATTTCATGTCTCTCTGTGCTTCTTTAAAGCATTTAATAGTAATATGAAATAGCACACATGCAAACAGACACAAACACTGTATATTTCAATAAAAAAGGACTGGGTGAGCTGATAGTTTTCTACTTGGGAGTTCTGATGTAACAATGCGCTCTTTGGTAAAGAGTCACTGGTTATGAGAGGCAAAAGTTATGTACAGTATGTGTGTGTGTATTTGCGTGTGCCTTAGTGAGTCAGTAGGCCACTTTTTAAATGCGACAGTATGAGTATTGGAGGAAAGTCCACCTTGAATTATTCAAGTTTGGAAGAGGGTGGGGGGAAGGGGCACATTCATTACTACTCACTAGCACGACACCCACTTTACACAGGTTTCATCAAGAATGCTATGCTAGGTTGGCACGCAGGCCTACTTACTGAATGCTGCTCTGCCTCTGCTAAGAGAAGACGCTACAGAGTGAGAACAGAGTAGGAGGAGAGTGTTAGTCTACCACCATCAAGGGAAGTAGCTTTTAGAGTGTTCCCCAATTAAAAAAAATAAAACAATAAAAGTTAACAAAGAATTTGGTTCATTAATGGAGAAACAGAAGTCTGCCAGTGCATTTTGGAAATTATTGGCAAAATGGATAGCAGGTTAGAAGCAACACCAAGCTTTGCTGCTGAACACAAGTTGAATGTAACTTCTGCCTAGCTTACCGTATTTAGAACTCCTGTTTGAAATTATTCAACATGATGAGGGTAACACAAACTTCAATAAAATCCATCTCATCGAACCACGAAACAAAAACGTGAAAGAAGCATGAGTGCAGCCTTAAAACGTGAATGTTTATGGCTTCATCTTGAAAGTTATAAATGAGGTTTGACCTGAAGCCTGAGGGCAGCTCAAGGAACCCCCATCAGTGATAAGCCCTCTCACAGCCAAACAGCCAGACATTGTTCACTGCACCTAAATAACGAGTACACCTTTGCCTTGCCGTTATCTTGCTTGTAAACCACGTGTCGACAACAAACATTTAGTAATCTGACCTAAGAATCCAACCTAATATTTTCATCAAAATATGCAATAAAGTATCAGTTATGCCTCTGTAGAAATAGATGGCTTTGAACTGTCTGCTTAATTGTGGTAATGTGTGGCATTTGCTGATTTGCTTTGTTTGACAATATCGCAAACAAATATTTTCAGTCATATCATTCATTAAGGAAACAGTAATATAACCGGCTAATCCCTCACTCGCTCTCGCTCTACGCTCACAGCACAACACACACACACACAGCACACACGAACACACGACACACACACAGAACGACACACACACACACACACACCACAGCTCCACAACAACACACACACACATCACACACCACACACACACACACACACACACACACTTACCACTGGGGGGTTTCGGCCTCGGAGGGACAGTCCTGTCAGTCAGGTAAGCTGGCGTGTCATTCTTCCTGGTGAATGGATCATCTACAAACCCTGACTGGAAATGTGACAGTTAGACACAGAAAAATACCAGAAAGGCTGGCATAAAATACACCCACAAAGTAGGGGAGCCTAGACTATTAGTCAATTTAGTATCTGACTTGACTATCCTTAGGGTTTCCCCCCCGTCCGTCACGTACCTCTGGATTGTCCGGCAGACACCGGCCCTGCCTGGCGGTCGAACGGGGTGCGTCTTTGCTGCCATGGGTGGCTGAAATCCGCAAAGCCCCAGTGCCGCTGGGCGCTGCTCAGCCAGCCCCGCCCACGCTGCCTCCGAGACACCGTGCCGATGGGTCCAACGGCAACAGGTCTAACCCATACCACGCGCAGCTTAGCTACGCATCACTATCTATATGAATGACTAGTACAGAAGAATGCAAATTGATGCAACTACTACTTGACATTACATTGAGCCAGTACTTGTTCCGATCATCGATCAGTTTTTTTTCTCTCCGAAAAGAAAAAATTGCAACACATGGCGAACACGTTGGGCCCTATCTTGCATCCGGGCGCCAATTGACTTTGCTCACTGGCCACATGTGTCGATGTTAGCTCTTGCCAACTGCTGCAGAGCGTCTTTTTCCCCCTGCGCCCCACGCTCGGTAAATTAGGAATTGTCTTGCGTCCCACGCGGTGCGGTTCGCGACAGGAGGCGTTGTTTTGGCGCAGAACGTTCCCCGTGGTGCTATTTTGAAGTTCAGAAATCACTTGCGCCACAAACCAAGAAATATCCTGGTTTACCAGTCAGGCGCGTTTGTTCAGGATGCTATTTTAAGGCGCCATGCATAATGGGCGCTTGTGCACCTCCGCGCAATACACTTGCTTCTGTCATCTTACCTGTAGCGACACATTTCTTCGGGAAATTTATCTGGGAAACGAACAAGCTTATACCCGGTTATAAGTATACTTTTAAATCAATTGCATCTACGCAAACACCGTACTACACCACGCATAACTTTCTGACACAGACATCGTGTAACAAGCCCATCACTCTTTACGATTGAGAGTATTGATCGCTGAGAAAAACATTGGTTTAACTTGTCATGAGTGTCAAAAACGAAGGAATGAATGCGGAGCGGTTTGTGTTATAGTAAAAAGAATTAAACTGAATCCGCTGCACGTGTGTCGTCCATCTGGTGAAACACACGCAAACCAACACGTAACCATATAATACAGTCCCACTGAGTTAATTAACGGGGGGACACATCATGCATATAGAACACAATGTCGATAACGATAATGCATCAATACTTGAAAGAAAATTTTATAATAGTGATATGTATATCATTAAATAGAACCACAGTTAATCGCATACATATGTGCTGTGTACGATTTTCTTTGCCGACAATATATTTGAGACCTCAGTATTTTCTGAAGTTGTGGAAAGAAAACCTTATTCATGGTGTGAATTAGGCCATTATTATTTGGCAGAAACTGAACATCTTGAAAGTTTGAAATTCACGTGCATCTGCTCTTCATCGGAGACTGCAGACCGCGCTGTCAAAATATCAACTCATCAGATCCAAATGCGCTCATGGCTCTTAAATGGGGAAGGGAAGCTGGCACTTCTCATTGTTATTTACACATTACGGCCCAAAGCACACCTACGGGTACATTAGGCTACTTCAGACCGAACCCCTTTTAAGATTTGCGGACCGGGCGCCGCAAGAGTCATTTTTTGCGCCGTGAGTAAATATAGCGACATCGCCATATCGAACCCGCCCACAAAAGCTACTTGAGCTTGGCCGCTTCTCACTTGCGTGTTCAACGGACCGTTAAAAATAGGTTCCCCTTGTTGTTTGAATTTGGTTTGACACATTATTATTCATCGCTCTATGTTACCGTTCCTATCAAACACTGTGCGAATCGGAACGGAAACCAAACACAAGTTTGATCCTTCTAGGCTGGTCCTGAAGAATTAGTCACAGCCAATATCATTCCCCCGAAAAATAATAAATATGCAAGTGTAAATTAAATTGGTATTTTATAAATAAATGTAAACGTGGCGTCTTGCTGTGGCCAATGTGAACCACCTGTTGCAGTGAACATCAACAGTGGATGTTGACACTGAGCGTGTGGCCTTTACCTGACGCCTTCCCTGTCTACCAGCCACGGGTCTAATAGGCAAACAGACAAGCTAACCTGAGCTTGTGGAAACAGTGGTCCCAGCGTGGGTCTCATATGATAGAGTTCACACACACACACCGCCCCCCGCCCCCCCCCCCCCCCCCCCCCCGTGTCCCTCCACGTGTGTGGGTCTCGATGGAGTTCCAACCATTATTCTTACATGATACGACACATACACACACTATGGCCCTCTGTGTGACCCTCCACGTGTGTGGGTTTCATATGATAGAGTTCCAACTTATCCTTCCTGTCCTTCATAAGAGAGTGTGTGTGACACACACACACACACACACACACACACACACACACACACACACCGTATGGTCTTTAACATGACCTTGCACGTGTGTGCGTGTTTATTTGTATAGAGCAACTTCATATCCTAAAGCAAACAAAACACCTTTTTTTTTTTGCCCCTAAAAATGTGAGACAACCAACTGATTGAGTGGGCGAGCTGGTGTGTTGATTTTAATAAGGGAGTTCAATCGCGTGATCCTTATGGAAAAGGCCAGTTTTTTGTTGTGTCTGTGAGTGTTAAGCCGCGACGGGGTGCTGAGGTGAGACCACGGGCTCTGCTAATAACATGACGTCAAGGTGGGAGGCCGGCTCATTTTAAAACAACATTTAATAAAAAAACATAACAAATAAAGTCAGAGACCAAGAGAGTGCACGAAATAGAGACACAGACAGACAGACAGACACTGACAGAAAGGTTGAATGGAATAGAATTTGTGTGCGGAGCGTCCTAGCCAATCAAAAATGACATTGTGATGTGCATTGTGAGTGCTGTAGTACAAACTGAGGTTGAAAATATTTTTCAATAAAGCCACATAGATTAAGACATAAAGAAACGGCTTAAATGAAGTGAAGGGATGTGAACAAAAGTTCAAAAGTCTAAATGGAGTAAACAATGTAAACATGCTCACCATTTAAGAAAAAGTACCCGTAAATGGTTGGAAACAAATAAAGTGACAGCTGAATGAAAAGCGCAAAGCATTGCTAAAAATGCAGAAATGTAAAAGGTCAAATGTATTGCCCTGCACTGCTGGTGTGGGTGCGGGCGTTTTTAAGAGAATAGCGAGCCGGTGCGTGATTAAAAGTAGCTCAATAGAGTGGGGAAAAGCAGCCCAATCTGGCAACCTCCTTACGCCAACTGAAAACAAAGCTGGTATTAAACAAAAACTGTGTTTCTGAATAAAGTTTAAATGATATCGAAATTCTACGGATAAACGGTTGAAAATTGATTTAGTTATGTCTTAAACAGTCTGAAGCTCTGCCGTCCTCCCATTGACTCCCATGTTAAAAAAATTATAATATTTTGAAAGTAGAATATCTTATCTTAAAAAGTATAGTATTTTAAAAATCTGAAAAGAAGCGAGCGATTCCAAGCTATTCCGAATATTTTAAAATTTGAATGGAGTCTCCATGTGAAAAATTTAGGAAGGAGATAGGTCCCAAAGTTTGTATAGATTAATAAGAAAGAAAGAAAGAAAGAAAGAAAGAAAGAAAGAAAGAAAGAAAGAAAGAAAGAAAGAAAGAAAGAAAGAAAGAAAGAAAGAAAGAAAGAAAGAAAGAAAGAAAGAAAGAAAGAAAGAAAGAAAGAAAGAAAGAAAGAAAGAAAGAAAGAAAGAAACATATGAAGAACAATAGTTGAGTGCTGCATGCAGCACTCACCTAATTAGGAATTGTGCAATTATAAAGCTTGGTATACTGCCACGTCTAAGAGGGGTCATCAAGCATCAAGTATAACTGCATGAAGTGCATCCAGTCTTAAAGATAAACTGGATTTACCATTTCAAATATTAGTAGATACTCAGACTATGACTTGCACAGCAACTTGAAATCTGTTACATCCGTGGTAGAAGGCCTCTACGTCTCCGTCCTTCGGAGGAGACGTAAAACCGAGGTCCTGACTCACTGAGGTCATAAAAAGATCCCAGGGCACGTATCGCAAAGAGTAGGGGTTTCCCCGGTGACCTGGCCCAACCAGGCTCATTCAATCTGGCCCCCTAATCATCCTCCTGTATAACTGGCCGACTCATTAATTCCCTCACTCTCCACCTCAAGCTGGTGTGTGGTGAGCGTTCTGGCGCAGATTGGCTGCCGTGCATCACCCAAGTGGGTGCTACACACTGGTGGTGGTTAGTGAGGAACCCCCTTCACTGTAAGCGTCTTTGAGGGTCTAGAAAAGCGCTATATAAATTCAATCCATTATTATTATTATTATTAAAATGTGGTTCATTGTCTGCTGATTAAAAAAGTTGAATTATAAAGTAGCAGGAAAGAAAACAATACGTTACCTGGTCCTTTGGGTTTGGGGCTAGTTGATATGAATGGGTCACTGCTTGTAAAGTGACTGGTGGACTGCTGAAAGAAGCACATAATAAAGCAAATGAATATACCTTGTTAATCGCTGTGTTACACTCCCACCCTTAATGTGATCATGCCCGTATTACAAATAAATGCCCCATGCTTTAAAGCTTACAAACAAGCTTAGAATCAACTGTGCAAACGTGTACATATACATTTATTTGATCATTTATTTAGTCATATTATAAACATGCCAGTCTAGGTACCTTGGAGGGGAGTGTGGTGCTTTTACTGAATGGGTCCGCATTGGAGAAGGGGTCTGCCTTTGCCGTCTTCTTGAAGAAGTCTTCGGATGAGGCCTTGAACGGATCCGCCTCCTTGAATGGATCTCCTCCGAACGGGTCTGGGGGGAGCGGACACACATTTGCTGAAGTTCACAAAGAACGTACTCCTGATTAACACCAAAAAGGCTGAATGTACATTATCATGGAGGATTTGAGATTGGACTGGCTCAACCCTTCGGCCTAAAGGATTGAAGGTCCGGCAATTATTTTGGAACCGTTTTATTTTCTTAATTTCTTCTGAAATCAAACGTTTCTTAAAAAAAAAAAATCTGAAAGCATTCTAGTGAACCATCTGGTCATGAGTTTCATCAGCTTACACTTTCAGCTGTACGGTCCGCTGCACAAAAGCAACCAAACAACAGCCAACCCCAGGGTTACCTTTAGCCTCGACAGAACACTGTTTTGTTACGCGGATAATGACGTATAATTCAATTCCATTGTATTTGTATAGCCCTGAATCACAGTTACAGTCTCAAAAGGGCTTAACATGCCTGTGTGTATGACAGGCACGTATCACAAATGACAAAACATAATATACAAAGAGGTGGCATCGGGTCGTGAACCAACAGCCAGTGCGGCAGTGAACGGGCCTGCTTGACAACTCTCTTCTGACAGCACTGTAGATGGGAAGCTACAATGATCCAATGAGTCCGGCGACCCGGAGTGAACTGCTTTAATCACACGCACCCACTGTTTATTAACAATCATTCACGATCTTGTCGCCACGCTGTGAGCAAGAGAAGTGAAACTGCCCAATATCGATGCAGAGGGAAGTGCACATAGTTCACACACTTTGCCACCGTTTCACGGTTCACATGCACACGCGCACGGGACCACACGCACACGCGTAGAATAACCTGGCAAGAGGCTGCACAGCTGCCTCTCGGTACACCGCATATAGACATGCCCCGACATATATAAATACTGCTCGTACAGCTTTATAGCGCTGAATATAACTCTGCAGGACCATGGTTGTCCGAGTGAACAGTGGCAGTATTGTTCCGAGGTCAATGGCAACACCGATTCCCTGTCGCCACTTCTGTGGTTGCAGCAAGAGAGACGCTTGCTGGAGAAAGGAAGGATCAGTCCGCAAGGCCTCTGGGAAGCACGACAAAAGGCAAAAGGGCTCTCGTACCTGCGCTGGCTGCTGCCACTGGCTGCTTGGCGAAGGGATCATTCTGGAAGGGGTCGCCTGCAGGGCCAAGAGGAGGAGGAGGGGGGTCACACATGGTCACACACTGTACAAGGCAATCACAAGATACAAGCTTAGAATACCCCCCTAATAAGCCATACATACAATAAATAAGCCCCCACATTTAGGTAATTTTTATTTCTGCAATAAAGTAATACAGTATGCAAAGAACTAATATCAACACTGATATAGTCTTCTTTCATCGTATCCATGTATCACATCCAAACATCGGTCAGCTCCAATGGATTTCTAGACAGGGAGAGGGGCCAGAGGGCAGTAAACCTTTGAAGGGGTCTGTTTTGAAGGGGTCTTCTGTGGTGAAGGGGTCGGTGTGGACCTCCGGCGGCAGGCTATTGAACACTGACTGCTTCAACTTAAATGGGTCCTCCTGGAGGAGAGAGAGAGACAATGAAAGACAGGAAGAGAATGAGGGAGGAAAGCAAGTATGAATGGGCTCGATACAGAATGGTCCCATTTCGGTACATTTGAACATGGAAAATTGCATGCAAGCAAACTGCCTGCAAGCTTGGGAGGTAAAATAACCTACGGGTGCATGCATGACTGCATATTCACATGTGCATGGGTGGTGCTATATTCCATCGGGCTGAAAAAACGTGGATACTTGGACTGGAGAGTGAACCTTTTACAAGAATGCCTAAGATGGATCATTAAGAAAAGAAATGGCATTGAAACACCCACACAAACACACGCATACTCACACAGACACAGACATACACAGGAATGTGGCTCTGCTGAAAGCTTTCCATACCAGAAAGCCCAGAGAATTTTTTAAATTATAAGAGAATGAAAATTGTTTCCCCTTATTCTTTCACAGCACAACTCTAGCTCAGCAACACAGAAAAGGGGGCTGTGTCTGTGTGTGTGTGTGTGTCTGTCTGTGTCTGTGTGTGTGTGTGTGTGTGTGTGTGTGTGTGTGTGTGTGTGTGTGTGTGTGTGTGTGTGTGTGTGTGTGTGTGTGTGTGCATGCGTGCGCGTCTGTGTGTCTTTGCGTGCGTATGTCTGTGTGTTTGTGTCTGAGTCTATATATGTGTGTGTGCGTGCTTGTGTTTGTGTGTGCAAGCAATGTGTATATTTATCTGGGATCAGCAGTGTGTTGCGGGTCAGCGATTCCCATTGAAACCGAGAGCTGCTAATGAGCCACAACAGGTTAGAGCATTTAGCCCTGGCCTGCTGCCACGGCCGCGCAGATATGTGAAGTGTGGAGCACCCCTCCCCCTGACACCACTCACACACACACACACACACAGACACACAGACACACACACACACATAATGGAATAGACCCCAGAAACAAAGTGTCTTCGTCTCAAACCCTTCCCCTCGCCCCCTAAGGAAGCAGAATAGAGAATTGCAACCCAGCATGCAAATAAACACAGGTGTGCAGGTATTTTTCAAGTATTAAAAGCCCTTTGGCACAGTCCAATTTATGTCCAATCATCTCAGCTATGTGAGTTATTAAAAGACTAAAAGAAAATAATAGGGGTTGCATAGCTTCACAGCTAAACTGAGCTTAATAGTAGGCACAATCAAATCCCTTTTAAAGAGTCATAACGTCTACGTTATTTATGTCTACTGGGCTTGTACTCTGGACACCCTTCTACCTTAGGCTTCCCGTCTAAACCCAAATGCTCTTTGTGATGATAGACGGAGGACAGCAGATCACATAAACATTATTCTGTGGATTGCCTGATTGTGAAATGCAGTGAGTGACGCGGCAGACTTGCCTTTTTTTTTATCAAACATCGCCAACCAATAATCGTATGATCCACTGTGATAGGACACAAACCTTTTTGACTACAGATATGTCTGGGTTATTTTAAGCTACGAGCTAGTTTAAATGTAATACATTTCGACGTTAAGGCACAGAAAAAGCTAAATAACAAGTCACTCATTTTGACAGCTAATTCTGGGAGCTGAATTAGCATTTAAGTACAGGATCTATGTATTAGTGCAGTTCAGACAGAAATGACTCCACAGCAGTAGATATCATTCAAGGATGTGTTTTTCTTTTCTTATGCCAAGTTATTATGAGGAACATGGACAGACACACAGACATCGTGAGATTAACCCTCGTCTTTGTGTGGGGGTATTGGGGCGTGTCCTGACGGAAACTTTATGGCAATGGCAGGGAGATTCACTAAAACCCAGGTCTTAGCAGGAGCGGATTTGAAGCCATCAATTTATCGCAGAGGATTTCGGCAAACACAGGTTTTTGGTGTCAAAGCAGATGGCGAAGATCTCATTGGATTGGATAACAAACTCGGCAAACAAAAACATGGGTATGGTGAACATAAACACAAGGCTCACAAAGCAGTGGCTTTGAGAACTTAATGCAGCATTAACAATATACAATGTGCAGCACATTGACACACACACACACACACACACACACACACACACACACACACACACACACACACACACACACACACACACACACACACACACACACACACACACACACACACACACACACACACACACACGTGTGTTTCTCTCACCATGAGTGGGAATCCCCCGTTCTCCCGGTCGGTGAAGCCCTCACTCATGTCTGCCAGGTTGGTCATACTGCCCCCATGGGTGCCATTCAGGCTGCTGTTGTACTGTTCGATGCTTTTGGACACCTCCAGCTGGCTGTCCTGGATCTGGGACAGCTTGCTGCGGGCCTAGCGGAGACACACACACACACACACACACATTGAGACTAGATGACAGCTTTTGGAATCTTTATTAGGTTATAGCTAACATGATTACATTATGTGTTTTACTGCTGTTAAAGCGACGTTAAGTAATGTCTTTATTAAAATAAACTTCCAGAGTTTCAAATGATTCCATTTAAGTTAATTTAAGTTCCGCCCCTCATATTTCTTATGGTGCAGTGAAATCATAATGAAATGATAAACAAATTAATAAAATAATAAGTGAGGTAAATGTGCTAAATTCATTTCATTCTTCACAGTCTTTACTGAAGAGCATCAGTAAATCCCCAAGAGCTATATCACGACTCTCTCTCTCAACAGTGAGATCATTCCGATTGAGGAAAAATACAGTTTAACCTGCAGTTGTTTCAAGAAAAGGATCCCTTTGTTTTCCTATAAAAACAAAGAGCGAACCATGAACTTAAAACAAACGTCAAGATGTCTTTTTCGACGCAACTCAACATTATGGCCATGACGCAAACAACATCACTTCTGAATTAGATGACCTTGCGGGTTATGTTTTGATTAGGGCCCTGACCCAGAGAGTTGTTAGTGCTCATCGTGAAGATGGGAGAGAGTGGGAGCGTCAGAGGGACTAAACTAGATCCAGACACCACAACACTGTGGTAGGGAGGCCTGTTGACTCATCTTAAAGGGCCTGAAGTGAACTACGGTGAAGAATGTGGAGCATAAAAAAATAAAAAGACATGCTGTAGGACTACGGCATGACTTCCCTTGGGCTTGCAGGAAAGTCAACACAAAAAGGTTACTAGATCCAAAAAGTAAGTTAGTGTGTGTGTGTGTGTGTGTGTGTGTGTGTGTGTGTGTGTGTGTGTGTGTGTGTGTGTGTGTGTGTGTGTGTGTGTGTGTGTGTGTGTGTGTGTGTGTGTGTCTTTGTATGTCTCATGTGTGAATGGTGGTGGGGGGTTATTATTGCAGGTGAGCATGAGGAAACTGCTTGGTTCTCTCTCTTGAAACCTGCCTGTGACCTTGAGGGAGAGGGAGAGGGAGAGGGAGAGAGAGAGAGAGAGAGAGAGAGAGAGAGAGAGAGAGAGAGAGAGAGAGAGAGAGAGAGAGAGAGAGAGAGAGAGAGAGAGAGAGAGAGAGAGAGAGAGAGAGAGAGAGAGAGAGAGAGAGAGAGAGAGAGAGAGAGAGAGAGAGAGAGAGAGAGAGAGTGTCCAGGAACTGATGTGAGATGGAGGGGGGTGTTATGAGCTGAGATTGATTTGTGTGTGGGATGTGATGTCAGAAGTGAAGATCCAGTGTGACGTGCGTGTGACTGACTGATGTGAGGAGATTTTTATGCTGATTGAGAGATGGACAGCATAGAGAACCACACAACCACTCGATGCCATTATGTTGTAATGTGGTGTAATTGCTCTGTTTCCTTCTGTAGTGCGAGAGTGCCCCCTGCTGGTGCATCTTATTCTTCGACTGCAACGGAATAGAAAGGTGTCTCGACTAGAGATGGTTCCAACAAGATTGAACCGGTTTTAACAATTGACCCGCTGACATGGGAAGACCTGCAGTTCAAAAGGTCAACCGAAATGCAACATTTTTTTAGCATCTTATATGCATACATTATATTTATTGTGCTGCAACAGCTGTACATTTTCAAAATGTAGGTGAATAATAAATCCTTTTCAATTTAAAAATAATAAAGTACACTAACATTTGGCAAGTAAGTAGTTAGGGAGGGGGCTGGGGGGAGGGAGGGAGGGAGGGAGAGGGAGATGGGCAGAGCGAGAGAGGTTGATACCTGGTTGATCTCGTCCTGCGTGGCCTTGAGGGACTTGATGATGGTCTCCAGCTGGAGCTTGCCGGCGGCCAGGCTCTGCTCAAGCTGGTTCTCCTCCTGCTGCAGGTGGCCCAGGTCCGCTTTGGCCCGGCACAGCTCCTCCTCCTGGCTCTGAAGGTCCGACTCCTGGGAGTGGATCTGGTTCTGCAAAGACGAGATCTGGTGGGAACGAGAGTTGCAGTGAGTACAAACACATGGCAGAAGTGATTAACTGAAAAAGTTATGTAAAAAAAAGATATATATATATATATATATATATATATGCCCAATCACAGATTGCGTATTTTGGCCTAGTTGATCCATGTTTTTACCATCAAACGTCACGATTTTCCATGGAACGAAATTCAAACATATGTCTAGAACAGAAACATCACGATTTTCCATGGAACGAAATTCAAACATATGTCTAGAACAGAAACAACAGAATTTTTGAATGAAGACAACCTCACAGGTTATGTTATGATTACTGCTGTGACCCATAGGCTTGTGAGTGCACTTCAGGAAACGGAGCAGACAGAGGGGAGCGAGAGAGTGCGCAAGAGAGAGAGATTCGCGTCCAGGTACCACTCGCTGTGTTTGTTGAGTAATCGATCTGGATGTGTTCATTAGCACAAACCAACCTACAAGCCTTTAGTGCTTGGGTGGAATTAGATGTTGCTGTCTTTTTGTTTCTTGATCCTTCTTCAACCTGTTCTAACGGCCTCCTAACAACCAGAGTGCAATGTTTTGTCTTGAGCGTCCCAGCGCCTGTGTTTTCAATTTGCCAGATTCCGTTTCATTTGGTCCTGTCCAAGAATGGCAATCAATTTAGATGATACCGACTTTGGATATCAACCGAATTGATATCCCGTCCTATTGCCAGTAATTCAAGTATTTGCTCCCTATGCTAGGTGCCATATTTCTATCTATCGAGCATTCCTCCCTCTCTCTGCACATCCCTTGCTTATCTGTACATTGTTTATAGTAATAGCAGGCTACCAAAAGATGTCTAACATGGTCAAGTTAGTACAAGTCGAAAATTCTAGTTATAGACACTAATATGTGGTACAATCTTTTTTGTTGTTACGTCAATTATTTAGGCTGCATATCACAAAATGATATGACGTAACCTCTTCATTTCAGCATTACATTGCCGCTGAGAGACAAATACCAGTAAATAGAAATTTGATTCAGGTCCTTAATATAATTACGGTCTGCATCCAAACCCAAATTTGTCACTGCGCTAACACCTTTCCTGCAATCCCAGAACACCTTGTGAGCCAACTTTTTTTGTAATAGCTTGTTTAATGGAGTATGTTTTTAGTTGAGGCGTGCTCGATACGAAAACAACCATTTTCCACTTTTTTTTTTTTTTTTAAATGACTTGATTAAAGGCAATCGGTTTCCTGTCATGTGCTTATTTTGTGTGTGCGTGCGCGTGTGTGCATGCACGTGTGCACGTTCGTGTATGCTTGCTTGCTTGCATGTAGGCCAGGCCTGACATGCCATTGGTTTTATGGTGTTTTGTCCATTTTATCCTATTGGCCAAGTGAACAAAGAAACCACAAACTTAAGTTAAGGGATGGGCATGTGTTGTTGCTGGCTTGTCAGCCTTTGGGACTTTATTACCCGAATGTAAAAAAAACAGGTTTGAATCTATCCCGTCAGGTCTGATTTTAGCTCAATGCTGACCTCTACTGTACATTTATTCATCCGTCCGCTGTCATTTCTGATGTTTTCGTGCCTCCCGTGGGTTAATTTTATTGCCTAAATATTTGGTTTCACGACAATGTCAGAACCACTTTGCATACATACTCTCATGTCTTTTATCCTCACAGCCGTTTGAAATTTCCATTTTGTGGCTGGATGCATGTTTTCCACTTGGCAGTTCCTAAAAAATGCTCCCCTCCCCTCTTCAACACCGCCGTCCCCTCCCCCTTCTTACCATCTGGGACTCCTCCTGACACTTGATGCGGACTTCGTTCATCATGTCCTCCAGCTTGTTTTTCTGCTGGTCCATCTCATCCAGCCGGTCCTGAGCATCCTGCTTCTGAGCTTCTAGTTCCTGCAGACTGGCCGTCTCACGGTCCAGCTCGTTCTGCATCTCCTGATGGGACGCGCAGGACAGAAACCGCTCTTATCCTATGGCTCATCGACCCGTACATTGATATGTTGTTAAATAAATTGTTGAAGTTGGTGGCTCTTCGGCTTTTTAACTGAGGGGGGGTCAGCACCAAACTCGGGGTGATTCTATTCCCGCTTCTATAAGATCAATAAAATAGAATAGTAGAAAACAAGTTTTGATTGCTAGTTTTGATGTATTAAACCTTCTACAAGAGCATTGTTACAAGAGTACACAATTGCAATTCTGATCAATGAACCAGGGATAAAATCAATATACCGCTAGATTCTAAAAGACCATTGATTGTTTGCAATTTGAGATCTTTCCACGTGGGCATGAAACTGTACTTTGGACTTTGCTGATGGAGAGCTACGAGTCCTACCTGCACCTCGGAACCCTTGTGTCTGATGGCGTCCTCCGTCTCTCGGATGTCCTGCTCCAGGGTAAACTTCTCTCTGGCACCCGTGCAAACACGTGTGCAGGTCAATCCATACAGACAGAGGCACGCAAAGAGAGAGAGCGAGAACAAGCGAATGCAAGACCAACAACACAGCCACAAACACAGAGACAACAACAGACAACACCATTAGTTACATATAAAATGAGAAAATCACCCCAGTGCGCGCACACACACACACAAATGAGCAAACACACACACACACACACACACACACACACACACACACACACACACACACACACACACACACACACACACACACACACACACACACACACACACACACACACACACACACACACACACACACACACACACACACACACACAGATTGGTTTAACCCTTGAACAATCCACCAGGCTAGGTTTCCATCAAATTGACAATGTCACAGACCATAATGCACAATCGCTAACGAATCCATGGCAACAGGTACGCAGAATCCAAGTGTTGGCTTTGTCTGCAATTGTTTGTATTACTTTTCAATGTTTTCACTGGAACTGACTGAACCTCAAATGATTTTTTAAATTCCTGGTCTCAACTTTAAAGAGAGATGATCCGATTTTCTGATGATATTTTTAGCTCAATAAATAAAACAATAAAAGAGAAGCTCTACTTATTGGGCCATTGTATTTCTACGCACTAACACACAGTAATGTGCAGGGCAGACTTGAAGCTGGAATCATAATGCCCCGTTATCATGCTCAATGGGTGTGCAATTGTTGTCTAGTTGCTGCACTGCGCGGGGGACAGGTGGCACCGGGCAAACCAGGAGGAGTCAGTGAAGTAGAGGAGCGCGGTTGAATACGAGACCTGCATTAGTGTATGTGTGACTGTAGGTTTGACAGAAGGCCAGCCTGTGGACAGAATCAGTTGGCATGTCCGTTTACCTGAGAGCATTCCACTGGGTAAATGCAAGAGTGCTGACGCAGCATGAAGAGTAAGTGGTGAACAGACAAAACAAAACAAAAAGTTGGATAAAATACACATCAAAAGGAAATGTGGATGGATGGACGGATGAGTGGATCAAGCGCGAGGGCGATGGGATGAGTTAAAGCCAGATAGGAGCAGTGTGCGACCTCATCCATTTTTGTACATGGCTCTATTTTGTTTTAATGTATATTTTATCACTTGTGGCTAACAGCACATTAATACTAATGCAAGTAATAACCCTTTAGAGATAGCAGTGACTCTGCCTGCTAGCAGTGGACATGAGGATGGATTTATCGCAATGCGGAGTTTACGATAAGCGATGAGGAGATACATTCAAGTAAAGTGGTCTGATGGAAGAAATATGTGTTGGGAAGTCGTGTGTGCTATTTTGTAAGAAAAAAAATAATCTGTTTCTCATAACTGTCAGCTTACTCAAGGTTTTTCTCAGAAATAGGAATACTTATGAAGACAATCAAATACAAATAAATCTTGGAATGCAGAGTGAAATAACGATCAGGTTGCTGTGCAATGAATTGTGGGTATTTTGAGTCAGCAACGTTTTTGCCAAGATATGTTTATAGCCTATCACTATCCTGCATATCAATGTGAAGATGAGATTTCTTCAGGAACAGGGAGTCAATTATTCAGCTCTGCTAAATATCTGCTCTGTTCCACAACAGATAATCGTCTTCCCAAACGCTCCACACGATCTTTTAAGACGGTTGCTGTTTTCACTGAGGTTTTAGTCATAAATATACAGCCTGTTAAGCCCTTTGAGTCTGTTACTGAGATTATTGGCCGTAAAAATAAAGCTGCATTCAATTGAAGTTTCATTACACTTGTCTGTATAGGCCTTCACATGTCTGGACATGAAGAGCCCTAAATGAGATCATCCAAATGTGGCTTTCAGCGTTTCTGTCGTGAGGCAAAGTTGTGTGGCTGGCTGGTGATGCTTCCTAGTCCTAAGGCATGCCAAACAGAAAGAGGCTGCTTTGTTTACCTCTGGAGCTGAGCAATCTCCTGGCTGAGGTCATCCAGGTCCTTGATTCCCGTAAATTCCCCGGAGCCTACCGAACTGGAGCTGTCCTGCAAGGACAAACGGCCGCAGAATAGAGATGGAATGAAACAAAGACTGAACATTTGGTGTTAAATATTTGCATTTGCTCTTCAGTGTTTTTGAAAAAAAGAATAAAGAGCAATGTGGTCCTTTTTACGGCCGTGTTGGTTCTTAAAGCTACCTGGGTGGGGAACAAAATGCAGAATTCTGCATCCTTTTCCACCACTCAGTTAGCTTTATGAACCAAGATGGAACCAAGATGGAACCAATATGTCTACTAGGTAAGGCTCATTGGCCAACCATTACACAGAGGGAGAAAGACAGAGGAGAGGCCAAACAGTTCCGACACAAGAAACAAAGGAAAGGAAGAGCTGTCCGCCCCAGGAACAGCAAGGAATAAGCACAGAGGATGATGGAAGGCCAAGGAGGAATGGTTGAACACTGGTTGGGGTAGGAACACCACAGAAAAAGAGACACTGGCTGGAGGGTCCCCACGTGTGTCGGGAAGGTTAGGGTTGGGGACAAGGACTTTGATAAGCAAAAGGGTTTATCATCACAACACACTATCCAGACACAAAGGTGTGTTGGTCTAGTCTGCTTAAATGTCCTTTGAAAACGGTTAATCCCACTTTAAAGAATCCTCGTAAGGTTCAACGCACAAAACAATAAGAAAATAAGAAGAAAGTATTTCTGTAGCTGGCCATCTTTAAATTAGATTTAGTTACAATTGTGTTACTTAATGACAATTGTGTCGATGACAATATGATATTTCTGATAGGCAATGTTGAATGTTCCTAAGCAGATCTCATTGATTAACATATTAATCAATGTGACTAACTCATGTGTGACTAACTAGATGCAGCGCTTTTGGAAAGCTATAATGTTCATTGAAATGGCACTGATGGAAAAGATGTACAAAAGATGTACGAAATCATTCAATAAAAAAAATTAAAAAGAAGAGAACCCTACAATTTGGACTGATTCTAAAGGTTTCTGAAGATTTAACACCTTTTAATTCCTTTGTTAAAAAGAACAGTGCAGGTATTGTGATGGTAACCAGTGGGCACTAGACTGCACTGCATAGGAGAGCAGTTTCCGGAGGCCTCCCAAATGCTTTCCACTAATCTGTCCCACAGCCACTGAAAGCATTAGTGGGTTCCACTCTGTGTTACCTACCCATAGCTTGTACATTATAGCCTAAAACCATTAAACACAGGGGGGGTTGAGGAGAGGGCATATAACCATCAGCAGCAGCAAGAGAGTGAGAGAGAGTGAGAGAATAAAAGAATATCAGAATATCTTAAGTGCACTTCTTAGTGAAGCAGTAAGATTAGCCATGCATCAAAGTGTAGTAGCTGACCAGGCCTGACACAACCTATGAACCTATGAAAGTATGAGTCAATTAGTATTTCATCGCCAGAAACATATTATAGATACAAAACATGAGTCTTCTACTTGTGTTGAGGCTGGACGATTGGTTTGGTATAATTTGTGAGTGCAAGTTAATAAAAAGCAAGGTAATAAAAACACATGTACAAGTGAGCCTGCTGCCAAAGCAGAGAAAGAAGAGGAAAGGTGAAGAGAATCATATCACTTACCCTTCTCATCTCAGACAGAGCCACCATCTCTGATCCCACCGGGGTCATGTAGCCAGACAAACTCTGATGACACACCAACAGACAAAATACAACCACCATCACTTCACCATGTGTAGTAAGCATGCATCTTAGGCCCAATCCCATTTCTACCCCTTATCCCTCCCCCTTGTTTTGAAGGGGTAAGGGGAAGGCATAAGGGGTAGAAATGGGATTGGGCCTTAAGTCCCGTAAGAGGTGCAAAAAGGTGCAAACGTCATTGACAATCGTTGTATGAACATGTTCCCTCTCAAACGTACTTCATGCCGTTACTCTTCCCCACATATGCTAAATGTTGCATGTGAAGTGTTGATGTTTTGCCATTTTGACAATCACATTGTTGATTAAGATACGTTAGAAAATTTAGAGCAAGTACAGCATTGACTCGTGGCACTCTGAGCAATGTGTTGTTGCCTGCAATTCCGCTATTTTGCTATACTCGGTTACTGCAGCCTTGGGGGTCTTGTGGTGTGTGTTTTGTGTCGTAGACCCACGGGCACAGGGGTGCTCCGCTCCGATGGCGGGATCATGTCTGGGCTGAGGGACTGCGGGGGGTCGATGTTTTTGCCGACCTTCTGCTGGATGAGGTGCATGGCGAGAGCAAACTGCTCCCGGCTCAGCTTCCCTATCTGCCTGGTGTCAGCCAGCGCCCTGGTGGGGGAGGGGTCGGACATGGATGAGAAGAGGCTCAGGCGCCAGTGCCACAAAGGTCATGCACTGGGTTAGCTGCAGTGGTTTGAGTTAAACCCGTTGTCCCCAAGGTTGTACAACAGCTTCTCTGTAGTATTGATTTATATTATTACAGGAATCGACAGCGCGCACACACACACACACACACACACACACACACACACACACACACACACACACACACACACACACACACACACACACACACACACACACACACACACACACACACACACACACACACGTTAACCAAGGTGTGGCCCCCAGCATTAACCTTGGGTAGGTAAATAGGTGTGTTTTATTTATAGTGACCAGAGCCCCAGCATGGTCAGTGTATATTTATCACTGCTAGTTCAGTATCACTACTGCACCTGTCCCTAAAAGGAGCAGACATTTACACTTAAAATCAGCGCATTTTTTCCATGCGACATACAATAATTACATTTGTCAGAAGAATGAGAAACAAAACAATATATTACCGTCGGTACAGTAAGGATGCTCGTAGCACAAGTGCCAAGCACTTGTTCTATGAAATCAATTGCTAGGTTAATCCATTCACCGTGAACAACAAAGATAGCTAGGATAAGATGCTTCACAATGCTATTTTTAAGTGACAGGACCTTCAACATAATAGTGTGTACATCAATACATCAAACCTAAAATGAATGTTATGATAGTGTTATGAAATAGTGTTTAGATAGTATGCTTTCTAAGATGACACATCAGGGAAAAGGGCCTGCACTATCTATAGATTATCAACGGTTTAAAAGATTAAGCAGGCGTCCCCGTTACCAGATGTGGGCCAGTAGGTTCTGGTGAAGGCCAGAGTGGATGAAGATCTCTTTGACCTCCAGGCCGCTGACGAAGCCATCCATGTCGGCATCCGTCTTCAGGAAGATGTCGTCGTAGCGGCCTCGCTCTGACACAGGGACCACCCAGTTCACCGTATGCTGGGAGGGAAGGCAAGAGGAAGTTGAGCGATTTCCTGCGAAGAAGTCTACAGCGGGGGTGTGACAGTTCCTCTGCTGCACCGTTCGTGACGTGGGGACAGTCCCCGCACGCCACGGCCATGCCATATGTAGTCACTGTTTTGCCATGAAATTGGTGTGGACGAATAGTATGCTCACTCAACACTGTTAGATTGCACCGCAGTTCATGCATGGCGTCGGCGACCATAACTTTTTAACTGTAAGAATTTAAAATGACACAGCTTCCGATGGCCGCAGGGTATCTGCAGGTTTCAGCAAGTCAAATTTAAGACTTTTTAAGACTTTTTTTAATACCACCTTGAATGAAATTTAAGACCTAAAACACTGTGATGGTGGGGGTTGGCAACAGACGCGAGCCAACTACGGAAACGGACGTCTTCCAGCCAACTGTCCTTGAATTTGCACCTACCCATTGTCGCAGACTAGCTAGCAAGCGCGTAGATAACCGTTTATATACGTATGCAGCTAGCAAGAAAGAAGCCTCTCTACATGTCCTTCCTGAAAAGTCCCACGAGAAAAATAATAAAATAAATAGTCCTGCCCCGACAAATTTAAGACTTTGAGTTACAGTATTTAAGACCAGCGTTTCACATTTGGAACGAATTTAAGACTTTTTAAGGCCTTAAATTAATAAACATGAATTTAAGCTTTTTAAGACTTTTTAAGACTTTTTAAGGATGCGTGGACACCCTGTGATAGGAGACCAGATCATGTGTGGGATATTCAATTTGAATTCAGTGATGAATTAGCTATCATTTGCCCTTGGTATTACGCTTGTTCTTGCGTTCTTTTAATAGTTATGGACTGCAGAAATGTAACATTTACTATTATACCTGCTTCATAAACACAGCTGTGTGTGTTTGTGTGCGTGCGGTATGCATAGTGTGTGTGCGGGGGCTACCTGTCCTGATTTGAGCGTGTGTTTTGGGGACAGACTGCCCGCGCTGTTGAGGGAGTTCATGCTGCCGTGCGAGGGAGTGGAGCGCAGGGAGTCCTTGGGGGGGGGCGGGCTGGCCGGGAGGCTTGGGGGCCCGGCCGTCACGGAGCCCAAGCTCCTCTTCCTCTTGGAGGGGGGGATGAGCGAGGAGGGCAGCAGCGTCGGCACCGGCTCCTTCTCCAGCGCACGGTACACCAGGTGCATGGCCTGCGGTTGGCCGTCGGGGAGAGGGAGACGGCCTCTGATTACAAGGACACAGCTACGCACCGCTCTGCTTTTCAACGCTATTTGGTACGCTGTTCGAAAACATTTAAAGTCGCAATGTGTACGATTGAGCTCCTCCCAGGATAAAACTTAATTCACTCTGAATTTAAAAAGTTCTGTCCGCTCTAAATAGCTGTGTGACAACTGTGTGATGCAAACTAGCAATCATAGAGGAGTGGGTGTGTCAATGTACACGTTATATCTTATAGGATGGAAGCCCCAGTTGCGACAATGCAACCACCATACCACTATAAATGTAGCAAAGAACAGCCATTTTACTTAATTCACATTACAGACAAAAACATCTATACCCACATAACCACTCCTTGTTAATACAGACTCTAATGGTGGCCACTCCACCACATGAGGTGGAGGTTCTTTTTTGCAGAAAAACATGGACTTGCTCACCACTGCAAACTCGTCCTTATCCAGATGTCCATCTTTATCAATGTCACTGAGGTCCCACACCTACAGGTTGGAAAACAGATTGCACGTGCACTGTAAAAAAAACACTCTATCTCACTCATTAACACACAATACCAATAATCCTTATCCATCTGTAGTGTAAATGTTATTACTTTGTTTTTCAAATAACACTCTGATCTTGATCTCCTGAAGAAATTGTAGGATATTGAAAAATAACGTTTCAGACCTTTCCGAGGACGTCCAGAGGTAGCTTAGAGTTGATGAGGACCGGTTTGACCTTCTCTCCTGAAAGCAGTCCGTTGACTGGCGCCAGGCTTTCAAATATGCCGTCAAATTTACTCTTCTCCTCGGGCTGAAGGTTAGAAACACACATAGACAATAAGGAAAGGTAAATGACTGAAGTGCCCCCACACTATCACACCTCCTGTAGCCATGTTGTCTTGTGTCTATTCATTCTCAGATATATTCATGTCATTCGTCTACAGCTTCTGTGAGGTCGTCCAGCACTAAATGAGAGGTGATACAATGTGGTGTACCAACCCTGACAGCCCAGTGAGGCTCAATGGGGATCGAAGAGGTGCTACTCAGAGACGGGCTGCTGGTGTCCTTCTGCAAGAAGAACCATAAAAAGGAAGTGTCAAATGACAGATTTCGACCTATAGCATGACATTATGTTATTTTTGCATTTCATAATGATTCATTTAACATCTAAAACAACAATGAATGCCTTTACAGAACAGGTAACAGACTTTTGAACTGTTTTAAAACATTTAGGAAATTATAAACCTTAACCCTTAACTAACAATTAGTAGAGTAGAATGTGGTATCCACACCAGGGCACGCAAGGCCTCAGAGCGGTGGAAGAGCAGCGTGTTGTTTCCGCACCAGCGGACATGAGGTCGGCTTAGCTCCAGAGGCAGAGTGGGTTGACTAGTAACCGGAAGGTTGCTAGGTTGTCGCCTTGACTCAGCGGTTGACGTCATCGTTGGGTGTTTGTATGTGTGCATGAATGGTTGTAAGTCGCTTCGGATAAAAGCGCTTTGTAAATGTAAATGTAAGCACTGTGGAAGATGAACTGTGGTTTCCACACCTGGCTACATAAGGCCTCGGAGCTGTTGAAGACGAACTTGTACTCACAAACTTGGGCGGGGGGGCGTTGAGGTTGAGACTGGATAGGCTGACTTCCTGTCCACTCTGAGCACTCGCCACCAGCCGTAGGGCCACATAAAACCCCTGGGATCGATCAAAACAGATTCAGAGGTTCATATGTAACGACTAGCAGGCTTGTATCCACGCATCACAGTCAACTCGTATGAACCTGCCCCAAGGCACCTGAACACAACAAAAAGGCTTTCACAGGGATTCGAGGTAGCTGGTGATTCACTGCAATGCCCAACATGAGCTGCAGAGAGATTTGGTTGTCAAACACAGTTCAGCTCCACAGTTCAGTTTGTTTGGGATCCGGGCAAGATGATAAGCAAACTCAAGTTCTGAGTAAACCTTAACTTATGTCAAGGATGGTGTGAGTCTGTGTGTTTTATTTTACCTGTTTGTCAAGATAGCCTTTGCCATCCGGGTCAGCTAAATCCCAGATCTGAAAAATAAAAGCAAGCAAAAGCAGAGTCAACACATTGTCCTTGGCAAGCCACCAATGTGAGTGAGCCAAGAGAAGTAGGCAGTGATGCAGTTAGGTGAAAAGGTTGGATTATTTATTGCTTGATACTCTCATGGGTACAGACTCAGAGCAACACGACTCTTTACCAGCTCCCCAACAACCTTTTGTTTGCCTCATGCACCTGTGTATTACTAGAGGCTAATACAGTGTTCTACTAACAATAAAAAACCAAAGAAATGTCATGATGCTGTACATTACTATGAAAGGTGCTATGTGACCTGATCCGTTTTTAATACTTTTGCGATTTCATCTTGGATGGGGGGAAGATTAGGTTATATTCTGTTCAAACAGTTAATGCCATTAAGGAGGTGGATACTATAACAATGTAAATGTGAGCTCATGTAAGGATTGATAAGAAATGGAAATGGAAAAATTGGGCGTAGAGTGGATAGCAAGCCGAATCTGTTCCAGGGAGGGAGAGATGGTGGTATGGCCATGCCCTTGTCTTCCTGTCAGTGTCTTTTGGAAGTACTCGCCTCCATGATTGTTTGCTAATAGCCTAGTAACTTTTGCCTTCGCTAAAGCTTACTGATGGGTTTCAGCTGGTCAACGTTTTGCAGGTTTTTCTGTTATATGGACATAATTATTACAATGTCACAAAAACAACTACTTCAACAACTTTATTTACCAGGCAAATCATAATATGGTCAAGATTGACAAAAAAATTATATTAGGGAATATGACTATTGTTGTTGGGATATACTAAGCGTATGTCATGGCTGAGGAATGTTGAGCAAACTGCAAATGCAAAAAGCGCTTTAAAAATCGATGAAGCGATTATGCTGGAGTTGCATATGTATTGAGGCATTTGCATTTGGGTTTCGGTTTTCCGTTAATGCACACTTTGTATATGCAGTTTGTTTGACTTCCGTAGTAACCAGGGACAACCTCAGCATCATAACAGAATACTAGATTTACATAACATATTATTCCTAAATAGGACCCAGAATCAATGAAAATGAAATTAAGAGGACAGCTAAAAAATAAAGAAATGGCATAGACGTTTGTATTTGATATACATTATCTTTGCTTTGTTTTCTATCTTTCCGAAAGCCATGGTGCTAAAAGCGTAAGACACGGCCTGAATCACCCACCTTTCCTAATGTGATGTCGGGCAGCCCAGATTTCTTCAAGAACAAGGCAGCTTCTGTTGGCCCTACTCGTCCTGTGTTCCCAGGATCAACCTTGGCACAAACACACACATACTGCTTTATAGTGACATTACAGTCATCTAATCTAATTTAAAGAAGCCTGCATTTATTTCCCAGAATATGACTTGGTTTGCACAGGAAGGAACCAGTTTACAAAACAAAAGTATTTTATTCGTATTTATTCTTTATTAGGGCTACTGCAATGCATTAGGTCTATCGAATCTACCGTCTGTTGCATTAGATAAAAAACAAAAACAACTTAGACAGGTTAAGTTCCTTCCCAGTCTGTGGACTGTCTAGGGATGTGAATTGTAAGTGACTGTATGCAAACTGGGAAAGGCTCTCCTATTCTACTGTCCACCCACCAGTACAGGCATGACCTAGATCAAATGGATGGATTGATGGGTAGTCTCTTATACTAGCTTACCTGTCTATAAAAGCTTTCGTATACAGGGTTCCCACTTGACAACTACAGCAAAGAGAGATTGACGTTAAGGTCGAACAATGGCTATAGATATTATGTTATTACACACAGCATTAAGTTAAATCAAGTGCAAAACACGAAATCAGAAGACAGGACAATTGTTATTATTGACAGCACAGCGAGAGGAAAGATCCAATTTTAGAATCATCAACCTAAATGAAAACAGTTAATGGACCAGTATTTTCAATGTTATATTATTACATTTCAAAATAACAGTAGCCTATACATCTCAGAAAGGGGAATGTTTTGACACAAATAACAAGCAACATCTGTCCCTCATTTTTATCAGGCTATAGATAAAGCAAAGGACATAGCGAGTCGCAAGAGCCGACGAGGGCATCAAGCAGGCTAAGCTGCAAGCAGCATCCCTCATCACAGCTTAGGTGGTTAGCTTGCTAGCTCCCCGGCTCCTGGAGCCCAGCAGACACTGCCTTCATCCTCCCAACATTGCTGACACCGAGTATGCTAACGTTAGCCCCCTCATAACGCCGACGCTTTCTGTGCAACCACACTACCCACGTCTACGGAGGGCACCTTTGGGTGTTTCATGGAGCGACTGAATGGGGAAATGGGTTTGAACGATTTGGTTTTGAGCATTGAATGGCTTTCATGTTGTGTCACTGCACTAGGCAGCAGCGTCTAGGCTACCCAATGTTTACTGTAGCTAAAGCTAATGCCTCCCCCCCACTATCTATCTAACGGTAATACCGTCAGGCCTCTTCGCACCAGCTGACTGGAAGCGTTCTTGCTGCGGTTCAGAGGGGATATCTCGTTCGGACTCGCGGGAATTTAAATCAAATAAAAAATATTAAAGAATAATAAATAGCGTGTCATGCTATGGCAACTAAATGCAAAACGGTAGAGTGTACTGTCGTAAAATAATGCATCTTTACCTGGGTGAGAGATGCGAGGGCTGCCATCTTCCCTGTTGCTGCGGGAACGCACACACCCTCCGAAGACAACACGCCCCCAAGTGGGCGAAGTGGCTTCTTACACTCCTTTTACTTTCAATGTCAGTCAATAATTCAGAGCCCCTAAAAATGGGCGACACGTCATACCCTGCCCTGTCCAGGGAATTAAATTCTCAATGACAAAACAGAAAGGACAACGTTATTTTTCCTGGCAGTATATAATGCATCTGATAATAACAAAGAAAGAACAAAGTCTAAACAGTACACATGGGCGTTGCAGGGGATTCTGGGCCCCGTACACAAGCAGCCCCTGAGGGCCCATGGCACTTACGTTCCAATGAACAACCCAACATATTACCCATGCTATTATTTTTTTATATCTCACAATCAAAAACATTAACCAACAGTACAGTGGTTCAAGGGCAGACAGTACTTAAAAACGAATGAAACCAAAAGGTTTTAAATATTTGTTTTGTCGGCTGGCAAGATTTGATGAGTAGGCCTACCATCTGCACCAAGACTTGATACCAATACAGTCAAGAAGAGCAAAAATTGTGAGATTTTAGAAAAGGTAAGTTTGATTAGATTCTCCAAATAAAAACAATATTGCCAATACAATCCAATAAGAAAAGCACAAATCTATTGTATAAATCTATAAGGGTCACAAATTAACTATCAAGTCAAACGAATTGCAATTGAAACGTGCAGCCACAAGATGGCGATAAAGACAGTGGGTTCTTATTGAAGTGCAGATCTAGTTCCGAAGTAAAACCCTTTTTTAGCTAATATACAGTAGCCTACATCTTTGTAAACACCAAAATGGTGCCAGGATATTGGTTGATCCATTAATGTTGGTTTAAAAGAATTTGGCGACCAAAACAAGAAAATAAGCCATAATTTCTGTTTAATAGGAAAAGGCATATTTTGTTCTTGATGTTTTGGGAGATTTTTGCCCAGCACGTTTTGGTCACAGAGGAACATAGATTGGACTGGTGGAATGAGTGGAGACATGCAGTTTTCCTAGATAATGTGACATGAAAAATATTGGTATCGTTCCACATGTGCACATGTAATAACATAACCCTGGCTGTTACATGCTTTTCGATCTCAAATCTCGATTGTAATTGTGTTTAATTAAGGTAAAAATGTGTACAAAAGACTATAAATTGAGAATCTATTCATTCTAGGGGTATGTCAGATGACTGATTACGTGATTACATAATTTGTGTTTCAGGCTGGCTCGTTCAGTTCATGCACGGTGACTACGGTTTGAATTCCAGAATTAGACCTGCCAAAAGAATTACAATTAACACCTCACTTTGCAGACTCAAATCGAGGTGCTAGGAAAGGAAACAATAATACTTGACTGACTACAATAAATTCTTCCCCTGGAAGGAGAAGAGAGCGAGACAGGCCACGAGAGAGGCCTTCTATAATGAAGCCCACTGCATCAAAGCCCAGCACATGGCCCAGACTTGGAACACCGTCAACACTGTGCCCATTATGGTGGTAATATTTTTTGAAACCGGGATCTGAATTAGAACTGCTTGTGTTCCAGTGTGGGATGAAACTTCTGAAATTCAGGATCAAGTCAGAAACCCTACTGATCCAACTGGGAATAGCAGGGGCAGTGTGGCTGCAGACCCCTTCACTCTACCCTTCATATTTATATCAGCTTATCTTCCCCTTATTCGTTAGCTCAGGGCTTTCTTAAAGCAGTTTTATATATGCATATATACATAGGGACTGGGTTAGCTGATTGTATGTACTCTGCAGCGCTGTCATGTACTTACATTTGGACCTGGTCTGCCAGAACGATATGTACAGAGGCCGGAGGAAGATAAGCTCTTGGGTGAAGAGAAATACTGGTTTGTATGTGTTATTCTGTGGGTGTGCATGCTGTTTTTTTTTAATGGGTTTACATGTAGTTGTATATAATATATACTACGTAATTTATTATACCCCCCCCCCTCCCCTTTGGAGCTCCGTCCTATCTGATAATCAATCTCATTACAAATTGAATACATAACGGCATCCTCTGGAAGCATGACCAGTGCATACTAGTTTGCTTTGTAAAAGCCATTTATTTTACACAATGCTGAAACAAGTTTTTCCACATCTATTCAGCAAAACCTCTTTGTATATTTTAAGGCTATAATTTATAATTGTATTTAAAATCACATGAACAAAAGTGGCAAAACCAACACATTTTGACTCAATACAATATCACACCACCCTAATCCTGCTATACCATGCTATAAATAACCTTTCAAAACAAACTCATGCAACCCAAAAAGTTCTTCAGGTGAATTACGGCACACTTTTTAAATGATGTGCGTCTTTTGATACCATCCATACAAAGTAAACATTTTCCAGTCTGAAATTTGTTAAATATCAGACAAAAAAATAACCAAGGCAACAAAAACACTCAAAGCACATGCTTATTTTAAAGGTCTTATTCAATCTTTTGGCTTCTAGCACTTCTTGGAATTCCCTTTAGTCCATTTTCTACAGACATAGGCTTATTCGTTTCCAGCATTTACAACTCTATTGATATGACACTCTTAAAACAATCTTGTTTAAGAACAATAAAATGAAAACTAAAGCTCACAATGCAAATCATACCTGTTAGTTTCTTTAAAAATATAAGGCATGTAGGAGCAATGGCCCAATCTGCAAGCTTACAGCATAAAGATCCGTATTGAATACACAAGACAAACTGAAACAGGGAAATTACATGTAAATATTGGATCTCGTATTAGAAGTCTAGGACTGTCTGTCTATTGTAACACCAACACGCCAACATGATGACATATTGTCAATGACAAGATATTAAGCCATCATCACATTAATAACACAAATGCATTCATGTCGTCTCACACATGATCCTGTAGTGTGTTTGTTGGTATAAATATCTATGTAGATATATACTTCTATCTATAGATAGATATCAAAATGTATATATAATAAATTACAACCAACACCTTAATTGGGACATCAAGAAACTTTCTGTATTGTATTGGCTCAGATAAGGACCAGGTGATTTGACCAGCCATAGACGGAACCTCACCTAGCAACTATGTAAAATGCCTTATCTCGATATTATGTTTTTTGTCAAAGATTGTCTATAGAAGGTTTTTGTTTGTGGTTTCAGATGAGTTCTGTGACTGTTGTCTTGTGTTTGTCTACGATGACTTTTCACATGTAAGGATCACTTTCCAATTATTTCACATGGTTGGATTGCCCATCTGGTGAACGTTGTTACCTTTGATGACAAACCCATACCTTCTCTTATAATGAGTGTGACGAGCCAGCAGAGGGGGCAGCAGTAATCATAGTAGCAGCAAATAGAGATGCAGTGCCAGGGACATTGACATCATCACATCGGTGTGGCGAACCGGCAGCGGCGCAGCACAGATAGCTTTTAAACAGTGTGTCAAACCTTCAACCTCACTATCCATTCCTCATCATCATCACCTCTCCATTACTGCCGATGTCACTATCAACAGCCTCATCACCGTAGATCCATACCCCCTTGCCCGGAAAAGAGTGCGCTCAGCTCTTGCAAATGTCCATTCCTTCCATCCCCATCAAGGCCCTCATGGGGTAGAGCGTGGTCTCTCTGTGTTTCGGACTCTCATTCGTCGTCCCACGTTCTGCTGGAGCAGGAAAGTTTGCGGCAAGGTTCTCGTTCTTCTCGCAGGCAAAGTAGGCCTGGATGACCAGTCCCTCCGGGAAGCCCAGGGCTTTTAGCTGAAACATGATGATGCACACGTTTTAGGATTTGGGAAACCACCACACTCACTCGAATGCTGCTAACCGTAGTGACACCTGGGATGGCAACTGGGGCCACAGTTATAATTAGAGAAGCAATCACAGACAGACAGACAGACACAGACACAGACAGACAGACAGACAGACAGACAGACAGACAGACAGACAGACAGACAGACAGACAGACAGACAGACAGACAGACAGACAGACAGACAGACAGACAGACAGACACAGACAAACACAGACAGACAGACAGACAGACAGACACAGACAAACACAGACAGACAGACAGACAGACAGACAGACAGACAGACAGACAGACAGACAGACAGACAGACAGACAGACAGACAGACAGACAGACAGACAGACAGACAGACAGACTAGTGATTCCCTCGTTCCTACCCTCTCGATGGCCTCCTTCTCCTGCGGGGTGACCTGGATGTAGTTGGTCTGTGGTGACCCCTGTCCCGCTGCCCCTTCCCCTCCAGGGGTGTCCCCCCCACTGCGGGGCTCGTTCAGCATCTGGACAAAGCGCTCCTGATGCTGAGTGATTTGCTTGGGAACAAAACAACAGACAGTTGTTAGAACACATAAAGAAAAGTAAAACAGGATATGTAAATAATTAATTGTCCTCCTGACTGCATGTGGCTGTGGCAAGTATAGCAATCTGTAAACTGTACAGGTATTATTTTAAGGCATAAAAGTTCACATTTGTAAATGCCTTGCAAGGATAATGGGGCAGGGTCAACTTGTGGTGAGGGTCTTATACTGACTCTCTGCCTGGGTTTGAATCCCAATGGCAAGGGAAAGATACTGTACATAACTTTACCTTCTTTACCTGTAGGTCTCTATGGATAAAGAGGTACTCTAAACTACTTAATGGTAAAAATATTTGACAAATGCATTGGCGCAAAATGCAAATGAGTCTCATCATCTGTTGTCACGCATCAATGCGAGGGCTGGTATGTGTGAGGGTGCCTCCAACCATGGGAGAAAAGGGAGGACATCATACTAATTCCAGAAATGACATTCATCTTTTTAGTAGAATTAAAGAAAATCAAATAATAACATATCACGCTGTTGAGAACACTTGTCAAACTCTGTGTGGTGCATCTCAGACACTAGCACAATTATCGTATTAAAGGAGACATATTATACCACCAGGTGTGAGTGTGATTAGCCTTACAAGCTGTTTCGAAAATCTGCCCCATATGACATCACTAGTGGGCGTGTCCACCTAGATCTGTGCTGGATAGATGAGCAACGCTTACTTCAGTCCACTGGATAGGCTGGTAGACTAATGCTACTATATGCTACTGATGGCTACTATGTATACCCACATCACGACTCACTACAATGGGTGCCTGGTCATTCAGCTGTTCAGCACCCAGGCTCTGGAACTCCCTCCCCCCTCACATAAAACAGACACCATTACAACCTTCAAGTCACAACTCAAATCTCATCTGTTCAAACTCGCACACATCATCTAACTGATCACTGTCTTGATTGTTTTTGTTGTTTTTCCATAGTCCTGTTTTTAACGATTTATTATGATTTTATGCTCTGTAAGGTGACCTTGGGTGTCATCAAAGGCGCCTCTAAATTAAATGTATTATTATTATTATTATTATGTCATATGGGGCAGATTTTCGAAATGGCTTGTAAGGCTAATCACTCAAATAATAATATGGTATAATATGTCTCCTATAAGTATTAGCTTATATACTGTACAATTTGAGAGACATTATCACTATTTTATATTCGCTATACAGTACTATGTTGTACATAATATAAACAACTACATACAGAACAAACACAATATTTAAGATTGATGCTTGGCTGATCTCTCTCGCTCTTAGCGAAGGGGTTTTATCGGCCGAAACTGGGTTTGGATAGCAGAACCTCAGGCGTCGCACTCAGCTTCACCTTCATGGGCGTTTCATCTTGCGTCTTTTCTATCTCACACGAATGGCCTCTCGGGTAAAATGTGTGTCGTTTTACGCCAATTATCGGCCAATAAAACCGAAGTCCCCCAACCTCAATCTCTCACACACACACACACACACACACACACACACACACACACACACACACACACACACACACACACACACACACACACACACACACACACACACACACACACACAAGTCAGTATAGAGTGGGGCGGAAGTACCTGCAGGAGCCGGGGGTTGTCCCTGCCAAGTTGTTGTAGCAGGGCTGGTAGCAGAGAGGGGTTCTGCTGGATGATCTGCCTCATCTGCTGAAACTGAGGCTGGCTCCTCAGGAACTCCAGAGGGTTCCCTGTCACTGTTCCCCCTGGACTTATATCACCACTTTCACCACCACCGACCAAAGGAAGTAGATTCACAGGCAATGCTGCCCCTGCTGGGGAGGAGGAACAACATGCGTTCATGTTGAGGCCAAATTAAACTTCTGGCTCCTGGGTCCAATTTAAAAAATATATATATCTGGATCAAATTGATCCGGATTTGGAAATCCCATGTTCTGCCATCCAGGATCACCTGATCCATCTTACTTTTATGGCAGTTTTTAAAGGAACATTGGATTGGATCACTGTGATCCAAATACCAAATTTCAGGATAACCAACTGAATCCACCCTTCCGATGGGATCAGGATGATCCTGTTTTTTTTGGATCAAATAGATCCCAAACCGAGTTCAAAGTTTTGAAAAACCCAAAGGGCAGGTTTGATCCAGATCAAATGTAAAATCGGATTACATTATCTGATCTTAGTTCGGGTTCCCTCTTTTGCTTTGAAAAAACCCTTTCCAAGATTTGATCCAATCCGTGATCTGAAATCCCACTGGATTACTTTTGAAAAAATGGTCTGAGGATATATGCAAAGGACGTGAAGATCCACATCCCTGCTCAAGAGATCTGTACACTGCCCTTTTGCCAGTCTTGGACCTAAGTGTACGTGAAGATGCACATTCCTCCCAGGGGTTAGCAGGGAGTCACCTTCTCTGCAAGGGTTTGTTGCGAGTCATTGATGATTGCTCCAGCATGGAACCAGAGTCGTTTTTTTTTCTTTTTTGCTGAACAGCCAGATACAAAATCTTTTACACATGGCTGCATTACTTTTTCAAAACATTTTCAAGGTTCAACTACATCTGGGGTCAGAGACACTATGCCCCTTTGTTTACACGTTAATGTGACATGGAAGAATAATTGTAGGCAGCTCTGCCAAAAAAATGAATTTGAGACATGAAATATTATTGAAATATACATGAAAATAATATTTATTATTAAAAGTAAATAAAAATATACTACAGTTTAAAGGGCTTTTTGTCTGGGTGTTATGGGGTGAATTGGGATTGGGCAAATATCTTCCTATACAGGTCCCTAGAAGTGGACATTGAAGACAAAAGTAGTCTGGAGTGAAGACATATTGGCACATGAACATATTCCTGCATACCGTGTAATAATACAAATGTGCGCATGGAAAGGATACATTATAATTGTTAGGAGGGGTTGTTCGTATACCATTTCCCGCCGACCACCAGTGAGGCGGTCACTTTCTGATACAATTGTTACGTTATCAGAAAGCGACTCATGTGTTCTAACAGCTACTCTAACCTGTTACACTACCCGGATACATCTCAGACCATCCGGTGTGATTATGGTTTAACATTGTGCATTTCACGTTAAACCATGTGCGTCCCTAATTAAAGGATTGCTTCAAGTTTTTTCAACGTGGACTCTATATTCCCAGCCATTGGAGCCATGATTGGGCTCAATAATGTTTGTTGCCCGCCTTGAATGCTTGATTGCTGTCCGTTTGTTGTCCGGCAGCTAGACCCAAAACGATGGGAGAACAGGGTCCACGTTGAAAAAGTTGTCCTTTGATAAACGGGTGTTTATGTGGGTGAGTGGGTGTGTTGATGTGTGTGGCAGTGTGTATGCGTGCGTGTATGTCTTGGTGCTTACTGTTGGGGGGTGCTGATGCCTGTAGGGGTTGATCCGGGGGGGCAGGTGTGGGGGCAGGGGGGTTGGCTGGAGCACTGAGTGTCAGTGGCTCTTGT
The DNA here is from genome assembly GCA_900291075.1 of Melanogrammus aeglefinus. Taxonomy (NCBI): domain Eukaryota; kingdom Metazoa; phylum Chordata; class Actinopteri; order Gadiformes; family Gadidae; genus Melanogrammus; species Melanogrammus aeglefinus. Next base: position 203,790 of record OLKM01000637.1, on the reverse strand, counting down.
TCGGCTAGACCAGTAGGATCTGCTGGCATACCCTGCAAACAACAACGATGACCCTTTTCTTTATATTACCAAAAAGCGAGGAGGAGGTGCAGGATAGTCTATTGGTCCGGGGTTTCTGACTCACAGCTTGAAACGTTCTGGGTTCAAACCCCCAATGTCCGCAGCCTGCCTTTAGATAAGCTAAAGCGTCTGCTAAATAGTAAATAGTAAGTGTAGCTCACCCTCTAGAAAGTGCTTGCTCACTGCCCCAACAGCACCCACCTACAGAATGTAGCTAAAGTTGGCCCAAACCAATTTAACATGTTAGCCAAAAAAATACAACCTACAAGTACCTACAACAGCCAAAGACCACCAGTATGGCACACTGACCCGTATTTTCTGTCATTTGTTGGTTTGCTTGCATTTGCTGTTTCTTGGATTTGTGGTTGTTTGTTTGGGTAGCGTGCAAGGCATCTTAATACATCGTCTCTCAACGCTCTGTGACACACCGCAAACTTGTGGTGTGCCATCGGGAGACAGACAACACTGCAGTGCTTATGCGTCACCCTCACCATGAGAAGATACTCCACCGCGCGGTCCGGGTTGTTGAAGCTGGCCCTCAGGGCGGACACCACCAGCTGCCTCTCATAGCCCATGGACATGATCTCCGACACCAGGTTCTCATAGGCCTGGCCCGTCACTGTGGGGGAGTTAAGAGAATATCAGGAGGCCGCCAAAAAAGGGTAGACCAATAGAAGGTTATTAGGATGGAAGAGATTCGAGGAGAACAAAGATACAGAGGAGGACGGAGGGAGGGGAACACAAACGCTTAAGACCGAAGAGGGAGATGGAGGACGGAAGTACGAAGGAAGGAGTTGATACACATTCATTACCCAGTATTGAAGCAGCCTCCTCTAGAAGATCCAGATCGTCCACAAGCCTTTGAGAGAAATGTGAAGACAAATAAACAGTTAATAAATAAAAATAGAAACAACGTTCTTATCAATCTGCAATCCAATCTTCTTTTCTACTATGACTGCTAATAGCTGTAATAGACATAGCTTATTATAGTAATACTATTTTGAAAAGCATATTTAATCATAGCTGAATTATGACCATAATGTTTACAGATAATACTGATTGATTGCGTCAATACAGACTAAAACAATCCAACTATAATTAGAGGCGTCTCTTTGTATGTATGCATGTCTGTCTCCAATTTTCTCCACAACCGTTCATCCGATCGAATTCAAACTTGGAAATACAGTGTTGAGCGTGTTCGTATAGTTGTTTGCATAGGCACTCCACAAGGAAGCTGCAAGCAGCAATACCAGAGTCAAGCAATCAGCCCGTTCCCAATGGATACGTTTTAAATGGGAATTGCATTTAAAAATACTAAACATATTTCCGGTCTTATTTTGATATGGTGCTACTAAAAGAGTATGTCATCGAATGTCGCGTAGAATGATTGCATGTATTGTTCACCAACCCGAAAGCTCCAGCGTGGACTGGCGGCGGGTCAGATGCTTCAGCCTCTGTCTCTTCCCGGGGCTTCTCCTCTTGCTGTTCACCCGCGACGGGGCACTCGCCCGTGTTAGGGGACTCCTCCGGACCAGCGGCCGACGTTACGGCCTGCTCCGTGACTTTAACATCTTCCTGTTCATTGGAAACTAAGCCTTGCGTGGCAGCTGGGGAGGCTGAGGAGGCTGGGGAGGTAGAGACTGCAGTGGCAGGAGAAGGAGCTGGAGCTGTAGCCAAGGTCCCATTCCGACGGGCCTCCCTGTCTGGCGTTGCTCCCGGAGGCAGAGAACCCGCCGGGGTGGCTGAAGTCTGGGTTTCAGATGGGGCCGCTGAGTTTGTGGTGGCTGGGAGCGGGGCGACGGAGGGGGCAGCCACTGGAGTCGTTGGTGCTGGTACTGCTGCTGGGGGCACTCGTCTCGGGCCAGGGGCCTCAGCTGCTGTCGGGGTCGGAGACGGGGCTGGGATGTGCTGGGGCGTTTGGGAAGCTTGAGGGGCGTTTTTTGAAGAATTTAGATGGTTTGGGCTGGGAAAATGAAATAAAAATGGCCGAATGGACTTTGTCAAGGTCAAGGTTGAAATGGACACTTCATTAAAATGGCTGAATGTGACCCTGGACACATTGGGGCTTAGCGATTTGAGAAAACCTCAACAAAAACTTCTCTATGGGACGATAATCTTCTGTGATTTGCATTAGAAGTTTAGAGCTGTACATAGAATGTTTAAAATTGATCTAGAAAAGAGTTTGTTGAGATGTCTCACTCAACAAAAACATTATAGGGAATTTATTTGGTTGACCATTACATTACAAACATATCAAGGTTATAGAATCAAGTTAACGTCCTTTAAACTATACCAACACTGCGTAATCCTTTCGCAAACACTTTGCAAATGTAGAACTTATGATGATATATTTCTAGTAATATTTGTATCATAACAAATATTTTATGAAATTAAGGCAGAACCAGAATGGGCATTATGTATAACCCAGCAATTAAACAGGATCAGAGAAGGTAAAAGCAGGGAGGGTATTACACTGAAAAGCCCTTACCTTTGTCACCATGACCACTACAAAGTTTTTCTCATCGATTTTGTACTCTTTCAAGGGAACGTCATCATTCAAAATTTTACCTGTGCCAGAGAAAGAAGATAAATTAAGCTTCAACTCTTTTCAAAATGTATATCAGCAAAACTATAATCTAATCAACAATATATGAAGTGGACAAACAAAAACTGAATTGTGTCAAATCATTAATCCAAAATGTCAGCAACAATTGTAATTTTGCCTTTTAAGTATGGCATTTGATTCAAAGAGTGTTTTCTTCTCTTGAAAATTAGGCCTACAATCAAGTTGAATATCTACATCAACAACCAATTTATGCTGAAAGTCAAACATCTGTGTGATAGCATTCAGTGACATAATCTTGTTATATTGCATGATTACCATATCACTCATCATATCAGCAAACACCGGCCACATTATTTCCATTCAAAGGTTAATATAAAACTGATGGATTATTCATGGGCTTTAATTAGTCAAATCCAACTCAATTATAAATCACATTTTCGGTTAGTGGCACTGTCACCACTGTAAAATAGATTCTCTGGCTCACCTGCATAGATTAGTTTCTGCCCCGTCACCGGGAAGGTTTCTTTGCCTTTCTCCTTTTCTACCTTCTCCTTTAGAGACTTCACCTGAAATACAATGACAGGTAAAATATATATATATTTGTATACACACACACACACACACACACACACACACACACACACACACACACACACACACACACACACACACACACACACACACACACACACACACACACACACACACACACGCCAGGTAAACCCCACCATTATAATTTAGCCAACTCAGTCAAATAAATTCAGTCAACAAAGGACATTTAATGTTCTCATTATGTAGCATGTCCAACACAGGCTACATAAAAAGAGATAACACATAATCGAAAATGTCATCTACATCTAACTCCCAATGTTATCCATGTATACAGGTCTATTTGAAGTAGGCCTAACTAAAGGGTGCATGGGCTGAGCCCCTTTTCTAATAACCCATTCTATAGAAGACAATTCAAAGTGCCATACAATAGCCTATGCCCTCTGTTCAGTCTGCCCAGCAATGCCTAATACAATACTTCTACATCCATTGAGAAAAAAAAAATATTGCACAGTCATTCACGGTGGGACACAGAGCTGTTGAGGTCAGGATTACAAAACGCTACCAGAAAACACGATTCATAAATCGCACTGCCACATTTTTAACAATGAGTATAGGATCCTTGGAACAAAATACAACAAAGTAACCAGCACGCCTGTGTTGATCATGAAATCGCCCTCAGCTAGGCCCTCCTCCTCCGGCTGGGTGAGACTCCGTCCCCCCTGACCTGCTCGTGTTTACTTCAGCCCCCCCTAACTTCTACTCACCGTCCATTCTGGATCTATCTGAATCTTGAACGTTTGCTGCTGAAGGGTCTTCAGCGTTATCGTCTGCATCTTTCCGACACTATTCGTTGAAAGAATGGCTGTCAGGAACCCCCAAAACACGGCGTGCTAGGGCAGGAATATCTTTAGTGTTCCCTTCCCCTTCCGACTGTGTGGTTTGTATGCGTGTGCGTGTGACTCAGCTGTCTCGCTGGGCAGTGGAAGTGGGCTCAGACGCCATCTACTTGCTGCTTGAGACAAGGCACACTGGGGGCGGAAAATAGGGTTCCGTTAAGCGCGTCCGTCGTGCGGTGGTTGATGCCTGCGTGCGCTCGTAACAAGCGCATCTCACCACCGGAATGAAACGTAAATATTATAAATAATCACTGTGAACCCATCCTGAGGATCTAGGCCTATTTAAGCCTATTGGAAATTTTGAAACATGCAAAGACGGCAGATGTCACAGAATCGAGAGAAATGCGTTCTTTTATTGACTGAAACCGAAGTAAGAGACAGTTGGCATTTTGCGTAAAGATCCATAAAAGAGACGTGAATCAGTATGTCCACTACAGTCCCTCGGCGCACACACACACACACACACACACACACACACACACACACACACACACACACACATCACAAAATCATGAATTAAAAAATAATTTATGAATGCACCAATTACAATTGTCTGTGCTTTACATCAATGTCAAGTTGCAGAAAGCTACGACTATATGGATGAATAACGCTATATTTCCCCAAAAACTGAACATTATGAGCAATGCTGAGTTGATTGATGAGTGGATCGATATAATTTCAATTAAGGTTTGCAGAGAATTACATACAGCCGTTGACAGTTTAAAACAAATAAAGTACAATACGTAAAGGCATTCCGTTGAGTAGGTGATGATAATAAGGTAAACAAAATCAAAGTAACAAGCTAAAGACCGTGTGAAAATCTTTGATGAGGTCACTTCCCCAGTTACTTTAGTACTTTATCTTCATCTGTTGGTCAGGTTGTCATGATTTGAGTTGACCAAAGGAAGGTCAATACGTTGGGCTTTAAAGGCTCATTGAATGCAAATAATATTAATAAAATCTTCAGTTCTTACACACTCCCGTTTACTTTTGTCGATTGGGCCATTTACGAAAACAACACCTAAATCAACCAGCATTATGAAAAAGGGCATGGAGCTTGACATATTAAACCAACCCAAATGGCTTCAAGTAAAGCTATCTTAAACTTTATAAACAAAAATCCTCAAGGGCAGACAACAAATTGTGAAAAACTTTTTTTTCAACCTCAGGAAAAAAAATAAAACTATTTAACTCCTCAACTGCTACCACTGTGAGGCTAAGGCTGCTGCCAGTGTCCATGAGGTTCTGCCATTTTGATGTTGATGTTGGCGTTGTTGTTTCCCTGCTGGGAGGAGATGCCCAGCAGTCCCTCCCATGTGGACAAAATGTCCACCTCTACAACTCGTCCTTCTTCGCGGCTTCCTCCTCTTCCTCCTCCTCTGTGGGTTCCTCCCCTTCGGCGTCTCCCTCCTCCTCATCCCCTCCCTCATCGTCATCGTCATCTTCGTTCTCGTCTTCCTCATCGGCACCGTCCGCATCCTTCTTGTTCTTCTCCTCCTCTTCCCTCGACTTCCTGTCCGCCTCCTCCTGATCATCCCTCATCTTCTTCTCTGGTTCCTGTTGGGGGAGAAAATAAGCCACTGTAAGGAAATGGAAACTCACAACAGCACGTGTTGTGGCCCTTTTGAGGAGCTTCCACATTTTTGAAAAACACAGGAACATCGTCTTCTCTAGACAAAATAATATGATTGACCAAAGATTATAACAATTGGCCAGAAACTGACCAACAGGTAATTTAAATATAAACCATTCATGGGATAGGAGCAGTGTTGCATGACAAGTTCAAAATGTTTCTGGCCCAATGGTTCCTCCTTTCCTGGCCCCTTGACTTCAAAGTATTTGTACTCTATTGTGGAATCTTGAAGGGTGTATTTGAGGGCTTGGCATCCATGAAGCATCAAGAGTTCAACTGGGCCCAGTGAAACAGTCATTGTTTAGCCCTTAAAGTCTATCATGTTCACCTTCAACCAAAATATCTATGCACAATATTTCAAATGTATCTTTATAGCCAGGCAGCCTATTTGGCAAGAGCAAGTCACTACATAACCAACCCTTCTGTATGTACATCAGTATTCTAATCGGCACTTCATTCATTGGCAGGAAATGTCACAGCCAGTTTTATGCAAAAACTGTGGCATGTGTAGAATACATTTTGAGTGAGCTCTTCGACGGCGTGTGGTAATATGAGTGCTCCATGCAAATTGATTGGCTGTTTGGGCAAATGAATGTCCAAGGAAATAAAATAATAGCTTTTGGAAGTCAAGGAGGGTTTAAGTGTATCTCAAGTGAAAGCATGAGGCTGCTAACCGCTACTTAAGGACCAAACACGCATTCCATAGCAACGTGTCAGGTGAGGTAGCCTCGATTTCCAGACACTCTTGTGACATTCATTGCTAAAGAGACCCTAACCCGTTTGCAAGGCCCTTGAGCGGTTTCTAGAAAGATGGCTGTGTCGAGGGGGGAGAAAGGACAGCAATGTGGTCTAGTGGCTTGCTGCATCAATGGATCCTAATGCAAATTAAGTGAGGGAGCTTAATCTGTAAAAGCCACTTAGCATCAGCATTATCAAGCTGGGCTACCTTAGTTTTGCCCCAGGATTCTTCCCCAAACTCCTCGGCTTCTTTGACGTCATCGGCAATCAGGAAGTTGTCGAAGATGGTGCCAGATTTTACCTATTCAAAAATGAATACAATAATATTTTTAAGGTACATGACTTGCCTTGGAATCAAATTGTACCATTGGTAGACAACACTTAATAATAACTTGATAAATGGGATTGTGATCGAATAACAATTGCTATTCCACACAGATCCGGATGGTTACAGGAGCATCTTTACCTGCCACAAGTCAAGGCCCAAGACGGAAATGCTGTCAAACTTGTACATGGTGTCGTCAGCAGAGTACTCTGGGTTGTCGATCTCTGGGTGAACCCAGGCTCCCTTGTATTCGGGGTTGTCGATCTGCTTGGGTTGCCACTCGCCCTTGGGGAAAAAGAGGAACACTACAGTTAATACTGGAAGTGGGCTGCAGCTCTATGGCGCCACGATTTTTTTTTCCCTGTGTGTATCAACTAACCCATTCTTTCAATTACACCTGCTGGGAATGTTTTGGAGAAATCTCTGCATTGCTTTTTTTTTTTATAGTGCTAAGCAGAATGATAAAGCACCTCTTAAAAACAAGTACATGAATCAAAGGGGAAAGGGAAACACAGCGAGTTGCAGTTGCAGAGTACAAGCATATCAAGCCCCTGCAAATGTCGACCCATGTCTACCATGACAACATAACTTGAACAAATTGACACCCTCCACCAAACTTCCTTACGCGAGTAACTAAGCAACTGGACAGGAAACAGGAGGCAGGTACAGGCATGGTAACCGCTGACGACCATCATTTGGAAAATAAAAGATACAAACTGGCTCAAGTGGGTGTGTGTGTGTGTGTGGGGGGGGGGGGGGGGGGGGGGACTTTTGTTATCATCTACAGTATAGCTTAGCTACACCTAAGACTCTGAAACACTATCCCTGATTGCCCTAAGATTTATTTTGACAGGAGGTGGAAAGTCAAGGTCCTCCCTTTTCCACCCCAGAGGAAATCGGCTTACTTATTCTAAAAATATAGCAGGATCTGGGGAGCATTTTATTTTGAAACACCTTGCTCCCTACCTTACTCCAACCAATAATTCATATTTGATGGACTACAGTTGTAGAGCAGCCTCAGTTTACTTTTTTATTCGAAAATAAATCTTTACGTGGCAACCGTCCCAAGTTGATTAAGTGACTTCCTATACAACTGTGGCAGACGGGTTTACCTGGTACTCTGGGTTGGCGATCATGGCCGGCTCCCACTCTCCATCCATATCCTCGTCCCAGTCGCTGGGCTTGGTCGCATCAGGGTCGGGGATAGTCTCAGGCTTCTCCCAGTCCTGCAATATATTGACACATTGAACCCCTGATGCACCAATCACATTGTGGCCTCATCCTTCTGGCATAGGTTATTCTGTTTTTCTCCTGAATTGGTTCAAAGAGGCTCGGTCAACCCCAAGAATTGGTGAACTACACCATTCTACTCATGACTAGTGTGACTGATTTCAGATAACATTTAATAATAGATATTAGACACTAAAATTATACCTTTGGCCTACTTGAAACTTACATCAATTAGACACTTTAGATACTTATGTACAATAATGTAGAATTCATAGTAAAAGCATATATTTACAATAAAATCAAATCGGCTGTCGGTACTGTTGACAATAATATTCCGACTTATATTGTGTATATACTTTAGTATAGTTTTTGGGAGTTTATTGTTGTTTTAAAATGTTGATCATTTTTATGGCCTAATTTTACTACTAATATTATACTATTTCCTGTACAACCAGTGAGTGAGTGCCGTGTGTCTTCCTACCTCGGGCTTGACGTCGGTGGGGTCGTCCATCTGCTCGCGGTCATCCCAGTTCTCTGGTTTCTTGGCCTCTGGGTCCTTGATCTTCTTGGCGGGCAGCATGTCCCAGTCCTCCTCCATGCTGCCGGACTCTACCTTCTCGTTGTCGATCTTCACTTCGTACGTCTGGTCCGGGTTCAGGATCAACGTGTATAGGTGGGTGAGCTCGTCATCCTGGATGGATGGAGAGAGAGGGCAAGAGTGAGAGAGAGACGGAGACAGAGGGAGAGGAGTCGAGAAAACAAGATATTTAGTGGGATTGAGCTAAAAAACCCAAATAAAAATCTGAACATCACAGAGGGATGTATCCACTGCACATCTTCCATTTATCTGGTCCAGAAAATGTAGAAAAGTGTGTTAATAGACATCTCAACGTTAGCCTACACTCTTTCTTGGAAAGACTATAGTGGGCGTGGTCTAAATCCCCGCCCCCCTCCTTGTGGTTTTGTGCAGTTGGTACTTCCTCAAACTGTCACAGCCTTTTGAGTTGACGGTAGTTGGTCACCCACTTAGGTATGTAGCCAAGAGGGTAAATAGACTCCACCCATTCAAGCTGCTTGAATAGGAGGAAATATATGGAGTGATTCCACTTGAGATTTGATGGACCAAAGTAGTACATTCTGTTGTCTGTCACTTGTTTTCTCAAGTTCAATAATGTGTAATAAATCAATAATGGATGACAATATGCTATTCTATGCATGGTATTGATGTGTTTAGACCAACTTTTGAAATGTTTCTTGAAGAAATTGAGTTTCATGAGGCATCCCCTTTAACAAAATAAACAACACATAAAATAGATACCTTGCATTTGATGTCCTTCTTAATGAGGTGGTTCTTTCCTTTGTAGTTGAAGATCACATGCACCTTCTTTGTGCTGTACCCACAGATGTCAGGTCCTGCAAGAAGAGCAACACACAAACCAGTTAAAATGATTCAAATAAATTGTGAGTGTAAAAAGAAAAGGAAACATGCACAAAAAAGGTCAATGTTTCAAAGTCCCTTCTTTCTCAAACAGGAACCTGACTCAAAGCACACAGATACGCACAGAGCGTCAAAAGCGTACCCGCACACCCACACTCACCGAACATGATGTAATACTGAGAGTCTCCATGCATGTTGGTCTGGTCTAGGTCAGCGGGGAAAATCTTGACGTAGCCACCTCCACAGTCTATCTTCTGCTCATGCTTCACCGTGAACTGGACGACCAGGGGCTTGCCCTCATTGCTAAACGGCTCAAAGCGGCTGGACACTGCATAGAAACGAGCGTCCTGGCTCGTCTGGACACCTTAACACAAAAGAAGTAAAGTGTATTGTTTTATTCTTACCGACATTCATAGTACATGTATAAATAACCACTTTCTGGTTGCATCTTTATTCATTTGCATGTGGTTATCTACCATTCAAAAGGGTTTCACCCCTGCTGCACCCAATGGTATTGTCTTTCTTGGAGTCAGTGTGCTGCTCAACAGAAGGACGCTTGTAAATGCAATATGCAAATTACCTTTATCTGCCTCGGCATCGCCATAAAACTTGCCAGCAGTCAGCTTCCACACACCATAATCCGACTTGTGCTTGGACTCAACCCACCGGCTCTTCCAGGCATCTGAAACGTAACATAACGACATGTTTACTGTTCTTCGACCTTGTAATAGTAGTTAAGTGTGTTACATCTTCTAAGGACACTAAACTCCTGCCAGAGCCTATGACTTGTAACTGAAACCAAAAGTGGAGGCATAGAAGGTAAGGAGTTAACATCAGGTTATAATTGTGTAATGTTGCTTGAACAACGCCACACGGAAGTGTATAAGTTACATTACAGTTGAATACATTTGTGAGTTTGTATTCACTCATATTTCGCAATAACGTTAAATGAGCTATTCTAGAACCACAGGTCTACGCGTACTCTATACGCCCTTCAATGTGTTAGCTTAGTTCAGTTAGGTGTGATCAACTCATCATGTTTATCATGCTTCTTCTATCAAATTGAAAAGGAAAATCGTCAAATGTTTTAGTTGTGTGCACTTTAAAAACATTCAACCCACTGCATAATGAATTGGTACTGTACCTCCGTCCAGAAACTGTTCATTGAAGTGCACAGTAGCCTCGATGGTGATGGCTAACGATGCCAGAAGGACGACTGCTGCGACGGCGAGCTTCATGGTTTCAATCTTCTCCAACGAATGACAGGTATATCAAGCACCTCCGGTCTTAATAAAGCAATACACCTTCAAGGAAACGCAGCACAAGAAAGGCTTTACTATCTATTCCTGCACAGATGGCCGCAGGTGATTGGACAAGAGCTTCGCCAATGAAATGAGACCACGAGTTATTTTTCGGAAGTACTCGGGTTACATCGAGGGCCTCTCGGAAAATCGTAGGACTTCACCCCCCTCCTGTTCCCGTCGTAGCTCCCATACCATACCGTACCAGCCAGCCACAACTTCACAAGTTTATACAGACGCTGCTGTTCTTGATGTATATCTACGATGTACCTCATGTCACCTCATGAGAACAATAAGCTTTTAAACCCAAACTAGCGTTGAAATATATTTATTTTTACAACATACAAAGTAGAAATGGACAAAACAAAAAACTCCCGTCATTCAAATCAAAACTCAAAATCAGAGGAAGGAACTTGAACAAGCATTCTAGATAGCCATGCATTTTATGACATGCAAATATACAGTTTCTTTCCCACAACATCAATTTGCATTAAGTAGATTATGGTAGGTCATCATGTGTAGGCCTACAGTGAATTAAGTGGGTATGAGTTAAAGTAAGACAAGTGCCTTCACAATACCTTATCAGGCTGAGAAAACCTTTCATAGCATTAGCAAGAAAGCAAAGTACCATGTAGTGACCGATGTGCGACTTTCTTGCATTACTCTTTGTCACTTTTAAGCTTGCCGATTGCTGTTGCCTTGATTATGGTTTGGCTGTTGTTGCTATTATTGTTGTTTAAGTTATTGTTTGTTCTTGTTGTTATTGAGTTGAAATTCCCTTTTTAACGGGTATAACGCATACGACGCGGTCCGCGAACACTGTATGTCCTCCCCGCTTTCCGTAGACGCGTCGTAATGACGTAATTTATAAACAACAGCACACATTTTCTCGCCATGGAAACAATGGACGCCAAATAATAACATCAGTATTCTTTTATATTCACTCATGTTTTGATCCATTGTTTGGCTCCACTTTTATTTACGATTTGCGTTCACATCCCATTTCACATTGCCAACACTAAAATGTGTTTTGCTATTTCACCGGATGATTCGAGACCCCAGTATTGCTTACTAGTATTAGAGACAATATTTGCTAATAAGGATGCTCATAGGATATATGTCCATAGAGTGATTTTGCTCATTACAATAATGTGGAACCGTGACGGTCGAAATTCAGCGTTGGTCCGAGCCCAGGCGCTGCTCTCTGCAAAGAGAAACGATGCAAACGCCACCGAGCTAACGAATCGGTTTCAACCTCATGGACCTGAAGCTCAGGCATATGGACATATAGTGAGCATTTTTTTTCTTTTACTGTTTTTGTTATTTATTGCGAAAATTACTTGTACAGAGACAGTGTGTTTACGGGCGATTTCTTTTTCTCAGGGTCCTGGAGGTGAGTCAGTCCAAAAGAGCCGCTTTCCCTCGAATACACACATCTTATCACTGGACCTGAGTGACCTGTCCTCTGTCAGCTCAGTCACAGAGCATGGGGAGAAAACCAATACAAATAAACAGGGGAGAGAAGTGCTGCCACCTCAGGTACTGAATCAAACAGAGTCAAACTGCCATAGTTGTTCCGTGATTTTATCCATTTGGTTATAAACTAAAAATAACATCCGCAATAAACGGTTAGGAAATAACTGTGCATTTGTATGTTTTAAAATTTCTAGGATTTCAGAGCTTCAACCTCACTGGGCGAAGGAGGAGGAGGAGGGCAAAGGTTTCTAAAGAAAGCTATACCAAAGGCCATGGCTAGCACCCAGTCCCCTCAATTTAGAAAGAATCAAACACAGCATCCCCCAGAATGCAGGTAACGTAATTCGACACATGATCCAATCACATGATCATGACACTAAGGTAGATACGATTATAACATGAATGGTATCATTTCACAATATTTGAACAATGCTGATGTAATAGAGGGGACATCAACAGGGACATCTTGTTACAAATGTAGTATCTATATTATGTCTGCCTGTCCAGCATCTATTGCAACCCGAGCTAATGCAGAGCATGGGGAGTTTTCCTTATTTTTGCCATCCTGCTCTCTTCAGATTTACACTCATTTAGACCGGTGACACCTTAACCCCGATAAAGGTCTTGATGCAAGTCTGTGCTTGTTATCTCCTGCTTCTAGGTTTGTGGCTTCTTCCCAGCAGGGCTCCCAGAGTGCCGCCCTGAGCAGGTTGGCCACCATTGAGGAGCGCATCCGTGCCCGCCAGCAAGCCCAGCAGAGCACAACCCAGGGGCATGCCAAAGAGGAGAACCCCAATCACACCGTACCTCCAACAGCCCCCAACCCAGGCCCCTCTCCCCCCAATGGACACTCGCCGCCGGAGCTCCCCTCGGCCCCCCCGTCGCCCCAGTTGTTGAGCAACAACCCCAGAAGTCCCGGGAAGCGCTTCCTAAAGAAGACGTCAGTGCTAGCTACGGCTGGCACCAATCTCAGCTATTCCCAAGGAGCTAAAGTCAATATTGAAATCCCTGCTGCTGCTGACGCCGGCTTGTTGGTTGGCAAGTACAGAAGTGGCAGCGCTGCGAAGCCCAGCGTGGTGAAGGCTGAGCCGGCGGCAGGAGAGGGCCGCGGAGTTAGCCTGGACAGTGATGAGGAGAGTATGAGGAAACTGTTGGGGGACTCGCTAGACTCGATGGAGGACAGACATAGGAGATTACCCATGAAGACGGTGGCAAAGGTAGTTAGATGGAGACGTTTACATGAATTCTGCTGGTCAAACTTTTGTGACCAGAATTTAACAAATTGAGGTTGAACAATCAAGGCATACAATTGATATCGGAGCAACTACAAAATGAAGGTGCTGTCTAATATTGTTTCCGTCAGGAATGGATTAAAAGCAAACTCTGACTTATAGCTTGATCATATTTGAACTAGCTTTGGAACCAGACAAATAGGCATGCTTTATCTTTTTTGCTCTGGCACTTGTGTCTTTGTTCTCTCCAGTTCAGACAGATATCCCACCGGCCTGGCCCTGGTCGAGCAAAACACAACCGCTTATCTTATATTGGGCTGGTATTTCACGATAATCTATAGCGGAGCGGCCACTTGGTGCACCATTGATGTATTTGCATAAACAATCAAGATGGCTGTCAGTAAGGTGTCAGACGTTTTATTATTCTGATGGTTGTAGGTCTATGCAATTGACTCTTGAGGCATTTTGGACTGGGCCCGTTAATGTTGATCGAAAATGAACTAGAAAACACATTTGGGAATTGGTCTGGCAATGAGACACCTAAACCCTTTCCGATAACAATGTTTGCATTGTCCTCCTTCCTCCAGGACTCTAGGGAGAAGCCTGACCCCGCCCCCCCCTCTCCCCTGGGGGCCTCCTTGTCTTCTGCACATAGCCCCCTGCAGCGCTCCCTGTCCTCCCCGTCATCGTGGGGGCGTGGGGAGGTGCACTCCCTGGAGGAGCTCTTCCCCCTGGGGCCCGGGGGTCCGACTGAAGAGGAGGGGCCACACGGTGGCAGGAGCAGCAGCATCTCCTCAGAGGGTGAGGGGAAATAAAGTATCAACACAGGCGATGCCGACACAATGTTGACATCGCTGTGCCTTATCTTTTGAGACAAAGGATTTGTCTGGCACATCTGTCATAAGCATCACACGCAACAGCTTTATAAGTAAGGTGTCATGCATGAAGATAATTATAGTAGTTCGTAGTAGGAGCTAGTTAGATACAAAACCTGTTTTTTAATTATGAATTCATTCAATAATTTCTTTACCTTATGCATCCGTTCTAGTAGGAGAACCAGGTAAAAGCCTTTTTAATGTTTTGTATGCGTTAGTATCCATTATATAAATTATAATATATAATATCCTGTATATTTTGATAGACTTATATTTTGAGGTCTCCCATTGTTTTTGTCAAACTCTATAATCCTTCTTCTCCCAGTAGATTTCAAGTTCAACATCATGTCTTTGGATGACCTTGTACCTGATTTTACTGTGGAAACAAAGCAGGTAAGGATGACTAATACAAATACCGGTGTTATTCATCTTTAAGTCAAAACCCAACAACAATGTTGTTTAATGCCACTCTAATTCATGCAATTCGCCTCTCACTCTCTCCTTCCCGACCAGAAGGACTATCGACCACCTCAGCAGCATAAAGCAGAGGACCGTACATGGACAACACAACCACCGGAGGGTAAAGAAGAGGAGCCGGAAGAGGTGACTGGGGCAGACTACCACAGTGACTTCGAGAGCCTAAGCATTAGGACGGAGCACAACCAAAGCCCCAGCGAGATCTCAGAGCACCTTGGGGCAAGCCCCGAAGACGAGGCGAAGAGGAAGAAAAGGACGCAGAATGGAGATGAACTCTCTGAGATCTCGGGTGACGGAGATGGCTCGCGATGGGAGGGAGGCGACGACCCCTACGACGACCCCTACGCTAGTAGTTTCTCCGACCGCAGTCAGAGTGCGGCGAGCAGCTACACCTCTGGCTGCTCCGCGCAGTCTTCGTCTCGCACCTTGACGCCCAGCTCCAGACGCTCCACCGTACGGGGGCGGCCTGGGAGAGAAGCAGCCACGCAAACACGACCCGACCCGCTGTCCTACGCCTGGTCCGCAGGTAACCATGCTCCCCTACATGCTAAAGTAGACCCTACTATGCTAACCTAGCACTCTGCTAGGCTAACCTACCACACTGCACAACAACCCCATCATTTGCCACCCTGCTAAGTGAAACGTAGCACCACATTAGAGGAACTAAACAAGCAAGTGTAATAAAATAAGACGCAGTATACACATGATGCCTCTATGGTCAAACGTACAGCAAAAGTATTATTTGTTGCTGCAGTTTTAAATGCGTAAACGCTGTATTTTAGATAATCATAGTGGTCAAGTATGTTCCTGTCATGATACAGCTACTGCTTCTTTCCCTCTACCATCCTGTGTTGCTCTGACTTCCTGCCCTCCAGGTATGGCTGTTCTGGGCCCTGCGGTAGGCATGGGTTCCGTGGACCCAACCCCCGTGGCCAGTCATACAGTCGGTGCAGAGGCCCTTGAGGGTGAGTTGAGGACTATAGTAACCCACCCCCAATTGTTGTAAATCACACGTGGCTTCCTTCTCAAGGCCTAGTGACAATGAAAAGGACGCAAGCTGCCGTAGACAAAGGAACCTAGGCAAACCTGTCGGAAACACAGGTTTCGTTACACAGTTTGACCCAAAGCAGACGGGAGGTCTGTTGATGCATGTTGATGTGTTGAATTCCATTGTTCGCAGAAAGTCTGTGTCTTCCTTTTACTTGACCTGAAAAATGATATTTATATAGATATATGATATATATTGTGTCTATATATGATTGCAATAATGATAAAAAAAAAGCTGGTGTGTACTATATATGTAAATGCATTAACAAAGGATACGATTTTCCTCCCCATGCTAAATTACATTTTGGGTTATCCAAGCATACTTTAGTACTGGGTACTGTAGATCAACGATCTTTGCTTATTATGTGGAAATAAGATTTTGGACTTCACACTTGTCTCTCTAGAAATGTGTTTGCCTGTGAGGTTTGACACACAGGAAACATGTAATGAATAGTTTAAAGTTTTTTTTCTCAAGGCAATTAACAAGGGTTTAAACTTAAAAAAAAAAGAGGATGATTTGGTATTTTATGTTGTCTTTGGGTGTCAGAATGTTGCCTTGGTTTACGGTAAGTAATACTGTCAATAGTTTCAGTGAATAAGCCACTTAACAGGTTTAACTGGTTATATTCAAGCCATTCCTAAAAGCGTGGTTTAAAGGTGTGTGTGTGTGTGTGTGTGTGTGTGTGTGTGTGTGTGTGTGTGTGTGTGTGTGTGTGTGTGTGTGTGTGTGTGTGTGTGTGTGTGTGTGTGTGTGTGTGTGTGTGTGTGTGTGGTGTGTGTGTGTGTGTGTGTGTGTGTGTGTGTGTGTCCCCTCCAGCTTTAACCTCCTACAGCCCGGCAGTGTTTGCCCTCAACAACATGCTAAGGCAGCAGCTAGCCATGACCCGACAATTTGCCCAAGCCAGCAGACATCTCCACAACAGTGTGGTGCAGGGCCTGGGTCCAGCAGATTACACCTACACAACTCTGGAAGACACCAAACAAGTATGCCCAGCTCATATTGTTCATTTACTCATTTAAATAGATTTGGCGGAACAGCTGCAACATCAAATTGTCAATTTCAGCTAACTGAAACAAGTGCACAAGAAACTCTGCAAATCCAAGAAATTAAATGATATATAATATTTCAAATACCCAACTTTTCACATGTACGTTAATTCACAGGTTCATAGGTCTTTGTGAATTCTCAGCTCTCAAGGCTTAGAGGAACGATGTTGCTTGTTTTTAGGGGTTGATTGAACAAACGCAGTGATGATTGAGGATAATGGGTTTGACTTGTTTGACAGGATCTTTTTAAATCTCACAGACAATAGGGCTGATGTGACACTAAATGCTTCTGCCTCTTAATGAGTTTCTGAGAAGGCACTCCTTTGCATTGAGCTAAGGAAAATATACCCACTAATACTTTTTTTAATTGATAAACATTGTTGTGCATGTCCATGTCCATGACAAAGAGAGCCTTTGAAAAAAAAGTTGTGATTGTTTTGCACCGAACAACCAGTGAAAAAAGCAGAGAACAGAATATTTGAACAACAACCATTCTTTCTCCAAATATAGTTCATCCGCAAGCACAGGCCACCCAAATTGACTGTGGAGCAAGCATTGGAGGAGGTACTGCAGGAGATGAGAGACTATCACTATATCTGACCACCATCACACCAGCACATCATCAATAGAAACCGTTTACTGCTACAGCTGATGTCCGATAGGGGATGGCGAGAACCTCCTTAAAAGAATAATAATGTATTAAAATCTTCAGCCATATCAAAAGATTATTTTTTACCAAATGTCATGCGTCACACGGCGTTCATTATCATTATTGATACTATCTCAGTATCTTACCAACATTTCACCCATGCTCCATCAATGAAAAAGTTTGCTGCTACCACTGACGTCTACTAGGGGGCGATGTGAGAGACTTTAAAAAAAATAATGTATTAAAATCTTCAGCCATATTATAAATTATTTCTCATGAGATAATTTCTCATCATTCAACCCAATGTCCTGCGTCACCCGGTGCTCATTATCATTATTATCTATATTGAATTAATTGCGGAATTAAACTTCCACATTCAATGTGATTATGCCATGTACTGCTCCTGTTTTGACATACGCACACAAAACAAAAATGAAAGTATAATAAAATTCTATGAAATCATGTGATTTTGGTTGGGTGATATAAAGACTTTTTTTTAGGTCTGATTATCAAGTTTATATATAATGTAGGACCTGGGATGCATTGCATATCACCAGATTTTTTTACATCAAGCGCTAAAATTAACGGGACATAGAATGTGTATATAGATGAAATTATATTATTTGAAAGTGATTATTGAAATCATATAACTTAAAATGTTGAAAAGGATATACAATGTTTTTCATCAGGAATGCTGCTATGAAAATAAAATTCTGCTATGTTTACAATATACTGTGTTGAAGTTTCATTGAACTTTTTGTTCTCAATTTCTACATATCTCTCTGCTATGTAGAATAATATTCATTCCATTAAAGGAGTTGATTACACCTAAACATCACATTGCCTTATTACTGTGCAACATGTCAAATAACAAGACATTCCTGAGGGAGGTAACAAAAAACTTTATTACAAAATAACATGTCAACACTCATAAGACACATACACTTTACTGAGTAATTTCAAGTGATTATAAGTGCAAGACATAAGACACTACTCAGATAAGACAGCTTTTAAAAAATGCCTAGTTAATTCCCGAATGTGGTTAACTTGTAGTTGTGGTGGCGGCGCAGCTAATTGATTAGATAGAAAGTGTTGCATGATGGGATTGCAGTTCCATGGTCTGGTTTCCAAGGCACAGAAGCGGTTGGCGGGGTTATGATAAGTGTTCAGTAGGGATCGTTGAAAGGGTAGTGGGGGTGTTTTGCATCCCGGGGCACACTCTTCCCATCCACCTAGAAGACGACAAAACACAATCGTCACACACACACACGCACGCACGCACACGCGCACACACACGCACCTTACATAATATTAAAGAAAAAGCTACTCAACTAATTGTTAAAATTCTAACACCCTCAAACGTTTCATTGTTCTGCCTTGCTGGCCTAATTCATAATTAAACAAATTGAAAGCTCTAAAACAAACCTTTGCTTAACTTTATTCGTGAACTTTAACCCTAAATCTGACCATTTGCCCAAACTCTGGATTCCCTAGGTCACATCTATAGAGTATTGAGAGTATATTTGTGGAATACTGCAGACATGTCCATGAAGAACATATCTTGGCATGCCTAAACATCATCCTTTTCAATTATTTTACACCATTGGTTCAGATCGTTTGCTCCTTGTTTGTGTCCATCAGCCTGTTCTAGATAGATGCATTGTTTGTCCAACTAAAACCTAAATCGCCTGCAAACAGATTGGGCAGTAAATTCATAAACACATTACTTAAAATAAGGCAAATTATGCAAATAAACAAGCCCATGTTGCTTACTGTGATAGTTGGTACAATGTATCGCCAGCCCCGGTGCAGGTCTGTTATGCTCTTCATCTCTTCTCCTTCAAGGCTGAAGTCAAATATCTGATCCACATAGGAAAAACATTTCGATTTACTACATTTTTGTAGTTTGCCACTGGGACAATGGTCATGATGATTTCCTGCCTGAATGCGCTCATCTCAAATGATAGGTCGGTCGCTGCATTACCTCAATGTTTTCTTTGATGCGAGACTCTGTCACACTCTTGGGGATTGTCACCACTCCTCTCTGTGTTTGCCACCTTATAGATGAAAACAAAATCACTAGTTTAATGTCGAGAGTGAGTGAGTGAGTGAGTGAGTGAGTGAGTGAGTGAGTGAGTGAGTGAGTGAGTGAGTGAGTGAGTGAGTGAGTGAGTGAGTGAGTGAGTGAGTGAGTGAGTGAGTGAGTGAGTGAGTGAGTGAGTGAGTGAGTGAGTGAGTGAGTGAGTGAGTGAGTGAGTGAGTGAGTGAGTGAGTGAGTGAGTGAGTGAGTGAGTGAGTGAGTGAGTGAGTGAGTACCAACCCACCTCAGGATGATCTGAGCATGGGACTTGCTGTACTTCTGGGCCAGAGCAGCTATGACGGGCTCTTCTAGCAGCACGGGTTCGTCCGGGTGTTTCCATGCCCGGTCCGGGGAGCCCAGTGGGCTGTAGGCCGTCAGCACCAGTCCCCGCTCCCGACAGTGGGCCAGTAGCTCCACCTGGTTCAGGTACGGGTGGCTCTCCACCTGTCATACACAAGTAAAAGTCTGCACACAACTCAACAAACTCCAGAATGGCATTAGTAATCAAATGAAGAGCTCTAAAAAATAAAATGTACTCGCACTGGACTGAACTAAAACTGGGAAAAACTGGGAGGAGCTCAAAAACTTCTTACACAACTTTAATATACTGCAAAAGTCAAAAGTCACAGAAGGTGTAAACCGAGCTTTAAACATGCAATAAAGTTATAAATCTATTGAATTTAGGCAAAACAAAAACAATGCAGAATGAAACAAGCCGGTAATCTTACTTGCCTTTTGTAATCCATACTGTGTTAGCTCTGTTAGAATAGCGCTATTGACTTAAAGGGTAATTCCGATGTAAAATGGATTTGGGATATGTTTTGTATGATAACGAGTTGAAACGTTCGTTTTGGAGCACAAAAACCGCATATAGACGCTTTCTCCACTTGGCTGTTTTTAGCCGATTCTATCAAAACGCTATAACCTTGGAACGAAGGGGCCAGTGGTTATGGTAAAAACTAAATCGCTATTTTAAACCACTTAAAAGGCTAAAAGTAGCCCCACACTTCTTTGGTAGTGTAATAAGGGTCTTAACATGTAAAACGAGGCATTGAGAACTTTGTAAGTGTCCAGATTGTTTAGGTAGATTGACAAACACAGAGATTGTGACATCCGTCAGCAACACGCAAACTCTGTGTTCGCCAATCTACTTATCGAGTCTTAAAAACAAAATGGCATTGACGGGTGATCCACTGATGGTTGTGTGTATAAAATGTCCTTTTTAATAAGCAATATGTGCACTTGCAAAGTTCTCAATGCCTCGTTTTATATTTTAAGACCATTATACTACCAAAGAAGTGTCGGGCTACTTTTAGCCTATTAAGTGGTTTAAAATAGCGATTTAGTTTTTACCATAACCAGTGCCCCCATCGTTCCAAGTTTATAGCGTTTTGATAAAATCGTCTAAAAACAGCGAACTGAAGAATCTATATGCAGTTTTTGTGCTCCTAAACAAATGTTTCAACTCGTTATCATACAAAACATATCCCAAATCCATTTTACACCGGAATTATTACCCCCTTATAATTACCCTTTAACCTCTCCCCCCACCACACACATCCACACACCTGAAGGACTGTGGGTTTGATGCTGGCGATGGAAAGGACGTCATCTATCTGGCGGCTGTTGAAGTTGGACAAGCCGATTGCGCGGACCAGACCCTTCTCCACCAGTTTCTCCATGGCAGCCCAGGTCAGCTTATAGTCAATGTTGTCGTACAGCAGGGTGCCATCCTCGCTTCTAGGAAACGGAGCGTCTCCCCGTCTTGGAGAAGAGATAGAAAGAAGCTAGGGATCCATGCAAAGCAATAGCACTGAGCATCCTCATCATGAAGTACATGTCATACAGCTGCATTCGTGTGCAGTTCAAGGATGATAAACATTACAGTTGCCTGTTTTACTTTACTAAAGATTGGAAAAGCATGCGTTTCAATTTGTTTGGAAGTATTTGTCCACTGCATTGGCTAACATACACAGAGATGGGTGCTTACTGGAAGCCGTAGGGCCAGTGGATGAGGTAGAGGTCCAGGTACTCCAGCTTCAGGTCCTTGAGAGTCTTCAGCAGCGAGGGCTCCACATCCTCTGGGTGATGTCGAGTGTTCCACAGCTTGGACGTCACAAACACGTCCTCTCGTCTCAGAGCCTGCCGCATGCAAATGGTCTTATATCAAAGTCAAAACCGAAAATAGTAGTCGTTTTTTTTTTTAAAGGAGACAGATTATAGTGTTTTCCCAACAAGCAAACATAGTATTAGAGTTCTAGAAAACATGTTTTTGAAGCTGTTTGCTGGAAATAGCTTTTAGGAAAAAAAATCTTGCCTACCGCGATTCCCCTGTTTCAGTCCTTTCAGAATGCACCGTTTCTGGTGTCTGTAGCTTTAATGCAAATGAGCTGCTGCCCATTGACCAATGAGCTGTCAGCTGTTCAGCTCCCAGAGTATATCGCCGGAGCTGCCGCCGAGGCGGCAGTCCTGCGGGAGTAGCTCGTTGGCAGTCCGGCAGCTCAGCTCCGAGAGTACAATCCCTTTCTCCTCCATGTCTCCTCCTCCGGACTGCCGCCAAAGCTTCGGCTGCAGTCCGGAGAAAGGGATTGTACTCCCGGAGCTTAGCTGCAGGGCTGCCGCTGAGTCCCCCCCCCCCACCCGGAGCTGCTCGTCCGCTGGTCCACAAAATCTTAGCTATGCTCTGATTGGAGGGGAGTAGGGAAGTGGGAGGTAATAATCAAGTGTGCCCCCTTCCTACGTAAGAGGGAGCTCCGAAACTGACTCGCTCGTTTGGTAACTGTAGGCGGGGTACTTTCAGAAATGCATATCTCACTCAAAAAATCATGTACAGACTTTTTTCAAAGTTTGTATGTGTATGGGAGCACCAGAGACCCAAAACAGTTGTTTTCATAATAAAACAGAAAAACCTTTATAAACAGAAAAGGTCTAGGTTTAGATGACAGGGCTCCAGTGTTCACCTTGCCAGAGCCTAGCGTCTCCTGCAGAGCTTCTCCGATCTCCACCTCATTGCCATAGATGACAGCGCAATCAATGTGGCGATAGCCCGCCTGCAAGGCCCAAATGACTGCTTGCTTTACCTAGACGAATGGACAGAATGAATGGCCATTCAAGACAGGTGCGTTGTATACATTGTTTGCTTTACTACTGTGCATAAACATACCTTTCCTGTTTCACTTTTCCATGTTCCCAGTCCTAGGAGCGGCATCTTCCGCCCCGTGTTGAGAACTGCAAAGTCATTCATGTTTCTTTGGAATACCTATAATGACAATGGGTGCACCACTTGTTAATTTCCCTTTGACTCAACCTTACACTTTGTAAATTAGCAGACACTTGACAGGATTACAATTAGGGCATTTAGCAGACGCTTTTATCCAAAGCGACTTACATCGGTTAATACACACATTGACACACCGACGGCAGAGTCAACCATGCAAGGTGACAGCCAGCTCGTCAGGAGCAGTTAGGGTTAAGTGTCAACCTTGTAACCTTTTGGTTACAAGACAACTGCTCTACCTCCTGAGCTATGCCGACCCACTAAGCCTTCAGGAAACATCATTACTGTAAACAATACCAAATGTAAAACACCTAAATACTGTAGAGTATCCATGCGAATATCCGATGTTAAGTCGTTTATATAGTCAATTGCTGAGTCATAGGCTAATTATTATATAATATATTGGCTTATGTTTCACAATCAAATGCTGTTGGGAAATGTTGGATTTTCATAAAAACTATAGAAGGAGGTAACCTTTTTTTGGTGGATGGAAAGCATTGCAAAATAATTCTTATTTGGTTTACTTTAACAAGGTTTTCAATACAAATAATACCATGGGGAATGTATTGTGAAATCTGCCTCCGTCAGCAGAGTCATCACATGACAGCAGAATATCCTGACCGTTACCTCAATAAAGGCGAACTATGCTTTATCTATTTAGCAAATTTAGTTATATATCGGTTATACAAAATTAGCATCGACATTTTGTGAAGAGATCAAATAAAAATACATTAAAATCAATCATACTCCTGTCATATATAACCTCAGTGAATAAATGTACATAACTCTTTGATAACGATTACAAATGTAGTTTATATTTACGCGTCCACGCGGCAGGTTAATGTTATGAAGTGGATGAATGAATTAAATCGCATGCCTTCTGCGATCCATACATAAACGATAAAACACACTTGACATGCTGAGTCTAATAGCCTCGTCGGTTGTCTGCGAACCAATGCATGTCTTTGCACGATCGGTCCACTTTCCTGCTGAAGTAAACTATAAAAATGAAACACTTACTGTTTAGCTTTTTTAAAGAAATATGCACATTCAAATGTTGATGCCTCACGTTCCTCCGGCTCACAAAACGTATGCAGCGGTTTATCCCCCCAGATGTTCATAAACACAACTTCATTTCATTTAGCTGACGTTTCCCTTTCCGGGTGCTTCATCCGGTTTGAAACCAGCGTTGACACGGGATGAATGTTCCGCTTCGAGTTTGTTTCATTTTTTATTTCATTAAAATATATAATAAATGCTCTTACATTTTACACCGAAACCGACAGCGAATGAAAGCAATCTATGAATTTAGAGTCCGTATCCCTCGACCCTCTCCGTCCCAGGTACTTTATCATGATATCAAACAAACATGCCTTGTAGGCTACTGCATTAACGACAGTGATTAAAAAACGTTCACCAATGTCATCTAACGAGAGGCAGCTTCGATCTTTTTATGTAGTTTATACGAAAGCGAATACTAACTTCTTTTTTTTCTCGAATCAATCACAGCAATACGGACCATTACTGAACTCTAGTGGTCAGTATGTGTAAAAACACCACAATCAGTTTCATGGCCTCCAGGGAATTGCAAAGAAGTTCAAACATATTGACAAACCTTTTTTAAAAAATCCTGTAGTTAAAGGAGACATATTATGGTGTTTTCCCAACAAGTAAATATATTATTTGAGATCCAGAAAACATGTTTTTGAAGCTGTTTGCTGCAAATAGCTTTTAGGAAAGAAAATCTTGTCTACCCCTCTGTTTCAGTCCCTTCAGAATGCACTGTTTCTGGTGTCTCTAGGTTAAATGCAAATGAGCTGCTGCCCATTGACCAATGAGCTGGCAGATTGAACCACAGTATGAAGGAGAAGGGATTGTTGCCATCTGCGGACTCCTGGAGTTCTAAATCTGTATAATAAAATAATAATAATATTATTATACATGTCTACTATATCTAATATCACGGCCGAAAGCTATGAATCATAAAGACTGCGTCTGACGTCTCTGGCACTTCCACAACAAGTAAAGACTTGTAGTGGGGGATATCGAGGCCATTGTTGAGAAGAATTGGGGGAAAGGAACTTTGGCTTTGACTCTCTGAAGTCCATGAACCGCTACATGAAGGAGAAAGGGATTGTACACTGGGAGCTGAGCTGCCGAACTGCCGCCGAGTCGGCAGTCCCGTGCCAGCACCCTGAACAGCGCCCTCTCCACGGACAGGTAGTCCGAGGGAGATACATGCCATTCAGCGCGGCTGCGCTAAATCGCTCGTCAAGCAGGCCCAGGCAATCATGGGCATTAGGATCACCTGGGGGAGGGAGACGGGAAAGGAGTCTTAAGGACCGGGCACGCGGCAGACGAGGAGGAAGCCGAGTTGGGGACTGTCGCGGTAAGGGACGAACGCACCATATCCCATTAACGCCGGAATGCTCCCCCACAGGACTGAGCGGGAGAAGCCAGGAGAGGTATCCACGGCGACCTCAATGGCGGACCGGGTCCGGAGACGCCTCACCCTTTTGCCCCGGGGGAAGAAACCTAAGTTACTTTATGATTCCCCTTTTTTTTGGTGAGCTGCACGTAATAAAACCGTTGCACCGCAACCCTGCTTGAGCGTTTGATTCGAGAATACCAGCCGTCGCCGACCGGAGTTGACACAGTGGTGTAGAATGCAGGCAGCGTGATTCCTTGGCTAACCCCGAACCGGACCAGGATGCAGCCAGCAGAACAACCCACAATGAGGGAAGAGGAGATCGACATCCTGTGGAGATGTATGATCCGGATGGCCGAGCAGCTCGGTCGGATGCCTGCTTAAGCCACCCCCACGAAGTAGCTAACCAAGATGGGACCGGACGTCGAGGCGTACCTAGAGATCTTCGAGTGGACCGTAGTTCATAAACGGTGGCCATCAGACCAGTTGGGCCACATCCTAGTGCCCTTCCTGACCGGGGAAGCCCAACGAGCCTACCGGGATCTCACCCCCCTTCAGGCGGGGCATTATCCAATGCTCAAGCGGGCCATCTCCTCGCCCATTATGGACACAGCCTCCCAGCCCGGGCGCAGCGTTACCATGACTGGACTTAAGACCCGCTCAGCTCAGTGAGAAGCCAGATTTCACACCTTGTCCACCTAGCCGAGCGGTGGCTCGTAGAAGAAGATGGACCCCAGTGTCAAACGCTGGGCCTCCGGGAACCAACTTGGGTCGGTGAACAACCTTGTCAAACTCCTGGAAATCAACCAAGTCAGCCAGCTGCTGTGCGGAGGAACAGACGGGCCGAGCGACGCGGACGGACGACGGAGACCCAGCGCTCCCAGACCCCGTCCTTCCGTGCCCCAGCCTACCCGACTCAGACCACCGTGGCCAACAGAGGCCCCGTCCCTCAGACCCCGAGAGAGGAGTGGAGGTGCTACAGCTGCGGCAAGAAGGGCCACCTTGCACGCCATTGTTCCGGAACAGGGGACGTGTCTGTGCCCACGGCCAGTCCGTTGGACCAGAGAGGAGGAGCTTGTCTCCGTACCACTTGCTGGTCTCACAATAGAACCGTATCCCCAAGCCTGGCCGTACGGGTGGGGCGGCAAGACACCCGCGCCCTCCTCGAATCAGGGAGCGTGGACACCTTGATCCGACCCGGTCTGACCGACGGAACTCCCGGACGGAATATCGAGGTGGGCTGCATCCATGGCCAAACAGAGACATATCCCATGGACTGTAGCACCGTACAGACTCCGAAGGGGACCTTCACGGTCCAGGCCGGGGTGGTATCGATCCTTCCCTTGCCACTTTTAATTGTACGTGACTGCCCCATTTTTGAAAGACTGTTAGGGGCAGGACTTCGGACACGAGGCCGCGCGGCTGTGTAGCCGGCCCGCCTATACGGCAGCTTATCCCCCGCCATCCTGGTCAGACTCCGACGGCGACGAGTCTCCTGATAGACCCACGAGGGAGGTGGTACGCCAGCCACACGCCTCGTCCACGGATCCCTTCCAGCGGCGGGCTCTACCCGACCAAGTGGAGTGGACGGAGGAGGTCGAGGAGGCCTTCTCATGCCTACGGCAGGCCCTCTGCACCGAGCCACTGCTAATCACCCCCGAATTTTAACCTCACCTTCGTGGCCTAGACCAACGCATCGGAGATGGGGGAGCTGTTCTGTCTCAGGTCCGATCAGGAGAGGAGCACCCGGTAATCTTCATCAGCCGGGAAACTCCTGGCCAGCAAGAGGGCCTACTCGACTATGGAGAAGGAGGCGCTGGCCTCCTTCTCCATAGTCGTCCATCAAGTGGACACTGGAGAAACTCCGGTACTATCGGACGCAAGTTTACCCTCGTCACAGACTACGCCCCCCTGAAATGGATGCCGACGGCAACGTCAGGCTGACACGCTGGTTCCTGGCCCTGCAGGACTACCATTTCCAGTTGATCCATCGACCAGGACGAGCTCACGCCGATGTGGACACACTATCTCGGAGGGACGCTTGCCTGGGACTAACCAGAAGAACCCCCGGCTTGCTGCTGAGGGTGTGATTGTGTGGTAGCCCCCCGCTGTCGGGCTTGGACAAAACTCGCCAGCACCCTGAACAGTGCTCTCTCAGCGGACAGGTAGTCCAAGGAGATACAGGAGATACATACCGTTCAGGGTGGCTGCGCTAAATCACTTGTCAAGCAGGCCCCGGCAATCATGGGCATTAGCATCACCTGGGGGAGGGAGACGGGAAAGGAGTCTTAAGAACCGGGCACGCGGCAGACGAGGAGGAAGCTGAGTTGGAGACAGTCGCGGTAAGGGAAAAACGCATGCATTAACGTCGGAACGCTCCCCCACAGGACTCAGCAAGAGAAGCCGGGAGCCGGGGTCCGGAGATGCCTCACCCTTTTACCCCAGTGTGGAAGAAACCTAAGTTACTTAATGATTTCCCTTTTTTTTGGTGAGCTGCACGTAATAAAACCGTTGCACCGCAACCCTGCTTGAGCGTTTGATTTGAGAATCCCAATCGCTGACGATCGGGGTTGCCACAGTAGAATGAATTCGTTCTGGTAAAATAAGACATATGCATCCATTAAGGTTTAACTGTGGTTAGGATCATCAATTAGCGGCCCCTGCTCCAGACCCGGCCCACCAGCAAGTTTTTTGTGGCCCAAAACGTCCCACCACCAAATAAGACACCACATAAGAATTTCATTAACATTTTACAATGTGTATTTTGATAATTATACTGGCCTGTAAATGATGTGTAATCAATAAATCTGTAATATGAAAAGCTGTCCCGTTACCATGGCCCATATTGAAAGGTTGCTTTTTCAGAGGTACTTAATAATGGATAGAATGCATGCATGATGCAGACAGAAATGCTGTCTTACATTTCCTTGACAATCAGCAATGGTGGGTCCAAATCACTTTAAATTCTCATGGCAAAATGGATTCCAAAGACAGTTTTCCTGTCCAGTCATTTACTTTTTGCTCGGCCAAAATATTTGCTATGTGCAAATGGGTCTCTGAAAAAGAGTTTCCTCGACACACAATGTTGTTGGTTAAAAACATATTTTTACATAAAAACAATACCACAACAGTCGAGTCACTTGCACAATCAAGCCTCCCTTCAGTCTAGAACTCTGGCCCTCTTAAGAAGCACCAGAATGGGTGTGGCTCAATTTACCTATGGGCCACAGCTGCAGACTATTTCAGGGCTAACAGCCGGACAGGAACGCGTGAATCTTTTGAAACATTTTAAACACAGTGCCATTCAGATGCCATTCACATCTTCACATTACATTTCCCCTCTTTTAAGCTTGCAAACACAGTTTCAAGCGCATTAGATAAAAAAGGTAGAATATTGTGCAAGTCATTTGCGCTAAATAAACAGTTCAAAAAGTATCTCTGGTGACCTCCAATCTTCATTCCATGATCACTCCTTCTTGGCCAAACACTGCACTCTTCACAGTACACAGCCCAGCTTCTGAGACTTCCTCCACCCACCTGCAAAATCCGCTCTCAGGCCGCTGCAGTACCAGCAGATAACTTGGCCTCTGAGCAACGGCCCTTCCCCTGGGCCGCAGACTGGTCCCCCCCCCGGATCTCATCAGTAAATCCTCAGCCATTGCTGTCTTCCGCCACTACTGTTCTCTCAAGGCTTGGCAATAGCTCCCCACAAGGCTCACGTCAGCAACAAGGAGTTCCCAAGCTATTCTTCCTTCAGGCTCTGGCCAACCCCACAGGACAGCAGTTCAACTCCACCAGTGAGCTCTTCTCCTAGCAGGTCTCTTCGTCTACCTGCTCACCTATCACTGCGGTCCACCTTGAAGCTCCTTAAACAATGTTTTTTGAATGTGGGTCCCCTCCACTCGGCTAGAGGAATCCCACCATTGTCACCAAATGTGAAAAAGAGTTTCCTCGGCGCACAATGTTGCTGGTAAAAACATATTTTTACTTAAAAACAATACCACAACAGTCGAGTCACTTGCACAACTCAAGCCTCCCTCCAGTTTAGAACTCTGGCCCTCTTAAGAAGCACCAGAATGGGTGTGGCTCAATTAACCTATGAGCCACAGCTGCAGACTATTACAGGACTAACAGCCGGACAGGAACACGTGCATCTTTTAAAACATGTGAAGAAACACATGTTTCCTCGACACTGTGTGAAGATGCCATTCACATCTTCACAGGGGCCCAAGGTGAAATCTACTTAATTCAACATGTGTCCACATGGTGGGAGGCTAACACACAGATGTAGTGCGCGCATGTGAAAGGAATAGCCCAGAAAGTACTTTTTCCAATGAAGTACGACATGATCCAACGTCAGTCTCTTGTGCTCGCCTCTTCCTCGTCTGATGCTTTTTTTTATCTCTTGGGGAGAGTGGATCCACTTCTCTTCATGGTGCGCACCAATTCCCCATGAATAATACATCTCAGCCTCTGTTGGTGTGTGTAGCAGGACTATCTTATGGTCTGGCTGTGCGTTGTAGCTGTCAGCCTGCCACCCAAGTAAAAGCTCAAGGCACAATCTTTGTTCAAGGGGAAAACATCTCCAGATACAGTTTAGTTCACTGACACACTGACCCGCAAGCGACTGGCATGAACACCACTTAAAGCCCTCTGGAGCTGGCTCAACACAATGCTCCATCTCTGCTGTGTAGGCAGAACTAGCAGTAGCAGGTCAAAGTAAATTAATTAGTTTGAAGAGGTGAATGTCGATAGCATCTCACAAAAATATGATGGACAAATTTTCTACAGTTGGCTACATTTTTGTATATTTGGTGATGGACCTGATGAGCATTGATGGTTGATGTTTCTCCAGTTGGCTACATTTTCGTATATATTAGTCATGGACATGATAAGCATGGATTGTTTTTGACAAAGTCGTTGGGATGTTGACAATGAACTATATGAAAATCGAATTCAAATAGGTCTTCATTGATTGAAACTAAGCCATAATTGTCCCATTCTGTTATAGTGTCTGTATAGGGGTGAAAACATGTGCTCATTCAATTCATCTTGTGTCTGTAGACATATGGGCTAGTGCCCATAATTATTATTGAATTAACTGTGTCTCCTTTTATTTAACTTCCCCAGTTTCTTTCCCTCGTCATCATTGTGTGTTTCTGTATCTAAATGTGTTGAGTATACTCTCCCGAATAGTGTTTTTACCTGCTTTGAGCCTTAGGTATAATGTCCAGTGATGCCGCATGTGTATGTTGAGGTACCAAGCATAATAATTTTACTCCTGTGTACTTGTACAATAAGATTGCAATAAAAGTAATTCTGATTCTGATTTGGGTGTTGGTTTCCCCCATTTTCTTATGATCATTGAGTTACTATGCAAACACCTGCTAACGGCCAGACAGACTGCCTGCTCAGCTGGAGTGCAGGACCATGCTGTTTCGTGCACCAATCCTCGTAAATCTACTTATTGTCCATGAGCATCTGCTCTGCACAGCCCATGTCCTAGACATAGGATCAAAGATTCATCGCCTGCTGTATGTGATCAGGATGGGCTCTATGCTTTTAAGGAAGCTGTAGGAATGCAAGAGGATCCATGTCTCATGCATGGGTACAAAGTTTTCTCCTTAATCTGTATGTGGGTCACATTATATACACTTCCAATTGGTCATGAACATGTGTTTTGGGATGTGTGTCGTTCTATGCAGGAATTAATGACCATGGTATAAATTCTATTCTATTCTATTCTTCTTGACTCCATTCCATAATATTATTATTTTTTTGGTTCTGATTCACATGAATCTCATGTAACATTTGTCTTTAGCATATATTCCATTACATTCACTCCAATCCATTCCAAAGCCAAAAATCGAATAGCAGAGTTCATCATCTTGGGAACACCATTCATCAAAGTGGTGTTCATAATGGGTCCAGGATAGCTTTAATTAGTCAAATGGTGTTATGTTGTCAGAAGTGGCCTAGAAGACGGCTCCACATCATTCGGGTCCTGACCCACAAAACAAGCAAGCTTATCCACGGCTAGGCCTTTATTTACTCAAGCGGAGACAATGCTTGTTTGTTACAGACAGTGCTTTATCGCCTTGTTAATCGAGGTGGTGGTAAGAGAGAATTACTGCTGCCCCAGAAAACTCACCCTTCCTCCCTGCTTCTTCCTTCCCTGGCCCAAAGCACCTGGGGGGAGGGGGGTGCTAGTGAGTAAGGGGTGCATTATACAGTCGGGCGCCTGCATTATACATAAGCAAAGTTATATCTCATGCAAGACTACATTGTGTCTGCACATTCCTCATTTAAAGCCTTTATTAAAAGGCTTTAGAGTATACATAATTCATTGTAGCCTATATAATATAACATTTTCTTTTCTTAACTTTATTTGAACAAGTTGATTAAAAAACATCAAAATCAAGATTTTGAATTGAGAGTCTATCTTTTTTTTTTCTATACACAGTGATCCTAGAAAATATGCCAAATCCAAATGATATCTTATTGATATATTTTGCTGGGACATTGCTGCCGCTAGTGGGCAGTCGTGTCTTTTTTGTATGTCCATAGTGACTGCCCACATAGACTCTGAGCAACTTGAGCTAGAATTGATTTACCACTAACTAACACACCAGCGATTATACACTGGCAAGGTGACATGTACCACACATTTAAATTAGGTAAAGTTCCATGTTCTTCCAAATGTTAAAAAAATCCTCAAATTCCTCCCTTATAGGGAAAGGTCTACATTACTTAATGTGTTCACAAACTGCACTTGTTTCCAAGAGGTTGGCTCTGGGTCGACATACAAGTAGGTCTATATAATGTTTATAACATAAGCGAAAGGCTTCAAACAAGACCCAGTTTAATTCAGAGCAGGTTTCTCGATTGCTGTTACAGCCGACCCACACACATATTGAACGCATTATTTTTCGCTCCGCACTGTGGTCAACGTTCCCCGTTTCCCGGGGGCTGGTGGAATGAAACGCGTTACTCCTCCTCCGGAGTTACGACGTGACTCTGTTCCAATGAGAACAGGTGGAATCCCCCGGATTCCTCCAATCAGGTGACCTCCTGCCGTGGAGCCCTTCGGGAGGGTGGAGGAGGCGGGGCTCAGAGCTCAGCTCACAAGTTCCACACGGGAGGAAAAGTAGCCAGGAAAACTGCGTATTCTTTAATGTTGTGCTGGTGGGTGTTCTCATTCCGAGGTGGGTCGGAAAGTAAACAAGCGGGTCACACGCGTATAGCGGATAGTTATTGTCAGAAAGTGACGTTTTATTACAGCGCGAAGTGGAGACAGCGAGTGAAATATAAAGTTAGCACTTGTCCGATGTCGACTTGCGGTGCAGCGATCGATGGGACCCAGCGCAGCGATGGAGCAATAGCGTTGGATCCGTGACTTTCTTTTCCTGGATATATATTTATTTTTTAACGGAAGCGTTGTTCCTTCCTTTATATTTTTTCTTGTTGTGGATTATCACTGCAATCATGCCTGGAAAAACCAAGTATAACCTGGTGGATGATGGCCATGATTTGAGAATTCCCTTACACAACGAGGAAGCCTTTCAACATGGGATCAACTTTGAGGCAAAGGTGAACATTGTTAGATCAGCTGCACGTAATCGCATTAAAACCCTCATGCAATCTGGTTAATGTTGTGAAACTGACAAAGAAACAAAAATATGTAGGCCTATAGTTGTTATTATTAGTAGCCTATTATTTAGTCGAGTAGACAGCTGGAAGAGCTGACTTGGATCCGACAATGCGAAGCGTCATGTTTTGGCTGCACTGTTCAGTATCGTTAGACTATCTACCAATGTGTGATTTCCAGTCATTTAATTAGGATTTTACAGCAATTACTAGTGCTTGGTGTGCATTCTTGTGCATCATGGCCTCATGAACAAATCTCATTATCATGGATTAATACTCTATCAGGCAAACGATTTATTAATCAGCCTCAAAGCTATTTATGCCTGATTGCAAAAACTAAACTAAAGAATGGACTCATCATTTTCTGTGTGTGCAAACAGTACATCGGCAGCCTGGATGTGACCCGGCCAAACAATCGGGTGGAGATTGTCGCTGCGATGAGGAGAATAAGGGTGAGTTCAAGTTCTTCTAATCGGTCCACTCACAAGTAGGCTTCTCCCACCCAGAAGCTAATTTCAAATTTGAAACTGTTAATACAAAGGTCGGGCTTTTCCTCCCCCAGAAGTTGGTATCACATTGTGTAGCAGCAGGGTTGGCTAAACTGCCTGGAATGCAACGGTTAGACCATTATTTGAACCACAGACTTGGTGTCCCCATGTGCTCCATCAGTGATTTGGACTAGGCCTTTGAAGTAATCCCCTCAAGTGGAAGTGAAAGGCGCTAGGTCTCTCCCTCTCCTCCTCGCCTCTGGCTGTTGTATTCTTTGAAACGAGTTACTCTTTACAGCTGTGTAAAACCCTGGATCTACACCCCTTTAAAGTTGAGCACCACCGCTTTATACGGCCTACTCAAGTTTAAGCATGAATGTTTAGCCTTATGAATGATGGTCCGATAAATACTGTCAGCCAGACAGGCAGTAGTATGCCTGGAAGTCACTAGGCAGCCTGACTGAAGTTATGACAGTATGTGTAGTGCTGCCTGGGCAGATTAACTCTTGATTTACTAAGGCATGGCTCCCATTCCGATCTTGCAGAGGTTGCGCAAAAACATGGTGCTCAGCCCTGTTAATAGTCTGCAAGACCAAATGACAAGTGAACACATGACATGACACACAGAAGTAAACGAAAAAGTGGATTTGTTCTTTGTACAGGGACACTGTTTTCTAAGAAGGAAACACACACACACACACACACACACACACACACACACACACACACACACACACACACACACACACACACACACACACACACACACACACACACACACACACACACACACACACACACACACACACACACACACACACACATATTAAAGGCGCCCTCCCACTGTGCTCCTGTGGCAGCTGTTGTGCTTGTTGTTCAGGCCATAGTTTGGCTCCTGTTGTAGCCAACTTTCCTTGGGGAAAGGGACCACTTGAGATTCACAGAAAGGCCAGCAGTAACAACAGAACGGAAGAGCTTTTGATGTCAACTGTTTTTACTTGATGTTTTAGGCTGGTGATGGGGTTCTATTGCAAAGCCGCACACATACTGTATACCGGACTGTTTTTGTTGTCTTTTATACATCCAACATCTAAATTGCACATACATAAATCAATTCAAATCATTTCCACGTTGACTTTGTTTCATGTAACACTTGTACTCTTTATTGTACGGTCCAAGTTTTTTTGCACAGCCTTAAATGCAGTTTTGTTGATTAGAGGTTGCCAAACAATTAGAACCAACATGGCTTTACGTTTAACACTGAATAAATATAATAAAATAAGAATGGAAACAACGTGCTGTGATTTCCATCCCATCGAATGCCTTGTTTTAAATGTCTCAAACATTTCAGAGGTAGTATACTGAACATTGATTAAATTGAATAACATGTAAACAGCTGCTAGTTGAGAGAAGAGCTGAGAGAGTGATGTTCGGGAAAATACTTTTTGCACAGGCTGTGCGTAATTAGCATTCATTTATTAGCTAAATGAAGCCCTCTTTTTTCAAACTTCATTATAGGTATCATCTCTTTAGCGATGCAGTTCGTAATTGCACAGGTTATATCTTTATATCACTGATTTATTTTCGTATAGAGGTTATAGCTGAAAAAGCCGACATTTACTCGTTGTCAAACTTTGGATGTTTGACTAGCAGTACAGCTGGGCTGTTGGCTACTACTTGGGTGGGTGGCGGCGGGGGGGGAAGCCTGAAGCTAACATAACAGCGCAAATTCAAGATTTTGGAGTGCTTTCGGCATTGTCTCTGCTCATCTGAATAGTAGTACGCTACTCCACACAGGTGGTCATCCTGAGTGGTGAGTTGGGCCAGAAACATGGGTCAGATAGCCCCGGTCAGGTGCATTCATTTGTTTGTGGGGCACAACCAAATGATTGGGACACTGCATGCACTTAAGTCCTCACTCACTGAATTAGCCTGTTGTATTCTGTATGAACGCATGGCATTGACTCAGGGCGCTGAGTAAGTGATTGATGCTGTGAAATGTAAGTCAAAAATATCTGAAAAGTATTTTAATAACCATCACCGTTATCGTGGCAGATATTATCGCCATAGATATTCACATTGGTTTATCATCCAGCCCTAATTTTGTTTTTTCTATTCCTTGGGTTCGTATGAGGATTTAAAGGTGAATACAACCAATATTTCTTAAGTCTACCCGAGACTCCTTTTCCCTGACTTCATGATTCCTCACACTCTGCATCTGGTTTTGGGGATTCCTTTGTTAAAACGGTGAGAAAGGTTAATTAAATGAAACAATCAGTCAAACAGTTTCAGGGAGTGACTCAATTAACTAATTGGTCAGTAATCTATAATCTTGTCCTCAGTTATTTTCACAGAGCAGCGATGAAACTCATCCTCACCACAGCCTCGCTGACCTGGAAATACCCTGCTGAAAGTAAAAAAAATATGCATTTCAAATTTTTTCAGGTTACATGAATTGAGAATAAATCACCTCTACTGGCTGTTTTGCAACATGAAGTCTGTATAGAATTTCTGTCCGAGTCGGAGTCAGACAGGTTGATTAGCCCCGGGGGGCCGTGACATGCTCTCCGTTGTGTGCACCAGGCATCCTTTTTCCACAGCGATAAACAAATGACTCTCCAGAGAAGGCGAAGCCCTCCTCATCATGGCAAGTCCTATTCCTGGAAAAATATTATGTCCACTGGTATACCTTCTACAATTTCCTTCAGTTATCCTTCCTATTTCTTAAGTATAATATAAAAAATGCAAGGAAACAATGGAAAATGTAAATTTGATTATCTCTGATTCCCTGTTGGTCAGAAACGTATTCAGAGTTGATGATGGGTACGACAAAGTAATCATAAGAGAGGCGGCATTTGACCCCCTGTCGCTTGCCTTTCGGCGTGCCCCACGGTTCATCACGTCACCTGTTGGGAGGGGGCTGTGTCACGATTGCCTCGGGAATGAAAGGAGCTGTACAACTTGAGCGTCATAACACCCTACTGCCAAAGTACAGCAGCTGCTTATCAGGTGGGTGGAATGCGGGAGCCTGTCCATGGTGAATCACTAGGGGATTAATATGTCGTAAATCTTCCCTCAGGGGGCAAGTTAATTGGAAGTGGGGATGGTAGAGCGGCACGGGATGGGTGGAAGATCACGCATCCGTCTTTTGCAAGGTGGAGAAGGTGGCAGGACAGCTGTTTGGTGTCCACCTCTGGTCTTAACCTGGCGCCGTCCGGCCTCTAGTTCCGGGTCGGTTTTCGCTGTGTGTGTGAAAGGCCCTTTCATCACTGTTACACTCACAAAGGGCAATTTGTTATCCATCCTAAAATGTAGGCGTTTGTTTCTGTCTCCTTGAAGTGAAAACAATTAATTTCAATATAAACCATTTACCTTGCATGAGAGTGTAATAGATGCCAAATTATGCGTCAACAGGGAAATATGAGACTATAAATAGACAGCCAACAAAGTGGATTGGTAATATATGGCAGTTAACTATTTACTGTCGAATGAGCTATCCAATAAATTCTAGTTATTGGTGTCACTAGTGTGTGCGTATATGTCTGTGTGTATGTGTGTGCGTGAGATATCTATTTCATCATCACGTAAAAATTGCCTTCTTGGGAGCAGGCAAAGGCCACAAATAGTTATGAGTGCAGCAAGAGTTGTAAAGAAGTACTGTAAATGACTTGTTAATCCTATATTAGGGAAGACAAAGTGAAAGATTAGTGTTCCAACATTGCCCCCTTAGAGACAAGAGAAAGAACTGGATAAGAAAAAAGTTTTTTTCTATGCAGCTGCTGCTTTCTCATTTCAACCATTGTGTTATTTGTTTTAATTAGAAGCTGCTAGGTTTTACCTGCTGCTGTGTGATTGACGTTAACTACATAAAGAAGGCTCTGCACCAGTCCATTAAACGAGCTGCGTGTCGAAGATGGATTGTGTTAATAGGGGGACTTGTAATCCCTAACTTCCATCACTGCTCTTTGCTGCTGTTCAGTTCCAAACATGAGTCCCTTTGCCATCCAGTAGAATAAGAAAAATAAAAGTTAATCATTAGAGAGGGGCGATGACAAGTAAAATGATCATGAAAGCCTTTGGGGAGTCTCTTTATGCCAAAGTTACAAATTGTTACATCCTCTGGCTTACTTTTCCAAACTGCAGTGTTGGCTTGAAAAAAAGCATTTGCAAATAAAAAGTGGAGAACACATTATGGCCTCTCTTCATACACAGAAGGCCGAGGGCAAAACTATTTGGCAGCATCATTTTAACAACCTGTTTACCAGATACTTCTTATCTTTCTCTGAAGAAATTATGTGTTTAAGGGACTTAGATATTCTGCTTTCTTAATGCATTTGTCCAATGTAGAATATAGCAACCATATGAAACAATATCACTGGTTGCAAGAAAAGATGAAGCATGCAACAAGACCTTCAGGGAGGCAGTATCTAGTGTAGGGTACGCCTCTTGGATGTTCGGATATATCATAATCCATCAATATTTTTACAAAACATCTTTTGGTTTAGCTTTCTCCTAATCACTTATTGTGTAATTTTGATGATTTATTGTTCTGGTTGCGCAAACGTGTCTCCGTAATTCTCATTTTCTTTCAATCCCATATCTTGCGCTTGTGTTGATTGACTGGGTTAGGTTGCTTCACTATGTAAAAAAAGGTTTGATTTGATGATAGTCCAGGTCAGCAGTTTATCAGATCCGTGGCTTTTCTGCAGCATCTCTAATCCAATTGCTTGTGTGTAAATCTGTCTGTAAACCGCTCAGCATTCTCTTGTATGATTGCCAAGAATATTTGGTTTGGTTTCCTTGGAGAAGCTCTGGCGCCCTCAATGCCCTCTATATATCACCTCCTGACCCGCTTCCTTCTTCCTTCGACTGTCTCCTTTTCTGCCGTTTTCTCCTCTTTGTATAACGTCCATCTGTCTGTTTTTCACCCCTGTTCTCTGGTCTGTCTCTCACTTGACTCCCCCCTTCTCGAACCAACACCACCTGCTAACGGCCGATCACCTTCCAGCATTCTATCTGTCCGGTCAGATTGCCCTTCTCTTCTTCAGAGCGCCAGCGAGACTTTCGGCTGATTCACGAGTTCCTTTCTCTGAGAGGCAGGCGTGGGCGGTTTGTTGGTGTGGGGGGTTGACAAATTGAGAATGCTGCGTTAATACCATTTTGCTCCACTTTTAATTAACATCCTGCACCGACGCTGTATAACTCATTTTCACACTTTCTCTTTTTTTCTCTGGTTACTCTCTTCGAGGAGTTCTAATCCAAAAGAGAACTTCAGAACAACCATAAATCCCCAGACCTCCCCACCTCCCCCCCCAATGTTTTACTGTTGGGGTGTCATGAAACATTTTGATGTGCCTGCCTGTGTAGCCAAGAATTTACTTAATAAGTGGTTCAACATCTGCAACACTATAAATCCATTCACATATGTGTTGGGTACTGTTGGGTACTTGATTCTGGAGTGTTCTGGACTCTAGAGTGTACTCTTGTCATTTTAACTTTTGAACGCTTGAAAATACTTTTCTAGGCCATTTCAGAATGTTCTCCAGGTAAATGGAGAGGTTCTTTCTATCTTCACAGCTCATAGAAGTGATTTTCACAAACCAGATGTAATATAAGGTAACAGACACAGAGGTGCCACACTATTTATACAGCTTCAAAACAAGCCTACATCATTATGAGGCAAACCATCTGCAACCATTCCATCAGCTTTAAATGATCTACGCCTTGGACACCCTAACTGACTCAATAAAAGTACAGATATCTGTGGAAAGTTAATGGAATGGGTAGGAGTTTCCAACCACATCTTCTGCAACAAAAGATATTCAAATGTGTTACAGATCTGTAAGCGACCGACAATATCAAACCATTTCACAGCTGTCCAAAGACTTGTGAAAGTGGGTTTTAGTTGGAGAGTTAAAACCCAGACTTGGACTTGAGGTTGCATTTTAGAGACTTGTATGTGAAGATACTGACTCTGTGTGCAGAGGCATGCAATCCTTTCGCTCTAAAAGTTGCATGGAAGATGACTCATTCACTTCTCAGTAGGACAATGACCCTTAAAAGGCATTGAAGCTATTTCTATTGAGAACTCCATAGAAATGCAAGGAGTGCTAATTGTGAAGGAAAAGCAAGATTCCCTTCACAATCACAATGCCAGCCAACGGCAATTGTGTTCATAAAAAAAATACCCCACAAGTCTTTGGTGCCACTATATACAGACTAACTCTTCACTAAATATAATGTGGCTAAATGCAACACTATTTATCTTGCTTTTTCTAGCTTTTAAGGATCCTATACTGAGTCTCTTGTAGTCAAGACAGAATTTCCCAAATGAACCCCTATACTGAGGGTTGGAGGGGTTGCATGCTTAGCTAAATATAGGTCATCTTCTATTGTAGCATATCATAACATATTTTTAATTCAGCACTTTGGATTTTCAGGTGAAACATGTGGATGCTCTTCGCTCAGTGACTGTTGATATTTTGCTCTTACTCTTTTCATAAGTTGTCTGTTATGTCATCCTTCAATCAACTTTTTCTGTGAAACTGAACTTTTTTACATGCTATTACATTATTAAGTTACAGTAATGCTGTTTAAATCTTTTGCATTATTTTCCAGGATCCAGTATCTCTCCCCAGTCTCTGTAAGGGACTCAAAGACAACTTTTTTTCTCCTTATCATGTGTGTCTCAGCAATGTGAAATTTCAAGTTATCTTACGTTGATACACTGAACAACACGAAACTTCAGCATGTGAACTTTGTCATACTCCATTATAGTCTATGTTGAGGGAAACAAAAAAATCCTGCTATTAGTTTGTTTGTTTAATAAACCACAGACATACGGCAACTTAATTT
Source organism: Melanogrammus aeglefinus (assembly GCA_900291075.1). Lineage (NCBI taxonomy): Eukaryota > Metazoa > Chordata > Actinopteri > Gadiformes > Gadidae > Melanogrammus > Melanogrammus aeglefinus. The sequence continues at coordinate 163,473 of OLKM01000637.1, read as the reverse complement.
GGTGACCAATTGGGTGCTCATTTGAAGCATCTGGTCCGGTCGACATACTGATGTAACAACATGACTAACTATTAGTCATGTCTTCAGCCTCTCAGACAGCCTTGTAGCTGCTCTGACTGTTCAGTGTGATCTGTTTGTTTGAGGACGGGTGGGATTGAGGTGTGGCTGCTATCCCACTTCCAACGAATCTGTTTGGATTTTTTTTTTGCACACTTCAAAAAACATAAGTCTCCTCTTTCCCCGTCAGTCATCCCAGCTCATATGTTCTCTCCCACACCCGAGGTGTCCGTGTATCGGCCCGTCTGTGTTTGAGTGTAACTGGCAGGAATGAGAGTGAGGGACCGGAGGGGAGAAGACGCAACAATTGAATAGGGCGATTGGGCATCGAGATGACATGGAGCCTGTTTCCTTCCTTCCATCATTATATCGGCCCACACACACAAGTTCAGCAGTTCCCTGTTGCATTGACATATTTTCTGCTTTAATTTGGGGCGAAGTGCACTTACTTACTGTATGTCGGTATGCTCCCCGGGACTAGGCCTACTTAACCATCCTCCAGATTATTCCCACCCTCTTTATGTTGATCCCCGACACCCCATCCTAATCCCATTCCGTCTCATCTCATTTTAAAGGCATTGCACCGAGATATCTGTAAATGGCATACCAGTCTAAAGGCCCATTCGCACCCTATGGTAAATACGGGTAGGAACCCTTTCGTCCGTCCCGGAGGTCGTTTCGTCCGTCAGTGGGTCCGTCACCTCTGAGTTTACGAATCCGGAGTGCTCCGGGAGAAACGGCCCAATACCAACGGAAATTGAGGCGGCAGTATAGTCAGAAGTCCAACCATTCGCGAAAATAGAGAGAGTAGTAATATCTTATATATATATTATACTTATATTATACTATATACCTGACATTTTTGTTTTATTGTTCACCTGCTTTGGCAATGAGTTGTAACTTTTTGCCGATTGAAACAAAGCAAGATCGTCTCCTCTCCATATGCCATGTTTGCGATTGTCGATGCCGGTAATTTGTGACACGACGGTCACTGCCCTCTAGAGATGTTGTTGTTCTAACATCCATAACAACGCTTAAACTGGACGGAGGTATGAAGGGTAGTTCCGGAGACAACGTTTTATAGTCTTTACGCCTTTATAGTCTTAAACAGATGCAGAGGAGTTGTTTAATTCCAAATTCCTCATTGTGTGTCCAGAAGGGTCTTCGCTGGGTTAACATTTGCTTTTCGTTCATCGCTTCCGTTGACTTTCATAGTTCCAGTGACCCTAGTTCTTGTTCATATAAAGAAAATATTATTTGAAATACTTTCAATCATCTAATGTGTTTTGAATAGTTGCCTATTCAATATGAGTGGCAGTTACAACACAGCAACAAGATTTTAGTCTTGTCTAACACACAGCTAATTTGGCACTATTCTGACCACAGTGGTCATTATGCCACGCCTGTCATGCACCACTGGCACAATAATATAATCAGCTGCTTCCGGCTTGTTGGTCTAAGTGGAGGGTAACCTGTCGGGGGTGAATCTCAACTAGCCTAATGACCACAGAGGAAAAAATAGTGCATATTGTAAAGCTTTGACCAGAGGAGTATCAATGGCAAAAAAATGTGCAGTGCAGAAGCAAACGAAAGTTAATCCTGTGTTTACACAAGCTTAGGTCTCCCTAAGAAGCTTGTCTCCTTTTCCAGTGTTGTGCCATACCTGCATAACAAGTTGGACTGGTATACACAGGCGCACACGGACACAAACCCACGGACACACACACACACACACACACACACACGGGCGCGCACACAGACTTGGTGCTGCTTGGCAACGCAACGCAAGTGATGAATGAATGCATTAGGGAAATGTTCACTTCCACAGATGCATTCCCATTCCCGGCTCACCGCATACCCTACGAAGCATATGGACAGCTGCGGTGAAGAGGGGCAGGAGTGCACACTTTAGAGATACCAACACTTATAGTCTTGCGTATCTATAAGCCCTACTTGAAATGAAACATCTGTCCTGTGAGCAGTATGCCGTTGCGGCTGTGCAGGCAGCAGGCAGGCAGGCAGGCAGGCAGGCAGGAAGGCAGGGGCAGGCGCGGCAGGCAGGCAGGCAGACGGGTGAGCAATAATGTGATGCAGTTCCATCTCTGCTGCCTCCCGGGCGGCCCGACCTGGGAGCAGCGCCGCTTTTCATCCATCAGCCCTGAAACTCTACCTTTTATCTCAGCGGGCATTCCTCCCACTCTCCCCTCCCGCCATGCTTCCCTTATTCACCCCCTATCTCCCCAACCCTTTTCCATCCCGCTATTCTTCCCCTT
>OLKM01000637.1:0-159391 GCA_900291075.1 Melanogrammus aeglefinus | reverse complement strand
GAATAAACATCCCCTCAAAGTTAACCCTGACCCTTCTCTTTAAACTAAATGACTGATTCTGTTAAAGTTTACAAATGCACGTTGGACCTCTGTGCCTGGAACCTTTTCATTCAACGTGTGTGTGTGTGTGAAAGATCGAATGTGAAAGATTGTGTATTCACGGCAATGCATGCAAGCAGCGATTGCATCCAACTCACCCTTGTTTTGTCTGTGCCAAGAGAACACATTAGCCCCAAAGGGTCTGTACATTTTGGGGAGCAGGCACAGACTGCATGTCGATAAATCGGCGTTGGACCCTGCCTTAAATCAAGATGTTATAGTTTTACAAATTGTAACATGCTAAATTTAAATGTTAGAATGAGGGGGCTCAGCTCCAGGCCCCCAGAAGTAAGTGTTACAACAGGGGTCACCTTCCATGATCCGCCATCAACTTTAGCTCAAGATGATTTGTGATTTTATGCCTAACCATTTGTCATTAATCTTTTCTACCCGATTAGTATTGCAAAATTCCAGTGTGTTTAATAAACTGTTCTGTTGCAGCTCAAGAATTTGCTTTCCGGGATGGTAAACAAATTCTTTCAAAGGTTTTATTAACTCATCATCTTACTGCATTGGGTAGATTGGTTAATAATACCACGACCGATTGGCAGAACTGCTGGACCCTAGCGCATGGGTGCTAATATAGCAGTGAATGTACATACCCTGACGGACACTGCGTTTTTCAAACGTGTATGGCTGGACCTCCTTCAAGAACTCTCCAGCAAATGCAAGAGGGCTGGATTGTTACCATATACGAAAGCCAGGGACGAGAGTTGATGGATCATGTTTCAAAGTTCAGTAGTTTGAGGGGTCATAATTATTTTTTAGCTTTGCAAGAGCCTGCTAGAGTTTAGTAGGCTACATATTTTTTAAACAAATTGTTCAGTGTGTGCAAAGTTGTCATCCCTGTGTCACGACACTAGCTAATGCCAAATGCTGCTGCAGGGAGCTTGATTTTTCATCGACACAAATTTCGTGTGGGAGGCATCTAGTTTTAACTGAATATTCTGTTATTGTAATGAGGGAATTTGAACACCATGATTTAAAAATCAAACAGACAAAAAACAACAAATAAAAAAAACACTTTTTCCTTGGTCAACCCCAATGTATCATTTGCTTGCCACTCATTGTCCATGGGATTTCCTTATTTCGCTACATAATCGAATGTTGAGGCTTCCGTGTGGATTATCATGCTTGCCTAGTAAGAAAAACATGGGGGGGTAAAGCGATTATCTTATTAATGAATCTGCAGTGTCCCCCAGCACTATTTAAGAGGTGAATACCCTGCAAAGACCAAGCCACTAAAAATCACTTAATAGAATATATTAGACATCGGAGGGCTATAACGCGCATTCAGCACGCTGTTCCATCGTTGTGAATTCATGAAGATTGGAGGAACGTTTACTTTCATGCTCCCCTTTTTTTATTGTATATCTAGTTATTTTCTCAATTCAAGAGCGACCATTCTTTAGTTCCTAGATTAGTGCCATTATCAGGGTATTCTCTGTGATGGTAAGTTTGTGTGTTTAGGGGCCATGCAATGAATTGAGGCAAGATGTTCGAATTATAGGCCACCGTTTCTCTTGGAAATTGTTTTTCTCCCCATTTAAATTGAATACCAAAAACACCTCTGGATATAGCCTAGTGCCGGGAAACCTGCAGTTCTCTACTCTCTTGGTAGTCTCGTATTGCTGCTTACACTACATACAGTTCACTGAAGGAAGAGTTGATCATTTATTAATGGGAAATAACTAGGTTCTTTGAGCGTGTTCATTAAAATCTCAATTGAAATCCAGTTTTGTGTTGGGAATCACCCACAGAGATCAATCACACAGCAGAAGAGATGTTATGCTATGCGTGCCTTTGGCTTGACTTTCTCTCATTTCCGCCCATGCACTCAAAAGCAGTGTTATTAGCCTTAGTTTTTACTTTATTGATATTTACTTTGCATTCATATGGGCTGATTCGCCATCGTGTTAAATGTCAAACCCAGATAAACACCTTGCACAAGCTTTACACAAGAGTGCGAGGTAGGGGGAGGGGGGGGGGCAAGGACATGACCCATACCAAGGAGAGCTGAAGGAAAACAGGATGTATAATCTGGAGAAAACGTTTTTCCTGATTGCCACTACGGCATGCTTATCCTAACATCAGCTCGGCTGAGATAAGAGGATGTTTATCATGTTATCTCATTTAAAACATTTCCATGGTGGCCGACACGGCGTTAGCTAGTCCCCGGCTATTAGCGGAAGTGCTGAGGAGGTGTAGATCTAGGATGTGAGTGCAATTATTTATACAAAATGTTGAGGGAAGGCCCTTAATGTTCTCCTTGGCAAGTTTATGCAGCGGCTAATGCTAGAAAATGATGCTGAAATGTGGTCGCGTGCGTGTGTGCGTGTGCGTCGGGGGGGCGGCGGCATTTCTTGAATGCAGCAAGAGTTCATGAGATGTGCCTTCTCCATTATCACAAAATTTAACACAAAATTGAAAAAACTGCTCATGGGAATCATGTCTTCATGGTGTATGTTTTGTGCATGGAAGCATATGCAGGTGCAGTGTTGAATGTCCAGGATGTGTGCAAAGTCAACATTTCCGTTAAAACCTCCTCCCTCCGGTGTGTGTGTGTGTGTGTGTGTGTGTGTGTGTGTGTGTGTGTGTGTGTGTGTGTGTGTGTGTGTGTGTGTGTGTGTGTGTGTGTGTGTGTGTGTGTGTGTGTGTGTGTGTCTTTCAGGAAGTAAGAGGAGTTTTGAAAGGGGGAGAAGAACAATACCTGCTTATTCCCCTTAGCCAAGCTGAACGGTTCACCCAAAAGTCTTCCCAGACATTCACACTTATTTGGCTACATTTTAAATGTAATTCCACTTTCCGAGTTAATTTGTGAGAGCTACATACAACAACATACAACAAGTTCTGATTAAATCTTCTCATTTAAAATCATTAAAGAATAACTTAATTTAATCTTAAAAGATTGAATCAAAATGCAGGAACCAAGCCCGTTTTAAGGCTGCCCTATTCTCTTGGCTTTATCTGGAAGGAAATCAAACGGCACGAAGGAAGGAAGTCCACTCTGCGACACGTATACTTTAAAATGGAAAAAAAGGAGGAAGGGGATGACAAGCTCAGACCTTGTGGTCTAAAAAAAGATTCCGATGGATAGGGACAACTTGCCCGGCCCTCGGCTTTGATTTTACACTTTAACTTTTTTTCCTGCGAACCAAGGTGACCTTTTTTCCCCAAGAACATTTTGGAATTGTTAAAAGCCCTTATGAACTTCACAGAGCCCAGCCTTTTCGGAGCCTGTGTGTGTGCGGCGTGCGTGCATGTTGCTATGCCCTTTTGGAGTCCTTTTTAATTTGCCATTTTAGGAGATTCAAGATAATTGCTCCCAATGAGGGATTAGCTTCTGGCCGTGGTCATTCATCTCTTCGGGTGCCAAACGGCTGCCCCGACTGACCTCAAACTCCAGAGATGTGAGGGTGAAACTCCCTGACTTTCTGCCTGGGATTTCTGGATGACTGATTCTGGATAATTGGATTTGTGATTTTTATCTTTGTCTGGTTAGGTGACCAGCTGAATGGTAGACTCCAGTTCTTGATTCTTATATAGCTATGGACAGCTGGCAACATTCTTGGATTTTTTTCTTTTATTTGTGTGAGAGATGTGTATGTGATTCTATGGCATTGGTATTTTCCTGGTAAAATATCAATCGAACAGCCTATTTGACATACAGAACCTTATTTATTCAATCTTTTCAAACTATATTTCACTGCCATTGACCAAATCTTCATTTTTTATTTATGTAGCTGAAGTAGAATAAATAATCCAAAAAAAATCATATAATTGCCAAACTCAATGAGGTGATGGACCACATTGAGAATAAAGACGTGTTACTCGAGCAATGGTTTGCTAAAACCGTGAAATAAATCATGTACTTTTATCCATCTTCAAGAAATCACACTAACATTTAAAAAGGAATTCAGCCCTAGGGGTTAAAAACCCTGCTTGGATTAATTTCCACAGCATGCAAATTAAATTAGACCACAGCCAACCGTATTAATGACTTATTACGTGATTTATATTTTAATGTCAAATGATTAACGTGGCTTCATTAATTGAATTAGCGCAAGCAGTGATCGCTCAAATGTTTCCACGGATATGAACACCCTCTGTCCCCACAAAGCCTTGAAGTTCACAGCACCTGCAGCGCACCATTAGACCTACGTTCAGACACAAACACACTTTGTCACCGTGTACCGGGCAGCAGCCCGGTGCAACACCAAGGCACTGTTCCCTAGAGTGGCGGGGATCGCAGGGCTATTTAATTAATGCTGCGCTGGTCTGAGTCTGTGTGCTGTCCAATAAAACTCTCGGCCGGCACCAGATTGATACAAACATTGGCCAAGGACCTTTCTTTTTTAATGGCGGCCACATAAAACGTTCCTCTCCAACGTCTGTGGCGAGGATGCTTAGAATTTAGATTGCAGTGCCGCTAACTTTCCGCTGTTCTTTCCCTCTTTTTGTTTGGCTGACATTTATATGGCCAACTTCTCAGGGGGGTTTTGTCCTTTTCTTTGCCTGCTCTGCCAGCAGCAGAACCCCCCCCCCCCTTTCTCCTCCACAACAGGAAGGGGCCTGTGTGGTTCAACTCTAAACAATGTTCAGTGGTCAGTGTTCTGGGCCAGATTAACACCAGCAGCTTGTTCCTTTGTTCAGCGTCTAAAACCTCATGTAGCACAGTCAAGCTGTTTTGCTTATTAGCATTCACACAATCGCACTGCTTACACGTTAACCTTTTCCTTTTGGTTCAACACTATATAACTGTACTGAGGCATACTACTACCGTAACATAGCAGCCTCCTGGTATTGTCCTAATGCTTTGTGGCAATGTGTTATGGAAGAGTAGTTTCAAGGTTAAGTCTTGACTTCAAGAGCCCACTGTATATTATGGTGCTGCTAATGAACATTGACTATGTGCTAATAAAATGAATATTGCAGGCAGTGGTCCTGAACCGGCCCCTGAATGATGATAAATTACCGCATTCACAGCACCCAGAGTGCATTTGCATAACTATTTGAAATATAATATGGTGAATACATATTGGTGCTCCACTCTTGCCATGGTAGAGATACCAACCGCTGAAATCAGCCACAACACGGTCCAAAGTGATAAATAGGGGATTATAATAGTGGTTAACCTTAGCTTATTATGTAATGTCACCTGACATCAACCCCAGCCGGAAATAGCAATTGCTTGTCCCTATGTTTTGGTACCCGTCCCTGTTGTTGGAGATGAGTGTTTGTGTAATGTGTTTTTTTAATCTTTGTCCTTTGCTCTTTACCGCGGAGAGTCTAAAAAGATCAGAGGGGCGTATTCTTCAAAATGTCACATGCTATGCAGTGCAGTTTGGTGTAAAGCAAAAGTGCACCACCAGATGAAATGGATGAAATATATTATTAGTCTACTACAATTATGAGGAGACTGTTAAGGCATCTATTCCCTGTTGGTGGCTGTAAAGGGTTGGGTCAACAGTAATTCTCCTGTGGCAGTTCAAACAAACATGGCGGGCTGCCAGGTTTCCACACATTCACAGACAGTTCAGCCACACACAAGACAGCTGTGTTTTAGCCATGCATGGCAACACCTCTCATAACATTCACATACGCTGTGTTTGCACAGCAATAGAGAGAGAAACTGCCAGGCAGGTAGGCCTTTTTTTTTTTATAGGAACAAGATAAGGTTATTATAAGGCCCCGTCCATTAAGCCGTCATGTAAAACGAGTTAATCTATACAGTCACACTGGACTCTTGACCTTTTCTCTTTCCAGCCCGGCTGAATTGGTGGAGGGTTTCCAGCCATGAGCTGGCATGTAGGCTGAATCTCTGTTGATCTTAATCAAGCCACAAAAAAGGGAAAAACAGAATGTGTTGTATCTCACTATAATTAGAGGAGTCTCTTTATGTCGGCCTGCTCTTGGATTCCCTCGACAGCCGTTCATCCGATCGACTTTGCACTTGGCGGGCGTATTCCTGAGGACCCAAGGGAGCAGGGTGGTGATTGTGAAGTTGTCTGGATGAGCGTATCTCGAGAAAGCAATACCAGACGCCCAAGCAATCGGTCCTGTTCCCAACGGGCCCATTTTGAACAGGCCCGTTTTGAACGGGCCCTGCAAAAAATACAACAGTTTACCCCTCAATGTTTTATTGGCCTCAAGTTTTATAAGACCTGGAGCTAAACAGAGGTTAGACTTCTATTCAGTCGTGGGCAGGAGATGTTTAGCCTGTGCTGTGTTGATTGTTATCTCCTTCTCTCTCTCATACAAGTCTGGTGGATCTATCCATAGAGTCCGTAAGTGATGGCCATTAGATGCCATATATTATTTCTAGAAACTAATAGCCAGGGAAGGTGTTCTCACTTAAGTGGTTCATAGGATATAAGTAAGTAAGTAGTAATAGCTTGCCCATTGTATCTGTCCTCCTCCTCTCCATCTTAACTCCATCTCCATTTCCCTTTCTTTCTCATTCTTTGTCTCGTACACTTTGTTCTCTCTGTGCCTCATCACTTTCCTGCTGGGATACCCGTTTGCTTTCTTTAGATTTATCGTTCTCAATTTAGATTGTATCTCTGAAAAGATGTATCATGATAAAGCTGTGGATATAGAGACACGGTTTCACAATTGTTTCTATATTCTTTGGACTAGTGGACTCTTTCCATTTCCATTGGCTGCAGCTCTTTCGTGCTCTGATTACAGAACTTCTTTTCTTAGAGGGTGAAAGAGTTGTTTCCACCATCTGTTTTGTCCTCACCATCTGCTATGTAAAGCAGTGGTTTGGAAGTGGTAATGTGGGCATATTCACCATTTCTCAATGAAAACAATGCAAACAAACATTTAACTAATTAGCACTGTACCGCACAGAGACACAGATGAGACGAAAAAGGCATTTTGTTTTTATGATTTATCATCCCAGAGGACTTGAGAGCGTGAGAGCGTTGTCCCTTAACTTCCAAGTAAACCTTTTATTATGAACTGTCTGCTTATCCCACTAAGCATGGTTCATCTGAATAATGTTTCATGTGTTATTTTATTATGTTGTTACTTTGATCCATGACATGTTGGATCCATTTTTACACCTTTTTAAAAAGGTGCTCTTGATGCACGGCTTAGTGGTTTTGGCGTGATCTTCACAAGGGGGACGGAATCCATGAACGTTTTCCGAAGCGATGGATGATGACGGATGTGGAGGCGGAATACACAGGGACCTTCTGCACACAACTGCACACACACCCGGCGCCAAGTGCTGTTCCCACGGTAAACCTAAGGTGCCGCCCACTGCCCTTGCTTCCCTGCCAGATCCCCGGTGAGGTTCAGCCCCCTCCCGGTACATCCGTCAGCGTCAGCCAGCCTCCGGTACTGGCGATAACGTGGCCTTTAATAATAGAGCAGCCGTTATTACTTTCACAGGTCCGAGTGTTCACCAAGTTCATCTATCATAGTCTCTGTTCCTGGCCAACGGCCATAGTTATTTTAAATGCTGCACAGGCTTTGGATGTCGTACTCTCAATTTGGCAGATAGCTAATGTTTCAGAATCTATTGAGGCGTCTGAGGGACTTCAATTAACCATCATGAAGGAGGATTTCTACAATGGCGACATCAGCCTAATGCTGATGTTCGTTTAAAGGGATACGCTGAGGTATATGTAAACGCACGGATAATCCTGCCCTATTTTTGGCACTGTAATTTCTAGTCGACCTGTGATGATCCGGGTGTTAGGGTTAGTTTAAATTTACAGTATTGTTTTGTTGTTGTTTCACTGAACAAGGACTGCAATAAAGATATTCTATTCTTCTATTCTATTGTTGTGACTGGTACTTGTTTTGAATAAGCGACTATTCGGAACGGATTGAAAATCTTTGGCAGGTCATTATTGGTGAATTCCCCTCCAATGAACATGAGCTAGGCTACTTTAACTCTGCAAAACAATGGAATCCTTTCTAATGTTCTTGTGATCTCAAGTGATAGATTACATTTTAAATCATTGTTGGAAAACATAAACATGAAGTGCTTATTATTTTGTTGCTTGACTGGTGCTGATGAATGGTGTGTCCACATACACGTCTTTCTGTTTATGCATTATGGATCACGTATCATGGATATCTTTGAGATTTGACACACATTTGCTCTTATTTCTTTGCCCATCATCACCCATATCTCACACATAGACTCCGTACAGCCCCAGAGAGAAAGGGCGGGTAAGGACCCACTCCTCGCTCTCGGCAGCCTCATAGGAGACGAGAGGACGAAGCACCGCAGACACACGCCTCTCCCTCTCAGAATTAGATGCATGAACATCACGACAAGGCTGGCGGGCCATTAAAGATGCACCTGGGTGGTGCTGCAGCGTCTTAATGAAGGGGAAGACGTTTCCATGGTATATGAAAGACAAAATGACTATGTTTGTCACCCTTTATCGGTTCATAATCACTACTGCTTTGAAGAATGAATTATCTTTTACAAGCAGAGTCATACGGGCTTTGAGGTTTGAGTTGCTGCTCATGCTGGGAAAAAGTGAGGAAGAGGGTGGTGTGTTTTATGGACTTAGAAGTTTTCATGTGAAATGCGTTAAGTAGGAGTTTTGATGTGAAATACGTTTCAGTCTAACTAACATCGCCAGGGCAGAGTCAGACATCACCGTGTGCAACCGTGATGGTTGGCTGATCGAAGTGAAGACTGAGAGAGCCTTCGGTGCATTCTGGGAGGAGTGATGTCTGGCAGTGTTTGGTAGACATTGGGGTGGCGGTCTGACTGGTAGCCGCAGTTAAACAAGTGACATCTACCCGTTTGAGGACAAGCTTATAATTGCTGCCTGGCTCACTTTGTTGGTTGGTCTACCCAAGACTACCAACCCAAACGATTTGCTTTTGCATCTACCAAAGGCAAAAGGACCTATCTGTCTCTGGCATGGCTGAGAGGGTCGCCTTGGTCTTTGAGTTGAAGCAGGGAGAGCGCTGTCAGCTTTGATACTCCTCCCTTCCCTAGAGAGGTCTTTGAAATGCACTCTAATTACAGTTTCTTCTCCTGGCAAAGCATACATCACTGTGTCGGCCTGCATGCCTGCTCCTCTATTCCATCCTCCCACCATGTCTCTTAACTCTTATCTCATTTGCTCTGGGTTTCACTCTCTCTTTCTCTCTCCCCCACCCTCTCGGTCTGCCTCTTTTCAAACCCGCTTTGGGGGGTGGGGGGGGGGTGTTTCTGATGGTTGCTGAAGTGGGTTAAGGTGGTAGGAGGAAGAGCAGAGGAAACACAGGCATGGAAAGAGAAGGCAGAAGGAGGCAGATTTGGCCTCCGATCAAAAGGCAGAATCATGTTGGCAATATGAGAAACATTCTGGGGCTCGTACCAGCTACGAAGAGGTTTCCGTAAGAAGCCGTTGCCCTTTATGAATTAATACTGCATGCATGCCAATACATTTGAGCTACTGAAACTGAAATCCTAAAATATATTGAATATGTAGGTCGACTTGTGTAATATATGTTTAGCATTGCCATTGAGCCAGTTGTATTAGTTGGTTTAGCTAATGCAAGCCTTATAAAAAATGAAGTTGATTTTGTGATAGATGACAGGTCTTTTGGTTAGTATGGTCAACAAGTTAGGTTTTGCTATGTTTTTCCTCCGTTATGGCTTCAGAATAAACATTGATGAATAAAGACCATAGAGATACCTCAGTTTCGTGTGGCATGCTGCTTTCCAATCCAATCGGATGCTGTGTCCAGCGGAACTGACACTAAGGGGAGCTCTGCTCCACATGTAATATCACCTGTCAGCCCAGAGTGGACAACAGGAAAGAGAGGAATGACAGATCTTCCAACTCGGTTACTTACTGTGCAGGTTTCCCAAGCCCATTCCCCCAACATGTCAGTTCTTGCTTGAGTTTATAACTTTTATTAATTTATTTGTACTGCTGCGTATTTTTCGTCTCAGTGGGTCCATATCTCTTATAATCGTTCTTCCTCTCATTCCACCAATCTTTCTCATTATATATGCTATTTGCCACCTCTACCTAAACCCGGAAAATAACATCACAGCCTCCGTTCATCTCTTGAGTCATCTTTCAGCCTGTATCAACATTGAAGAGGGAAGGCGGGGTATCTTCAGGTCCTATTTCATACGTTTCTCTACTTGGTTTTATCAAATGGCTCGCCTGGCTTTCTTCCCCTCTCCCATCCTTGTCCTCTCTCTCCATCTGTCTGTCTGTCCGTTGGCCACGTGCTGATCTGTCTCTTCTCTCTTTCTCAGTTTGCCTCCCAGTCAGAGGGTCATATTAACTCCTTCGGCCACGCTTTGTCTCCCTCCAATCGCATTCGAATGCCACAGTGAGGATTTTGCCCCACAGCCTTAAGAGTTAGATGACGATAAAAAGGGAGCATGTTCCATTTTTTTTTTCTCCACCTTTCAAATTGTATAAGGGAAAGTTGGCGTACTTACCGAGATGATTACCAAAATGATTTTTCGCATTTGGATAATAAAATAGACGTTGACGTTTGAAGTACTCATAGACCCGTGTATGTCGTCAAGTAGTAAAGGGCAAATTTAAACAGCTCACTCCCGTGTTGTCTTGGTCTTGTGGTTGGGATCATTGTCCTGTTGAAAGGTGAACTTTCTTTTCTTTTGTGGTCTGACGCAGGTTCTCTTGCAGTGTCTGGCTGTATTTAGCTTCTTCACCTTCCAGTTTTTAACAAGATGCCTTACTGATCCTGCTGATGAGCGGCACCTTAAAGCATGTTGCTGCCAACACCATACTTGAGTGATGGAACCAAGGCTGTTTTTGGAGCTCTTGGCAATATTACGCTTGAACCACACATTAACGATCTCCATCTTGTTTAATCTCACCACATATCTGTATCTCCCACTTAAGTTTAACTTTTACGTGCTGTGAATTGATTCTGTTTGAGTTATGGATTGTGGCCTTCCTCCCATAGAGACCGGTTGTATACAGTGCTCTTGATAGGCTGGAATCTGGCACATCCATGCCCTTTTCAGCCACTGAACCCAGTAGCTCCTACAAAGTGATTACTCCCTCTATAGTCTACTGGTTTGGTCACTTCTAGTTGGGGTTTCGACAGGTACGACTTTGTCTAGGCAGTGTGTGGTGGGTTACAGCTTCCACTTCCTTACTATTGTTCCATCGGTGCACACATGGATGTTTTCTTTTCCTTTCCTTACATCTTTTAATTTTTCCATCTCAAAGGATGTTTGGACTCACAAAATTAAAACAGCTTTTTTAACCCCTCTCACTCTTACTAGGGCTGTGCGTTATATCGAATATACTCAATGTATCTCTTAAATAGCTGTGTTAGATACATAAAATTATTATATCATAAGTATTGAGTATTTTACAGTCTATCTAGTTTAATTCATTGCAATGGCCTGCATATAAAGAAAATACTGCCTAAATTAGTTATTTGTGTAAAATATTTTTAGAAGATTCAGCTTTAATGTTTTCTCTCTCTCTCTCTCTCTCTCTCTCTCTCTCTCTCTCTCTCTCTCTCTCACATGCCCCTTTTTTGTAATTTCGATGATTGTTTTTGCAATTTGTGCTTTGTTTGAATATTTTTTTTTCCTATTTCAACTTGTTGAAATTGTGATTGATCACTGACATGAAAATATAAAATGCTTTGATGGAAACCGCCTGGGAAGTTAACCAAGAGGTATAGTCTGCAGGGATTGTAGTGAAAACAGTAAAGGGTAAAAGTGCGATTTCATGGGGTCCTTTTTAAAGCAGATTTCAAAATATCGAGATATACTGTATATTGTAGATCGTGAAATGGAGAAAATGTATTGGGATCTTCATTTTTTCCCATATCGCACAGCCCTAACTCACTATCCCAGTGTTCCCCCTGTTTCTCGTCCACCGTCTCTCTCACTTCTCTTTTTGACAAACAAGCTGTTCAGTTTGATACGGCTGTTAACCACCCCAACACAGTGATGCCTCTCTGCAGGCCATTGGCTGCCACAACTTGTCATAATCACTGTACGCAGTGTAGGCAGTCACATCCCAAGCCTTACCCTGGTAATCATTACTTTCAGTATTTTGCCCTGTCCTGTGGCGACAAAAAGAGATTGTGCCCCAGGTGATAAAACAGCGGTGCCTGTGGGCCGCCCCTCTATCTATGGGAATAACATGTCACATGCACATGCCTTGCCATTTATTGCATGTCTGTCTTGTTGGAGTACTGTGTAACATCTCTGGCCTACTGCCAATTTTATTTTTCCTTCTTAGCTTCCTCCACTTCTTGTCAGGTTGTTTCAGTGTTTTCCCCTGGGGAGGGGTTGGTGGCGCTTCCTGTCTCGGCCTCCAGTGATGTTTGCCTTTTTGTCTTTCTCTGGTTTCATCCGTGTGTTTGTTTTGGCATCCTTATGCTTCCTGCCGCTATCCCTGCATGTGTTTGTGTCGAGTGCTTTGGCTTGTCTTCCCCCTGCCTGGAAATATTTCAACTACTAAGGAAAGCGTGTCATTTCAAATTCCACTTTCTGTTTTCAAACTTGTTACTATGGTATCAAAAAATGACGGAATGATCACTTTGTTTTTGCCATTGCCATTCTCAATCTGTGTATACAAGGTTTTCAGCATGTTTTTCTCTATAAAATGTAGTGATTGTAAACCCCAGCCCAAGATATGGCCATGGAACCTTTGGTGATTGAAGGTCCTCGGAGTACGGTTTATTTTCTTCTGTTTTTCTTTGGAGCCGAAACCTTTTAAGGACTAGTTAGAGCTTCAACAGCAGTGGAGCATGATTTATCTTGTAAATGTAGGTGTTTGGTGAGTTTGCCTAATGCTTGTTAATTCACCCTCTTGAAACACACTCAGAATTGAAAAGACCCTTCTCACAAATTAATATAATAATGAATATTAAATGACGATACTTCAGGGCCTAATGCCATGACAGGATGCCAAAGGCTATTGCTGCTAGCACTGTTGGACAAAAGACACTGCATTCCATAAATCATTTTAGCATTGGCCTTCAATAGCTTAAAGTTTGGGTATGGAATTCTCTTTTTTGGCCATTTTTGCAAAATTACTTAATCCTCATCATAACCCACTTATAGCCACTGAGTTAGAAGTACTGACTTGAAAATTAAACAAGTCAATCATCTGTGGAACGGGCAGGGCTCGAAAAACTCCAGACAATGATTTCCGGACCCACCGAGTGGCATTGGACAGTAAGTACGTCAATCAAACGGTCGTACTGCACTCCCCCCCGCACGTGACCTCTTCGTGCACGTACTCAAAGCTCATGACCCAGAGCAAGCTTGTTGTTATCCTGCAGTAGCGACTGGAGCTAGCTAAAGAGCTAATGGCTCGCTCTTGTGCGCATCTGTGTTCGTTCGTGCATGAATGCCCGTCCATGTGCTTGGAATGGGTGGAGTCAGAGTCAGCGTTGAAGGAGAGGGGGTAGGACCATTTGAGTTGTGCATTTTCAAAATCTGCTTGCGTTTCGCAAATCCCATACCCAACCTTTAAGTATGCTGAGTATTAGGAGCGATCTACTTAGTGGTGCATGGAAAATAATTCCAACCCCTTTTTCAGCATAGCTGCTGTAATGCTGCTTTTTGATTTTCAAAGAGAATTCAACCTTTTGAAATCCTGCGTCTTGCAAAGAATGAAGACCATTTAATGAACTGTCAAAATAATTAAAGAATACTTCAAAACACTCCTTTCAGAAAAGTATACAGCGTTATTATTCCGTCTGTCTCCCAAGAATGTGTCTGTTCTCCAAATATCATTGAGTACAAGCACATAAAAAAATACATTGATTACTCGATTACTTTTTTATTTTGTTACCCCTTTTCAAATAGGAATTATCCAATTAGCTGATCTTGCATCATCAATACTGCAAAAATGGTCTTCCTTGTCAGTTCTTTTCTTTCTTCCTGTTTCAATGTGACACATTCATAATGATTGTATTGCATTGCCTTGTTCTGATGAGTTGTCGTTGCTTTATTGACTGGTGAATTGTAATTTGGTATATCCATAACCCCCCCCCCCCCACACACACACACACACAACCGAACACCGGAGAGATCGGTCTTTGAACAGATAGCAATACTACTGCACAAGGTTTGTAAGGTGTTGAAGTACTCTTTTAAAGAATTTGACTCTTGAAAACTTGTGAGCATTGCTGTTCACTGAGAGTCTGATCTGTGCCAGCCTAAGATAAGATATAACAGATTTGCAACTTTAAGACTATCAAAATCATTGTTAGTTACACAAAAGACACTTTCAACCCGAAACTAATTAAGAACTGAATAATATAACTTTTCATCATTTTTTCGTTTCTGTATTATGCAGAGCAATTGCAATCTTTTTCCTCATCATTTGAGCTACAAAAACTATATATCATCCACTGATTCCAACAGTCCAAACCATTTTACTCTGTGACAACTCGCCAGACTGGAAGCAAATAACTTTCAAGAAGAAACACATTTTCTTTTTCCAACCAAAATTATGTCTGACCGTTGCTGTGTTTGATTGCATAAAACCACCATGTGTCTTTGCACCTACGCATTACTATCAATGGCCCTATAGTACTATAGGGCTACCAACTGATAATGCTCTAGGTGGTATTCAACCCAAAACAGGACCTTTTTATTTCAGGCGGAAATGAAATCATCCACTTATGCTGTGTTCTAACTCACTAACCATGTAGTAGTATCCACCTTCAATTACTCAAGGTGAAGATCTCGGAGGTGTCATCTTTCTTTCAGTACCAACTTTACATTACATATTATAGCCCTCGCAGTTCTGGAGATATCATCTATTTTCTTTTGGTTATTTTCAGAAAGAAACTCTAGCCTAGTGATGAGAAGATAAATAAATAATAAAAGCTTCCCGGCAGTTCATTTCCAAGTCTGGCAGGTTGCTATTTAACAGGACGGGGAACGCTGCCTTCCTTTTCGAAAAATGCTATTAAATGGTAGAATCGAAGGAAATTAAATAATAGTTTTGGATTCATCCCGTCGGCTGGTTTCAACTGGTTACACGGTCAACAGGTCTGTAAGATACATTTTGAGGCCTGAATCCCCTTCCTACTTTTCAACAGAAAATAGTGTGCTGAAATTCTCTAATATATGGAGATAAAAAGCCAATCACTACTTGAAAAAAATAGTCATACACTATCAAACTTCTGCTTGTGATAGGTTAACAGTGATAGATGATGACTTGGCTGCAGATGTGTTAGATTAGAGGTAATATGGCTCCCCCAAATCTGGTAAGAGTTGAATTGAAGAGCACACCATGTGCTTTGGATAAGGATCCACAGGTAGAGGGCATTTTTTTTACTTGGTCTGCCCCTGGGGTAGTCTTATCAAAGTTGAACCAAAGTGCAAGAAGCTGGAGATTAGAGGAGATGGAAAACGGTGATGGATATGACTGGCTTCTCTGCAAGGGTTTCTTATGTTCTCTGCAAGGCAGGCTCTGTTCCCTCGATTGGTTTCTAGTTCTCTCTGGCCATTTGAGTAACTGCGTTGTTTCGACAGTGTTGTGGTCAACGTGTGTTGGGTCGGCGTGTGTTGTGCCAGTGTGGTTCATTGCCAAAAGCACAGGTGAAACCTCTAGAAGGCTGCAGGCGACCATTGCAATAGAATTGCTCATACTAAATATGGGCTTGGACTGAGGGCAGTTTTTTTATTCTTTTACAGGTGACAATGTTTGGTATGTAAATTCAACACATTCCCACATACCAGGTAGAACAAGTGCAGCATAAAAAAGGCCTATTGTTTTCACACATCACATCATTTTGTTTCACCTTCTATGCCAATATTTCAAGGCTATATACTAGCCTATATTTGTCATCAAAATTCAACAGTTATTCCCCATGCAGTAGTTTAATTAACTAAAAAAATCATCCCAAAAAATATGCGGCCAAAACACTGTAGCACATTTCTTCTTATACCTCAATGATTGCTCCTTCATCAAAGAGCAAGTGCTGCAGAAAGTGCTGCTCATTTGCTGCTGTCTTGTGGTTTGGATGGGGCCGGGCTGGAGGGGGTGGTTACCACAACTGTCAGCCTAGCAACGCCTCTGTTGGACCAATTATACATTTTATTCCCAAGGCCGCCTTGTCATCAAGAAGGGGTTTGTCTGTGTAATTGGTTGCTTGGAAGCCTATTGGTGCGAATGTGTATGTATAAGTGGGGGATTTTTGTTTGATATTGCTGTGCACGGAAAGTTATATATTGGGGAAAAAACTGGTTCTATAACTCCTCGTTGTTGCATACCTGATATTAATGATCTGATATAAATTATATTTAAAAATGGCCCAAATAATCACAATGAAACGAACAAACATAAAACACTAGAAAAAAGCAGTGTCAATGGCCACGTGATATTCAAATGTGCTCTTGCCACACACTCACACGGGCATACGCACACACGCACACACGCACATCTTTGCTCTATCAGGGGCCTGACATTTCCCAAAATGGCATCCTTTATTCCATGGGAAATGCTGGAATTAATAAGTAGCCCCTAAAATCTTATAACCTCACGTTATAATTGAACCTTCATAACATTTCACCTAGTTTGTAGCTTTAAATAACCTGGAAATATCTGTAGTCAATGCTGATCGATAGGGATTTAAATAATGTAATCAATAAGGTCAATGACGGCCAGCGCAGATGTCTCTTTATTTACAAAAATATGTGACACTCCTAAAACCCCTCTTAATCACGCCATCTATCCAGCAAAGCTTCTCCAGTGACGCTGTTCTTGATTTTTTTTTTTTTTTTACAATTTTGAAAGCCTGTTGACAAACAGGGAGGGGTATGTAATCTTTTGAAGAATGAAATAACAGATCCAACACAACAGAGTAACTTATTATAAAGTAATGGATGACATCTACAACGTTTACCAGATCCACTACACCAGTTTAGTTTCAAACCATCTCTCGTTGTTAATTGCTGTACAGCCAAGCACTGAGGATGGAGGCGACATGCCAAGAAACTGATGGCCTAAGAATTAATGCTTGGCTCCCCGCGTTGGCAGAGGCTGAAATACCTCCCAGTGTCAATGCTGGATAAGAAGAATAAAAGTGAAAGCTTTTCATTACTCATGTTGTGTCTCCACTTGTGTGCAGAGCGAATGAATAGGGGGAAAAATCCCATATTTCTGAAATGGAGGGAGGGAGATGCGATGACAGCTCAGGCAATCGAGACGCAGTAAATGTGTTTTGCGTTGGCATTAGGGCACGTAGTAGTTAATTATTTTCACAGAGATTGGAAGAGATTAGTTCATGACAATCTTACTGTTGATCATAATGCTTCGGGGGTCAAAGTGAACAGAGGAGGGTTAAAATCGGTCGAACAACCATAAGAGACGATGGCAGAAGGTTGCAGAGAGAGAAAGACCGAGCGGGGGACATGGAGGAGGCTCTGGATTGGATTGCCGAGTGAGTGAAGAATAACTTAATTAGCGAAGGCGAGAAATTGGCATCAGCGATCAAGTACAAGCCGGCGGGCAGAACCCGCTGCGGAACAGAATCAATGGAAGATGGACGTGGGCCGTCTCATTGATCAGGCGCACAAACGGAGGCGGATGAAGATGTACCAATGATACCAATACATTTCACTTTGCACAGCGCATCCTGTTGTACGACATCTTAAAAACGAAATGAAAGCTGGAACTGAATTAACTGAACGGCTGAAGAATTGGCGGGATCCTCGTTGCAGGAATTGGAAGACCCCAGGATGGGTTATAAAGATATGGCTGCCTACCAGACCCACCGAGCTAAACGAAGCCTTACCAGACACTTGTGGTGTTAATACATTCCCAAAAGAGAAACTCCAGTATACTCCGCTAAAATCGATTGTTTAACAATTTATTATATATGATGTTGTGTGGCTCTCTCCTCTTGAACCGTGTGTGTCTGTGTGTCTGTGTGTAAGCCTGTGTGCATATGTGTGTGTGCACGGCTATGCAGCACTGTTAGTGCATTACTGAGTAGAGCAAGCTCTTGTGTTTCCACACACACACACACACACACACACACACACACACACACACACACATACACATACACATACACATACACACACACCCGGGCCCGGCGGCTTCTTTTAAGCACAAATGGATTTTATGGAGAAATGAAACGATTCTTCCGTTCTTCCTATAAACAATATTGCTTGGGATTGAATCAGGCAGCAGTCAGCAGGGAGGGGGGGAAACAGAGGAGATATGACGGGGGGATTGTGGTAACTAGAGAGGGAGGGATGCTGAGAGGGAAAATTGAGGAAAGAGATGCTCACATTAATAGCTGTGTTAAAATGTTAGCGTGTCTTAAGGTTTGGACATTTTCACCACACTTAACCACATAATAACCCTTTCTGTTACAGATGAGTGAAGAGCCAAAAAGGAAGAGAACCTTTGCTCCTTTTCAAAGTTTGCGTTTTCAGAAATATCAGCAGCAATCCGGAGTCCTATAATTACCGCTCGTTTCTATGACGATAACTTGTCCCTTTCCCCCCGTCCACATTTTCATCCCTCTGACCCCGTCTCCAATGGTGACGGGGCCATGGCCAAACCAGACTGGTATTTATAGTGTAAAAAGTTCCTCTAACTTGCATAAGAATTCGACTAGCACATGGACCTGGTGGTTATAATGGAAAATTCTCTCCAGAGGTTGATTTGCTGTTTGTCAAAAGTAATGTTTATGTGATTGAACACACATTCATACTTTTGCTCAATTTACACACTTTCTATTTCAGTCACTCCTCCATCAGGCTGGTGAAATCCAATTTTATAGCACAGGATGTTGCTTTGGTGTGCGTGTGATTTTGTTGGTGTGTTGTCCTGTGTCTCCAGTAGAAACGTGTGTCTGGATCAAGGCCTTTCATTGTGATTGGCGACAAGTTTGAGCTATTGCGTGGTTGGCCTGTGGCTTACCAAAATAATAGATTCTAGTAGCGTAGGGAGGAAAATAACCCCAATTGTATCAGGTGATATACTAGAGGAACGATTGATGGATGATTCTATTGTTCTGCCAACATTGCAGAAACGCTCCATAAACATCCTGTTCAAGTTAATTCATTCTGACCTTCGCCTCAGACAGTAAAATACTGGGTGGGAATCACTACTGTTTATCTGTACACAAAAAATGGTACACAAAGAAAACACTGCATACCTCAATTAATGCTAATGTTTTACCTCAGGTTGATGCCAGACTGCACTCATTGCTGCAGATGGATGGTTTTTAAGTAAAATGTCGCAGGCCATGGAATATTAGATTCGTCAAGCCATGAGACTGTTAGCTGTGAATCCCCTGAATAGCTGAATAATTTACGAGATCACGATGGATGTTATTTTAACAGCAGAGCAAAAAATATGTCTTTGCAGTTATCTTTATTGATGGCAATTTTTTTCAATGGCTAATGTTGGCAAGCCCACCAGTCTGTAAGCTATATGTGCCAATTTATTTGTTTAGCCTCATCTCTCTGACACACACTCACACGCGTGAGCGCACACACACACACACACACACACACACACACACACACACACACACACACACACACACACACACACACACACACACACACACACACACACACACACACACACACACACACACACACACACACAACACATACAGAGAATGCTCATTAGCCCTAATTGGCCATGACAAATAATCATTTGCAAGCACTGCTCATCCAGCTAGTGTTTGGCACCACCTCAGACCTTAAGGTAAAACAGTGATTCCCAAAAGATTGTGCTGCCTCAGGGTCCCACTCCAAACTGCACATGGGTTCATTTACCGGGTGGGGCCTAAAACCACTACTATGCTTCGAAATATTACACTAGATTTCGGTTTTCCCCTGGCCTCTGCGTGTAGATTCTGATGGCCAGCTATCCCAGCAGAAAAAAAGAAAATGTTCAAATCAAATGAATGTACAGAAATGTATCCAGCTGTTCTTTCTATAAAACATTTAATAATAAAAAGAAAAAGCGTTTGACGGTAACATCGATATCGAGATCCGATTAATCGCCCATCCCTAGTGTAATCCAAACACACAAATGCTTTTTTAAGAGTAACTTTTATTTTCCTCTCGTTCATTATTTATCACTTTTTTGTCTGTCTCGCATACAATATTCCCCAGAAGGAGCGCAGACGGGGCTACGAGACAGCATCAGGCAGCTCACTGGAGGGTTGTTTTGCAGTCTGCATCACATCTTAAGCCTGGCTTAAGGAGCTCAGAGTATCCCTGTCTGGCTTCGTGTGGATACTGACTCCCTACTTTCTTCCCTCAATCACTCCAATAGAGTGTGGCTGAGTGGATCTTGGCTGCTTCCTTAGGCTACTCTATACATCTTCATGTACCCAGGTGCAGTCATTGAAGTGTGTGTGTGTGTGTGTGTCCATGTGCACGTGCATGCGTGCACGTGCATGCGTGCACGCGCACAGAAAGACAGACAAAGCACATGCATCATGTAGTGCACAAAAATGCACACAGGCATGCATGAAGCCAGCCCCCAATAATGATCCTTTGAATTGATAGTACATCTCATCAGAGTGTAATTTAAACATGTTTTCAAAGCCTGAATGCTATTAGCCCTTTTACCTAAAGATATGTGGAGTGTGGATGGATGAGGCTGGTTCAGGCAGCCTCACCTGGCCCGAGTCAGACTTATTGGTCTCTGGGGCTGGGTGAGGCTGCACACCTGTTGTACATTAAGCAATCGCTGTACACAGGTTAAACCAGTCATCACCGCACACACTCAAAGAGATCTCCCACATGGAAGCATGGATGATCATCATCTTTTTGGATCATTATACTCAACCTCTACAATCAATTGGGTTTCAACGGTTTTTCAATCATCAGACTGTCTCCTCGGTGGGGTGTAACAACATTGACATTGTTAGAGTATAATAGGCCTATGTTCAAACTGGCCCATTTCTAAGGCACGCACGCACCACGCACGCACCGGCGCACACACACACACACACACACACACACACACCGCATGCATGCACTCACTCACTCACTCACTCACTCACTCACTCACTCACTCACTCACTCACTCACTCACTCACTCACTCACTCACTCACTTTTTAATGGGAGGGAGGGGAGCGGACTGTAGCCGTTTGGTCTGGAGCCGAGGCTATATATTGTACAGGTTGACTGTACAATATATTTTACTACCTGCGGGGAGTGACGGTTTGCCTGGGTAACCTTATGCCACCGCAGGGCGTTGAAGTGAGCCCATAACGACGCAGAGTCGTTAAAATAATTTATATGGTTGTTGTTAAATGTGACTAGTATTCATATGCATATGCTGTTGATGCGGCACCAGCATTTTCCTCCAGGGATTAATAAAGGTTTATCTTATTTCTTCTAAGATAGGTCTGCCGGAATGGAAAAATAAATTATATATATATATGCAACATCCTAATGTGTTTGATTTAAACCTTGAAGTTAAGATCTTTCGACAAATGTTGATTAAATCCATGCGGAACGCTCTCCTTTATAATCACCGTCAAGTGGAAAAACAGACGGGGGTAATTACCTTCTAATGGTGAGGGTGGGTGTGTGTTTGTGTACTGTTCAGTCTTTAAGTGCACATACTGATGCCTTCACTCACTCACACTTGGTCATCCCGCACTTCTGACATTTAAAAGACATAATAGTGAATACACAAAGTGTACCTGTCCTCATGGTGTGTGTTCATCAAAACTTGACTGCCCGTGGCGCCCGGTCACTGCTCTGTTATTGACATTTCCCAGTGGTCATCAGACCGTGTGTGTGTGTGTGTGTGTGTGTGTGTGTGTGTGTGTGTGTGTGTGTGTGTGTGTGTGTGTGTGTGTGTGTGTGTGTGTGTGTGTGTGTGTGTGTGTGTGTGTGTGTGTACAGTACACAGACTGATTTATAATGTGTAAACCGACTGTGACAGAGGTTTGCTGACCGTGACACAGTTTGCTCAGCGGCACCATTTGTTACTCCCTTGACAAATGTCTTTATTGTTGGTGTGAAGAACTGTTCTCATGGAGCTCGTAGAGAAGGCTCCCTTATTGATCAATCGCCCTAATTGATTGTCACTCTTTTTTTCATCCATTATAGACAAAACCTTGCAGAATATATATATATATATATATATTGGAATGAAGTTTAAAATGTATTTTGATTGTCGTCTATCAGCTGAAATCTGAGAATGCAAATTTAGATAATTGATTAATCGTGATTACAAATAACAAACATTTGCTGGTTAATGTTGCACTTAAATCAAATATTAAGTTCATGAATCATTATCAGATAACTAGTTTAGTTTTTCTTGGCTGCTTGTCAGATAAAGCCACTTTGGATCCTGGTAGCTTGTGATGGCATTTGTTATTATTTATGACACTTAGACGTAGACTAAAGGACGAATCGATTAATCAAAAACTAATCCTTTGAGTAATCCACTTTGAAAATAATCGTGAGTTGCAGCCCTTATCTCAACTATTTGAAAAAGGAGTGTGTACTCATCCAGCTCTGTCCTCTGCTCCTGTAGTACGAATTCAAGGTGAAGAACATCAAGAAGAAAAAGGTTAACATCATCGTGTCGGTGGAGGGCGTCAAGGTGAACCTGAGGAAAAAGAAAAAAGTGAGTGGCATTGTATGTGTCGATTTTTAACATCTTATATATTTTTTTGTTCTTAAAATATTTCACGTATCAATACCAAAACATTATTAATACCAGATGGAACATTTTGGATTAACGTGCAAAAAAATACATATTGTAAGAATTTTATGATTCTTCAGAATATCTCAGTCTCACTTTGTTTTCTCTCTGCACGCACGCACACACGTGCACGCACACACACTGGTTTCAGCAAAATGGTTTCAGCTTTTCTATTGACACTCTCCTTATATTCGATTTTTCAGAGCGAGGGACACTTTAAAAACTATTTCGAGCTTCATTCAACCTGTAACTCCTGCTGCTCAGCCCTTTAGCAGTGACTGGAATTCAGGGTTTCCTGCAACCGATTGTGGAATTGGTGGTGACGTTCCAGCAGAATATGTTACATGAAATCAGAAGTAGTAAGAGTACTTCCATGTGTATCTTATCATCGGCAGGAGTTGTGCAATCTCCTAATCTTATGAAACACATTCTAATAAATTTCCTATACCAGGCTTGCAGATTGATGCCCCTTGAAGATCCACATCATTAATTGAACAAACGAAAATAAACATGCGGAACGCAGCATGACAAGGACCAAGAATATAACATGGGAAGAGAAGGGGCCAGGACCTGGAAAAGTACAATAGATCAATTAGTCGATGAGGGAAAGAGAATGGAGCAGTAGTTGAGTAGAGAATAAAAGTGAAATTAAACCAGAAGAAAATTGTAACCTCCTTTTTGAGGGGTTGAGATGGAAATAAGTCTGCAGAGCTGAGCTTAGACATGGCTGGCATAGTACTTTAATGCCTGGATGCTCCCAGGTCTTCAAACCAGAGAGAGAGAGCAGTCTAGACTCAAGCCCCTTACCCGGACCACTGAAGATGATGGAGTGCCCCGTCAGACAGACATCGGTTTGCCCTATTTTTACTTAACGCCAGCTCATCAATTGCTGTGTCGAAGCCGCTTTCAGAAGAAAAAGGCTGATGGCAGGGAGTTTGGCAGCCTGCCTTGAGCCCCTGCCGGACATCTTGGACATTGTCCCCATCACCTGTGGAGATATTGAATGAGAAGTGTAGTGAAGACTACACCACTGTCACAAAAAACAAAGAGTTGCTTTCAACAATGATCCCGCAGTAGGCCTTGAAGCATTTCATTCATTGTGAAACATACAATTGAGAACAAGCGGCCTCAGCTGCTTCAGCCTGTAAACAGACAGACCTTATCAACTACTATCGCCCATTTTCATAAAACACCAATTCTACACATTTTATCAGGATCATAACAAAGAAGATTCAATAGTTTTAAGAGGCTTGCAAGCAAAACCTTTTACCTGCAGGCCAGAGTGGCAAAATGGACCTGAGCGGAGAGGTCTTCATTACACATGCACCGTGCACAGCTCAGAGACCCCAAGACGAGCACATCGCCTTCCTCTCCTTCAACCGAGCCACGGGTTACTAATGGACGGGCCCAGGGGAGCTCCCCTGTGCACGACCCAGGCGAACAACAGTGATAAGGAGAACAATCCCCTGGCTCGATCCCCCGAATAGCTTCGGTGATGAAAAGGTCTGACTGTCTGAAATGACGTCTGGCCTCGGCCCGTATTTTCCCTCCTTTTTTTTTCTTCTATTTTACCCATTGTTGTTCGAAATGTCAGCGCAACCGATTGGGGCGGCCAATCCCCCTGCATCTCCGGCCGGCGGAAATGAGGGAGATTGAGGCGCCGGAGATGGGGGTGATTGAAGGAACACCGGGCCGGGTCGATGCGGTGATCTATGCGCCGGTGTTACTTGCGTGTGTGTGTGTGTGCGTGCGCTCAAGCCTCGTTTTATTGTGGCATTGAAATCGGAAGCGCAATTTTTCAACGGGAGTGAGGGGAACGGAGCGTAGCCGTTTGGTCTGGAGCCGAGGCTATATTTGTACAGGTTGACTGTAGTGGAACAGGATAATTGATCCCGTCATGTATTAGATTGCGATAGATATTTTCCTTTTTTAACCCTGATATCATTTTACATAGGGATGGGGACGATCTTGTTACAGCTGGATTTACTGACAACCTTCCAAAGGCTGGATTTGTTGCTCTCGATGTGATTACAGTGGCGTCTTTGCAGTTTGGATCTCTTAATTGGTTGTTGTCTTGGCCAGCAGCCACACACGCGCAAACACACATACATAGTAACGGACACACACATGTATGCGAACAGACCCATATATGGGTGTGTACCAACGTATGTGTGTGTACGCACGCACGCACGCACACAAGCAAGCAAACATGTGCACAAACACACAGCTGGTCTACCAAGAATTCTCCCATCTTCTGCTTTTGTTTGTTTTTGTAGTCATGGGTCTTTGCTTGTTCGCTTGTTTTACATAATATCCCCAGAGCCTAACTTAACACCCCGAGTGTGATTTATATGTTTTATTAATTCCCTTTTAAGCACGCACGCACGCACGCACGCACGACGCACGCACGCACGCACGCACGCACGCACGCGCACACACACACACACACACACACACAGCTGGTCTACCCAGAATGCTCCCATCTTCTGTGTTTGTTTGTTTGAGTACTCTATGGGTTTGCTTGTACACTGGTTTTACATAATATTCCTAGTCTAAATTGACACCCCCGGCGTGAGTCATGTATTTTATGTTTTTTTCGTTTTTGTTTTCCTTTCTCAGAAGAAGGAGTGGACGTGGGACGAGAGCAAAATGATGGTGATGCAGGACCCCATTTACAGGTGAGCGGGCTGGTATACCTGGATTCCGCTAAATGCATTTCTCCAACGATATGATCGTTGGAGCTTTTCAAAAGTCACTTCTTTAATAGTGGGATTAAGGTTTGGCCATAGCCAGAGGCCCAGAAGGCTCTATTAAGGTAGTGTTTTAATTGGTTATCGAAAAAGATTGGAAAACCAAGAATTATGTGATCTGCGAATCCCCCTAATTTCCATGGCCATACACATCAGGATGTCTGAAATAGAAAGGCTGCTGATTAGACACCAGCTCTGGTCTCTGCTCACCAACGGTCACCACAACCTGCGTCCCCCACTCGGAGAGACACCTCCCCACTGCCTATTATCTCCCACCACCCACACAAACGCAGGCGCTCGCAAAAAGATCGCTGCATCAATTTCACAATTCATCGGTCACGACCATTGTGGCTTCCGACACGTCTACAAACTGGCCCCCGGCCCCGGCCCCCGAAAGGGCCCCCCTCCGGCGGCAGCCTTTTCATTCCAACCTGAGTGGGAGTATGTTATCGTCGGCATCTGCTCCGGCGGTTCATTGTGTCTTGGTTTGAAATCCTGCATATGCCAACCCCCCCCCCACGGTCACCCTCCAGTGCTCAGCGCTATTGTACAGAGATAGATGGTGCGTGTGTGCAAATCATCTCCACCGTTGGTGTATGGATGTGTTATTCACCGCTTTTCCTTGCCAGGTGCCATACAGGGACACGGAGGGGGGGGGGCGAGCCTGCCTTAATAACAATGAGAGTGTTGCGGGCGTGTGCGTACGTACGGTATGTGTTTGCATCGGCCTCCGATAGCCACACACGGTGGTGAGAGTTTCGAACCAAAGGATTATGTCTTCAACCGAATAAGCTGGTGGCGGATAAACCCACGATCCTCCATCGATGTTGCGTAAGCACAATGTGCGGCCTTCGCGTGAGAGACGCCCACGCCACGCACGACACAAAGGCACACAGTGGCTTTTTGAAAACCACAGAGGATTTCTTGAGAAACTGAAGATGAGAAAGCTGGTGGAACATTATTTTTGTTCCACCAGCTTGATAGCGCACTCATGTGCTATGGCAAACGCATGCAGAAGTGCAGGCTTTGGAAACGATTGTTTCAAGAAGACGGATATGTTGTTCCTTTTCTTCTCGAGTGTCTCTTTACCCAGAAAGTCCCCCATTTCTTCTTAAGTCGGGGGGGGGTTGTTGTGAGGTTGGCTCTTGGCGTTGTTTTGTTGTTTATGTGATCTAACAGTATGTTCTCTATTCAAAGCTGAGTAAAAAGGATATGTTCATGTTCCTCCAGTCTACACTCACCGCTCAATATAATCATGGTGTGTAACTTATTTAAAAACGGTTAAGGAGCGCTAGCTAGCAAGCTAATGTTGCTGGGTTTACTTTTAAATGGAGCTATGAAAATACATCTATCGTTTATCGTGTTTCCTCAATCAGTTGTTATAACTCTTAACTCGAAGCGAACTGGAACAAGCCAATTGGTTTCCTTTGATAGTGTGTTCCCTCTCAGTACATTCAAATGCAAGAAATCAAATCAGAAATATATACGTTATATATTTAGTTCATTTTCCTAGGGCAAACAGTCGCAGCCATAGATCAGAAATCAGATTTTGTCATCCGTTGGCTCCATGAACCAGTATGGGGCAGTCTGGAGCGAGAAAAGATGGCCTTGCACATTATGCTGTTTCAGCAATAGAACCGTAGAAGGCACTGCTTCTCCTGATGTCTTGGGCGTGACTCAAGGCCTATACTACACAAATCCACGCACAAAAGACGGAGGCCTGGCCCATGTTTTAGATCATGTTCAGACCACAGAGAACATGCATTATAGACAGCATTGTTTGTTAAAAAGAATTTATTTTGAGATAAAAATTGTTTTTTGTTGTTATTAAATGCGGTGTCCAATTCCTATCAAAGCCTTGAAGCGTTTATAGATCTTGTTTCTGACTTGAGTTATTTGAATTGCTCAAATGAATTGCTGTAAAACGTATACATGAGTCGACATGTATAAATGGCTGATGAAGCATGTAATGACAAGAAGTTCTAAGAACGGCTTCATTAGCATTTGGTTGTTGGATCGGGTCAGCACTTAGCAATATTGGCAATCTCAATAACCATCATCATACAAGCATGACGGTTTTAGTACATCAGAGCAATAGTGTGTATGACACCCTTTGTAGGCTAAATGTGCCAGATTTATTGTATCAAAGAAAGCCAGAAGCCGCAATTAAACTGTCATTTCAATTGGGCTTTAATCATTACCTGGGACATTGTAGCGAGTCTCATTATAGGAACAATAAATGTTGTTTTATTGCTAGCAATTTTCTGCATGATTTCTTTTACAACATGCTTTATGCATTTTCAGCCATAGCCTTTACCGAGTATTCCCCCACACTTTGATCACTCGACCCCACTTAAACCTGCACAGATAAACCTTTCATTGCTGCTTTCCCTTATGTTCAAAGGATGGCAATTGTAAGTGTCTAACGATTTAAGCCAATTTACCTATGGCGCAATCAATCCAGGTAATTATCTCTCCATATCAATTTGGTGTGTTGATTACATCGATGACTGCCAAAGCTTTGCTTTGAGAAATTTCTAAAACTCAGAAAGCTTGTAAAAATGTTTACTCTAGCACATCACACACACGTCGTATGCTTAAGATTATATTGTGTGTACTAAGATAGTTAAGGAAATCGGTTTTTAGTTGATTCTGAATATTGAAACCATTTGATTAATCAACATTTGGATTCTACTGGAATATGATTAATGGTAACTAGTATTGACCTGACACACGGGTGACCTCTATGTGAGCATTCCAATTTAGATATTCAGTTTCGGATTTGACAGCTACTGCTGTCGGTTGGATAGAAAAACTGTGTTTCCAGGCATGTAGCCCTAGCTTGTTTGATGAAATGGCAACAAACTGAAACCTCCAGTGGTATGGCAGAAGGTTGTCTGTGCATCCATCACGTAGGACAAGTCTTAATTTATTCATGGTTGTGTAATCCCTGCTCCGTTGCCTGCAAGCGATTAAGCCCTTTACGCAGATTTTTATGTTTCAGATGCATGATATGCAGCCGGTGTGTTACAGAAAATTGTTCGTGTTTATTGAGGTGCTTATGGAGCTATGCATCACCTTTGTGTTGGACAGTTGTGCTTAATATGTGTGTGTTGGTTTGCCAGAGAGGGCGAGATGGCCACAGTTGCTGTTCATGAAAGATATTTCTGTGACTTATTGTGACATGCCTGCATTTTTTGTCTATAGGAAAAGACGTGGCCCAACATAAATAAAAAATAAGGTTTTTTCTATAGTGCATATTGTCGATGTGCTGGAATGGTAATTGCATACATATCTTAACATCACAGGAAGGTTCAACAAAGCTTTAAATAACCTCTGAAACAAGGGCTATTAGGCTGCTCTAATTTAACTCTGGCTTGAAATATTGGAATTGGTGATGAAAGCCATTTGCCACCTATGGTTGCTAGGTCTGGGTTGGGTCAGAAAAATGGGATGAACACCAAAGTTAAACTTATTTATAAGCATTAAGAATTTTCTCTGGTCAATCGTCCAAGTCCAAAGAAAAACACAAAATATCGCTTGAACGGCTCTGTGCCTGGGAAATCATTCAGAAAATAGCCTTGCACAATCTTTTATATTGCAGTAACCCACAGATTGCCCACCTGCTAGGATGACAAAAAGTTATTTGCTTTACTCTTATTACTTCACAGCGATGATATATCGCTGTGATTTGGTCCTTTTCAGCCACTTTTTAGTTTTTATTGCAATTATTCAAATGATATAGTCGTTGTTATTAACTTTTTATCAACACTGTAAACAGTTGATCTCCTTGGCAGGCAAATATTAGCATTAGGAATAGCAGGCCTCTGAAATGGATTTTAATTGAGAAGAGATAGAGCAGGTGTGTTGTTCTTTGCGCTGCTGGCCCCTTGGGCGTGTTCTTCCACATCCTCCTGCTCGTTGGGAGATATGCCTGAGCGAACAAATGCCCGGCTCCACGTGCGCTTCCCAGGACACCACCGCGTTCTGACCGGTAATAGAACTCCTCTAACCTCCCCTTCCACTGTGGTAATTGTTGTTGTCTTTTAGAGCTGCTTCTTCCTTCCATTAATTACTGCCGATAGTACCGTACCATATGCTTACACTTAACCTTGGCCTCAGCGCCATCTGAAATCGTATCCACAAAAATGACATTTTAATAGGTGCACATGCACACAAACCTTAAGCGCTGTCTCAAAGCAGCTACTCCCTTTTTAAAAGAAGTGTGAGCCTTTTAGGTCTGTTTGTCTGGGATCCTCACTTCCTTCAAGACCAGTGCATACTCAAATGTCTTAATGACCCAGAAGAAAAACCTTTCCATATCAGTCCAGAGGTGTAGGGCGTAGGTGTAGATCAGTTGAATACCTGAACAATATTAATATATGAAGGCCTTCCACAAATGCTACAGAATGCACGATATGCTCTCTGCAGACACGCATCACAATAATAATTTATCGATTCAGTTTGGTGTCTTTCAGGAATCTCAAGGTCTTATTTAAGTGCAGAAAACTTTAGGAAACAAGAACAATATTTAAAAGCAATGAATAGGGAAATAGGGAGACAAGACAGGTGGAACTGCAATAAATATATATTTCAATGGTTTGTACTCGGTAGGCTGAGACGATGCTACATATGGATGAAGCGTTAAATGTAAATTCAATTTTAGTCTTGGCTAGTTTGTTGTTTTGTCGTGTTTGCAGGGATTGTTCCACCTGTGTGACTAGCATACAAACCCCCTAACTGTTGGACACTGCTGTTATCAGTGGTTAAGGCATGAATACAGAAACCTAAAAGGACCACTGTCTGAGCCACAGCTGTCTCTCGGCATGTCTTATTCACCACCCACAATGAAAATCCCCCCAGAGCAAATAACTAACAAACAAATACATTGCAAAAACATCTCTCTCTCTCTCTCTCTCTCTCTCTCTCTCTCTCTCTCTCTCTCTCTCTCTCTCTCTCTCTCTTCTCTCTCTCTCTCTCTCTCTCTCTCTCTCTCTCTCTCTCTCTCTCTCTCTCTCTCTCTCTCTCTCTCTCTCTCTCTCTCTCCCCATCCATCCCACTTCTTCCATCTCTTGCTCTGTTGAATGACAATCATCTGAAACACACCATTTTGGAAGTGCCCTTCTGTTGTTTTAATTAAAACCGCCATCCCTTGCAAACACACAAACACACGCATGCACGCACGCACGCACACTCCTGATTAATCAGGTTCCCCTCCTAAATTACATTATAACTCAACAATCCTCCAATTTAGATGTAGTTCCACCAGGGCGTGAACAGAGGAATCTGTTAAGTCCTATTTAGCGGTCATCCGAGTTTCTTTGTTTTGGTTTTGATTGAGCATCTTTAACTTAACAACGGCCCCGTCCATACACATGGCGCATAGGGAATTACACAGACAGTTTTGGAGTCATAATTGGAACTTTATAATGAGGTACATGTGGCCTCCCTGGATGCCCTCTCCATGGTAACCTCCAAAAGCACTCTACAGCTTCTCTCTATCTATTCGTCTCTCTGTCCCTCTCTCTTTCTCAGTCTCTTTCGATGACTCTGCCCTTGTCTTGTTTTCGATGCACAAACACACTGTACATATTTATACAGCCTAAGGTCCAAAACCCTCGGGCAAAATGCAGAGGAAGTCAAGAAACGCATAAATCCAATGATTTTTTAGGTCGGAATTAGCTACCAAAAACAGTACAAGAGAGTTGCGGTTAGCAGTTACCATGGGGATAACGCGTCCCTACTCCTTCTTAGAACTACATTTAGATTTAATCTTCCTGTTATAATTATAATTATTGTTGTTCTAATTCCAACATTTATTCAAGTTGTGAAAGTACTGATATAAAAACACCTAGTCAGAAAGTAAAGTAAAAAGTAAGGTAGGTCAGAGAACTTTGAGTATGTTTCTCTTCGTGACTTGTATTGATTTATTGATTTTATATCAACACTAGCAGAGTGATGGGTGAAGATGACTGACTTGAGTGATTGATAACTCACATTGATATGTCACCTAAGCCTTCAGGTTGAATCAGTTTGATTGGCCTTTTGATAGTTGGGATGGGTGTAAAGATAAACATATTGTCTTGCATTTAAGCTCTTCCTCTGCCACCTATGTACTGTGTACTCTGTACAAATGACTTTCCTAGATGCAGTGAAATGTATTATTTAACTGAAAGTCTTCTCAGTGAAAGTAGATTTACATGCAAAAGCTTGACAATTACAATAAGTTGAGTAGACGTAATTTGTTATTTTGCAACCCTGGTAAGGAGTAACCTTTAAGTCATGCTCTATGGAGGTGTTCTGCTTCGGCTGGGTAGATCTCCCCTGTTGTTCTTCTGGTAGGTGGGTATGCCAGACATTAAACATTACCCTTACAGCACCTGGCCTTCCCTCAGCTTAATTTTAATGAGACCGCTTTAAAGGTACAATATGTAACATTGACCCAGGGCAATTAAAATGGGTACTGCACTACAAATTCACACGATTGGAGAGGATTGCTTGGTCGGCCCTTACCCGCAGACATTGAAGCCAACGCGGAATGCCAGGTTGATGAGATTGAACGAACAAGAGCACGAACAAGCTGAGTGCAAAAATGATAATTCGAAGAGCGCAATTATCATATTTTTAAATAAGTGATGACGTGTACTACAATATAAGTTGATGTATGTATAAGTTTGCAATTTATTTGTGTGCAAATTATAAGCTAGCTCATGTGGCATCCAGCTTGAAATACCTCTGGGCTCTTTATTATTCAAATGCAACTCAAAGATTTACCTATCTTTGAGCACTGCTCAAAAGAGGACATTTAAACGAAAATCTATAATATAAAGTTTTTTAAATAGGGTGAAATTCTGTTGATCCAGTTTGTTTGCTTGCTTCCATGGTTGCAGCATGCTGTGTTTGTGTTACTTCCTTTCATATCTGGCAACCCAGGGTACTCTGAGAATAGTGAATCATAACACAGGCCAAAACAAAAACAAACTTGCAGACCATAGCATTGTTGTATATTTGCTATATATTATTCTTTTAAACGATGAATTCAACAACAAAGGGTGGAACATTTGGCAGGTAGTGGGGCGCATTTAAGGAGAATAAAAAGCCTGAGAACCCTACTGAACAGACAAAGCCGTACTGGCAACTGACAGGAAAAGAAAGACTACAGGAATGGAACAACATAAAATGTTGAGGTAAATACACAAAAGACTTTCGCAAAAGCCACAAGGGACTTTTAACAACACAGACATTCGTAAGACCAAGCAAAAAATCCTAGTACATAGAAAAACATTTTTGCACAAGAAGCCATAACAAGTTCTCTCCTCCAAGGACTAAAGTACTTTTTAAATGACAATATTCCTACTTCTATCGAGTGATACGCTGAATCCTCAGTCGAGTGTAAATTATGTTGCGTCTGAGAGATCAGAAAAGAGATGGGATTTATGGAGTGTTTTCCATATCAGTTCTCGGCACTATCAGCTTTCTCTTGTGACACACAGGTCAGGTGGTTGAGTTGATTATGTATTTATGCCATCCATGGCATCAAGGAAATAAAACTGCTTCACGGTCAGCATTTACCTGTGAAAATGTGTGTGTGAATATTAACGTGCATGGCGCACACGCACACACGCACACACACACACACTCTTAATTTGACAAATAATGTTCTGCCAGCTTACACACACTCCCAACTCTGTTGTTTTAATGTGGAAACAGCTGTTGCGACCAGAAAGATTGGAATTACTGCATAATTAACTGAATAATTGCAGAATGTAGATATTTTGATTGTGTTCTACATTGTTGTTCGCTGTCATCCAAATACATATTGTTAACTGCTCCATTTCAAAAACAAAAAGGCGTCTATACCGTTTTTCAGACTGTTTAACGGCTTATTTGCTCCAAAAAATACTATGACAAATGTACTTATTGTAAGTGGCTTTGGATAAAAGCGTCTGCTAAATGCCCTAAATGTAAATGAAAACAACTGTCAGAAAAAAAAAAGAAGGATTAAAAAAAATAGAAGGGCCTGAAGCCCGGAAATTGGCGAATGAGTGAGAGCGATGTATTACCGCCGGCTTCGAGAGCGTGATTTGAAACCAATATGCTCTGCCTGCTCAGCCGAAGGGGCAACTCATCACCTCACTTCCTTCCGGGCCGAGGCCAAGTCTCGGTTATCCCACGAGGTTGACTAGTAAACATACGTTGTGTATCGAGCAGTCCTCCACGCATCTGCTTCTGGAAGACTCTTTGTACAAGGTCACGTTATACCGTCCACCCTGTTCCACGGGTCTTATTACTGGACTGCCTGCCCTATGGATTTCCGATAATGTAATTGAGAGGCGCTGAGAAATGGTATGAATGTAGATTCAGTTGTCTAGATGCGGAGCTCCATCGGTCAACTCGTTGAGGTGTGGGCTTACAGTGTTGAACACTTTCATAACACTTTCATACGCTCCCTCAGTGGGATTGGGTCTGACCTTTCTGTCTTAATTCATCACTGCTGTTGGCTGTTTGTAATCTGTGTGTGTGTGGGTGTGTGCATGCGTGTGTGTGCGGTGTGTGATGCGTGGTGCGTGTGCGTGCGTGTGTGCATGCGATCTCATGATGTTAGGTCAGCACACCACAAACACTTATGGTCACCAAACACTCTCATGCCTGTTGACCTCAACGTTAATCCGGGTCCTCCGAAAGTTGTGTTGCAGATGTGAACGGCATGCGCACAAATTCGCAATCCATTTGGTTTTCCTTTAAGAAGGAAGGCAGTGTGTTCATGACTAGGTTCTTAAATATGTGACCTGGACTGAATCCCACACCGCTGCCTATCTTCTTCATTGTGTGGAATCCGTCTCGTGACAGACCTACCGCATTCGGTGTCAGCTACCGCAGTCGGTGTCAGCCACTGCTTAACCTCAAGTAAAGCCCTGAAATGTGTTTGTCAGCATCGCAGTGCTCCGCCAAACAGAAAATAATCATGTACCCATGAATCGTCCGTTTAACTCTGCTGTCGTTCTCTCTCCTCTCCTCTCCTGCCTCAGTACACACATAATTATTTATTTCGCCCTGCTTCCATCTTGTACCCTTTACACGTTAAGCCTTTCCTCTGTCTTCACTTAAACTCCCTCGCCTTCAATTGCTCTTTGCCGTTTCAAAACGGGCCTTGTTGTTTCTTCTCTTTTCCACAGTTAGAATAGCTCCCTGCCCCCCCCTTCATCCATTGCTTTTTCAGGGTCACCAACACCACTTCTCTCTGTCTTACTCTCTGTTTAACTCCATTTATCTTTCCTTTTTATCCCTCAGTGGGATTTATTTCTTGTTCATTTTTTTCCTCCCAATGAGACCGCTCGGCTCCCCGGCCCGTCCCCCAGACCCACGGCTAATTCGACACGACGCCCCTTTCAAACGGTTTTACTCTCAAAATGGGGCTCATTAATGCACCGTTTGATCTCCCGTGACACAGTGTCCATTCACCTGTGATTTTCCTCTCAGAGGTGGAGCTTGTTAAAAGTAAGTGGATTGGATAAGTCGCAGCAGAATGCACAAGGTGCTTAAAACATCAAAGTGCCGAGTGGTTGAAGGAAGTATGAAGACAAGGTATCTGACCTACATACCGGCAGCCACAACACTTTGACAACTGCTTGTGGAAAATGCTCCCTTACACTCGTAGCTTCTTCCCATTGATACAAGTCAGGTGGGACCCCTAGCAAGGTGGAGCACCGCACAACAAACATATTTGGTAATGCAGCTTTTTGCACATTTTGGACTTTTGTGAACATAATGGCTATCATCTTTACCACTCACATGTCTTGTGAGATTTAGTTTGAGTGTTTGCCAACAGGAGACATTAAACGGTTTGATCCGAGCGTTTAGTCTAAGCATTGAGTTGCATTTACATTTGCATTAAGCCTGTAGTCGTTAATTTAGGGTAAAGGATCCCTTTTAAATGGTTTTCTCTCATCTTATCATTAAGTATAATTCAATAGTTCTTTAATGACTATCATGATTAGTGTTTTCAGTGATTAGTACTAGGATTGATGTGTTGGATTAAAGGTTTTGGCTGGCACTGGTGCCCTCTGACATTAAAATGTGAAACGTCTGGCTTATTTGCTTCTGTGGAAAAAAAGCTGGTGAATAACTACTCCCACTAATTGGAGTTAATGAGTCTAACGTTGTGGGCTTGGGCAGAAGTCATTTGCTTGCAGTGCACTATGATGACACCACCTGTTGTATCACACCATCATTAGCACACTGAGATAAATCCGCCACCGTCATCAGTGTCTCCCTCATTGTTATTTTCTACAGCATGACCTTCTTCCCTGAAGCTAATGGATTTTATTGGTCATAATGTGTTTGTTATCATCCCTCTAGCTTTAGGTGTAAGCAAACCCCCTGTTTCAGCTCGAACCTTCGAACACTATGATATTCAAAAAAAGAGTAAGAGTTCTAGGAAGGAAAGGGAGACGTGTTATCCACATGCAACAGCCAATGTACTTCTAATGAGCGAGATTGTTGAATATGAAGTGTGCCACACACTGTGGGGTTATACTGTAGGCGTCCTTGAGACGTAACACTCTCATTGGCCGCAGCCCCAACAAAGCCCCACCCCGCCACGGTGTCAGCACTCCCCTTCGGCTAGCAGGGACAACATAGTACCTCCGAAAAGGCCCTTCTACTCTGCTGCGGATCATGGAAGGTGTACATGAAAAAACACATTTTAACAGACTTCAACAATATAAAACCTAAACCAACTCTCGCCTTTATTATGTCTAACTTTGTATCTGAAGTTATCCATCTCTAGATGTGCAGGCTTGCTTTCCTGTTGCAAGGCTCTTACAGAGAAAAATTCTTGTTTGAGTTGGTTTGGAAGGAGCAATGTTTCTCTGACAAGAATCACAGATTTTTCATTTAATCTTGTGTTTTGGTTTCAACCTTGTTTCGTTTGACAATCTTCCTACCATTGTGAGGTGACAAATGAGTCATTGCTTCGAGCAGTGTCTCGTGTATTGTCAACCATCTGCGGAGCGGAGCAGTGCCAAATTAGAAAAAAAAGAAGCTAAAGCCGACATGAATGAAATGTCAACAATTTATACAATCGTGTACGGAAGGTGGTGAGATCATTACCACCATCGTCTTTTCACCTATGGCATTGGCAGCTGTCCAGAGGTCAGCGTTTTGTATTGTCAAACTGCTCTCCGACTACAACATCAACCCCCCCCCCCCCCCCCCCCCCATGCCTCACAATTGCAGCCCAATTAGAAGCACTCTCTTGCTGATATTCATTGTGTACTACTGAGTAATGACTTTCTGTTAAAAGCCTCGTTTCTTTTTGAGCTTCTGCAAACAAGCGGTTTATATTTGCAGGCCATTTTAACGTATGGTCTCTTTCCACTCTTTGTCTGTTCAAGATCCCCCTTTTTTTTTCATTATACATTATAATGTTATTCTAATTTTAGGTAAAAACATTAATTTCAACATTTCATTTCCATACAGTGTGATGATCACCCACTGCAAAATTCTACTGGAGGGACCTATAGAATCTTAAGCAATTGGTTTTCTTCAAACTTAATTGGCAAATATAAGAGTGTAAATTCCAGACAATGTCGATAAAATATGTTTTTGCAACCATCATATAAGTATCTTATTGTCGATGACAGTGCTAACAACATTTAAAACTCACAGCGACATCGACAATAGTTGCCACTACTAATCTTCAAGACTTCACCTCTTAGGTGAAGATCCGAGAGTCAAAGGTAATTTGGCTGAATCCTACGCATTTTAGACCTTGGCAAAGGGGGAGCAGCTGCTGTTTGCACATCACCTATCTTGGGAAGAGCAGTGTGAGGCAGGAGCAGATGGGGCTGGCTGATAAGGGCAGCGATTAGCTGTAGATGGGCATCAGTTTGTCATCAGACTCCTCGATGAGATCTGGAATTGGCCCTAGTTAGGTCGTGACAGTTACATCACAATCGAGAGCCGAGTTGCTCCAAACCACTTCAATAGTGCAATCGCTGCGTTTCTAAATGTCAACTACTATTTCGATAGTTTCAATAGTAGGAGACTGTCATTGCGTCAATGGTGCAATTTTCCAATTAAAATGCTAACGGCAAATTATAAATGTTTCTATCTATATATCTTTTTCATGAATATTACTTTACTTGTCTTCCAGAATATTCTACGTGTCCCACGACTCTCAGGATCTGAAGATCTTCAGCTACATCGCCCGGGACGGACAGAGCAACGTGTTCCGCTGCAATGTCTTCAAGTCGAAGAAGAAGGTGAGCCCCGGAGCACATGGCCCTTTCTTCATTGGTGTACCCTAATAGCAAGTAGCCTCGCGTCAGCCCGCACACATCACTGCTTGTGCGGGCTAGAGAAGAGAACATAGTTCATCAGACATCTACACCATTTCCCATGGCAATCTCTTTTTATGTTACATTATTGTTGCCTAGTTGTGTCAGAACTACACCCCTGTCTGTGTTTTGACGAACCGCGGCCAACTGTATATGCGTGGATCAACATTCTGTGTCCTTAGCTAGCCTTGGCAACAGACAAGTGAAGAACATTGCAATGCGCGTAGTGACTGTCGCTGGCTTGTCAGACCTTATCCCTGCTTGAGTAAATGACAAGGCTAGGATAAAGACAACAGTGAAAGAGTGGAGGAAGCCCCGTCAAAGGGTATCATGAAGCTGTCCTTGGTAGCTCTATTCGAAGGCATTAAAAAAAAGATCTGCAGGACTTCAGTGAATAGCAATAAATTAAACAGCACTGTTTTTATCTAATGTAGTTTGGCTTTACATAGACACAGTTCATAAAGGGTGTCTGTTTGTTTTCAACAAAATGTATTCTAATGGTAAACTATGATTGAGCAGTATCCCCTGTGGTACCTGTTCTGTTATTATTGATATCATCTATGAGGGAATTTATTCATGCGGAACAGTTATAGTAGCTCCTGAATAAACAATAATCGAGTAGGGTGTGGACACTATCTAGTTTATCCCAAGAATACAATTCTCTCTCTTCTCGGGAGCATAACAGCCATAGTCTGCATCTTAATGTATTAAAATACACATATGGTCGCAGTGGCAGGTTGGGCAAATGTGTTGTTTTAGCAACATGCTTAGTTCCCTGGCGATTTGCAATCGTGGGACGCAATGAACCCATGAGATCTGCACTACGGAGTCGAGATTCCTAACGTACTGTGACAGATAACTCTTGAACTCCTGAAATAATCGACAAAAGCATTTCTGTAGTTTTTGGAAATGGCAGATTTATTGTAGTGGTGTTGGGGGATTCAGATGGTTGCAATTTCACCGCTAATTGCCACCTACACTTTACACACTGTACCTTTTAAGTGGATGGAATAACATCCTGTAATGGTCACTTTAATTGTATGTCGATGGTATACAACGAAACGGACGCACACACTACAGCTTATTAATTTCCGACCCATGCTGTATAGCCACTGTATAAGATGGGTGTTGATGTGTCCCTGAGCAAGACACTTAACCCTAATTGCTCCTGACGAGCTGGCTGTCGCCTTGCATGGTTGACTCTGCCGTCGGTGTGTCCATGTGTGTATTAAACGATGTAAGTCGCTTTGGATAAAAGCGTCTGCTAAATGCCCTAAATGTAAATGTAAAATGGGTGGCAGAGTTGGTGATGAAGCTCCAGTTGTCTCTTGAGGAACCGTTTACCCTGGGGCTATTGAGCGTGTGTGTGTGTGTGCATGTGTGTGTTCTTGTATATCTGGATGCCTAGTTTGTGGTGCCGTTGTCTGGGCCCTGTGTACGTCAAGGACCAGTGGTGGTGGTGAAGAACTGGTCTGGCATTCATCTCATTTAAAAAAGAGGGAGAGGGTTATTATAGTAGGAAAAGTTTGAGGTGTAGAGCAAAACTAAAAAAGCTTGGAATGTGCACACCAAGCATAGATATTTAAATGTATTCCTATGAAAGCATCTTTGCAAAGGATGATTTCTTACAAGAAATCTAATAGTGAACTTTTTTACTGTCTATTATTGGCAGCAAAACAATGACCAATCTTGAATCAGCATATCAAAAATGTAACTACCTCCCTCTGTCCAACATGGAGAAATATTCTCCCTCTCTGTGTCGCTGTCTCTCCCTAGCTCTCTATTCTATCCCTCCCTCCCTCCCTCTTCCTCCCAGAGCCAACACTTTAAAAGCAAGACAACTAATGAGCGCTCTTCTGTCGGGGCAATTGCAGGGCGTCCAGAGATATCCATCTTACTGCACTCAATGGTGTGTGTGTGTGTGTGTGTGTGTGTGTGTGTGTGTGTGTGTGTGTGTGTGTGTGTGTGTGTGTGTGTGTGTGTGTGTGTGTGTGTGGTGTGTGTGTGTGTGTGTGTGTGTGTGTGTGTGTGTGTGTGTGTGTGTGTGTCAGCCAGAGGCCAAGGACTTGAGTGTCTTTGTGTCTTTTATATTCACTGTTGACCGAAAACAATGAATGGGCAATGCTCTGCATCTTCATGGAACTGACAAGCTCATCTCAAGGCCCATGTATATGGTGCAAACACACATCAATGAATAAGGTCACGTATAAGGCTTTGTATCTTTATGACCAGCTGTACAAGACCTTTATGAATGAATATGTGAATCTCAAACAGATTTATAATAGTTTTATATATCCAATTAATTGTTCAGCTTTGTTCATTATTTCTGCTGCTCAGTGCACACAACAAATTAATTCAGCGTTTAAACAAATCGGGTTCAGTACATCATAAAATAGTGTGGTTCAAGGTTTGCTGTTACCCAGACACCATGAAATGAGAATTGTCTTCATTTACTGCCAGATTATTTCCCTATTCAAAATTCTGATAAAAGGTCTAACCATTGTAGCTTCCTCCCCAATGTCTATGCTGAAAGGCTTATCACTTTGATTAATAACGCCTATAAACACGCTTCTGCTCCACTCAAAATGATGAATAAGGCAAACGGGCTGATCTGGCACACTCGTTTCATCAATTTTACACGAGCCATGCAAATCCCAAAGGATCATAATCGCGGCATTTCTCTTGCGTTCTCGGCCCCCTCTAATTACCCTGTTTACTTGAAAATGTCTCATGTTTCAAAAGTAAAATATGCTTTGAATGGCATCAGACAGTTTCTTATCAGCTGCTTCTCAAGTGTCATCACATTGTAAAGTGGAATGTGGATCTGTATTAGATTTCATAGGCCTTTTTCTATCCTAAATCTATTTCTGACTTCTTTACTATGCAGATACAGTGGGGAGAACAAGTATTTCATACACTGCCGTTCGCAGCTTTTCCCACTTTCAAAGCATGTAGAAGTCTCTAATTGTTATCATAGTTACTCTTCAACTGTGAGTGACGGAATCTAAAACAAAAATCCAGAAAATCACATTGTATGATTTTTAAGTAATGAATTTTCATTTTATTGCATGACATAAGTATTAAACATGACATACGTATTAAAGCAGAACTTAATATTTGGTACAGAAACCTCTGTTTGCAATTACAGAGATCATACATTTCCTGTAGATCTTGACCAGGTTTGCACACACTGCAGCAGGGATTTTGGCCCACTCCTCCATACAGACCTTCTCCAGATCCTTCAGGCTCGGGGCTCTCGCTGGGCAATACCCTCCAAAGATTTTCTATTGGGTTCAGGTCTGGAGGCTGGCTGGGCCACTCCAGGACCTTGAGATGCTGCTTGTGGAGCCACACCTTAGTTGCCCTGGCGGTGTGTTTCGGGCCGTTGTCATGCTGGAAGACCAAGCCGCGACCCATCTTCAATGCTCTTGCTGAGGGAAGGAGGTTGTTGGCCAAGATCTCGCGATACATGGCCCCATCCATCCTCCCCTCAATACGGTGCAGTCGTCCTGTCCCCTTTGCAGAAAAGCATCCCCAAAGAATGATGTTTCCACCTCCATGCTTCACGGTTGGGATGGTGTTCTTGGGGTTGTACTCATCCTTCTTCTTCCTCCAAACACGGCGAGTGGAGTTTAGACCAAAAAGCTCTATTTTTGTCTCATCAGACCACATGACCTTCTCCCATTCCTCCTCTGGATCATCCAGATGGTCATTGGCAAACTTCAGACGGGCCTGGACATGCGCTGGCTTGAGCAGGGGGACCTTGCGTGCGCTGCAGGATTTTAATCCATGACGGCGTAGTGTGTTACTAATGGTTTTCTTTGAGACTGTGGTCCCAGCTCTCTTCAGGTCATTGACCAGGTCCTGCCGTGTAGTTCTGGGCTGATCCCTCACCTTCCTCATGATCATTGATGCCCCATGAGGTGAGATCTTGCATGGAGCCCCAGACCGAGGGAGATTGACCGTCATCTTGAACTTCTTCCATTTTCTAATAATTGAGCCAACAGCTGTTGTCTTCTCACCAAGCTGCTTGCCTATTGTCCTGTAGCCCATCCATCTTGTGCGGGTCTACAATTTTATCCCAGCTCTCTGTTCTTGGCCATTGTGGAGGGGTTGGACTCTGTTTGATTGAGTGTGTGGACAGGTGTCTTTTATACAGGTAACGAGTTCAAACAGGTGCAGTTAATACAGGTAATGAGTGGAGAACAGGAGGGCTTCTTAAAGAAAAACTAACAG
The DNA here is from genome assembly GCA_900291075.1 of Melanogrammus aeglefinus. Lineage (NCBI taxonomy): Eukaryota > Metazoa > Chordata > Actinopteri > Gadiformes > Gadidae > Melanogrammus > Melanogrammus aeglefinus. The sequence continues at coordinate 117,312 of OLKM01000637.1, read as the reverse complement.
GTCTGTGAGAGCCGGAATTCTTACTGGTTGGTAGGTGATCAAATACTTATGTCATGCAATAAAATGCAAATTAATTACTTAAAAATCATACAATGTGATTTTCTGGATTTTTGTTTTAGATTCCGTCTCTCACAGTTGAAGTGTACCTATGATAAAAATTACAGACCTCTACATGCTTTGTAAGTAGGAAAACCTGCAAAATCGGCAGTGTATCAAATGTTCTCCCCACTTTATATATGCATTGAGGCCTATGCAGATGATGATGTGAGTGACGAAGAAATAACAGTGTTAATGTCAGATTTCAAGCAATTATTGCCAATAATTATGCTATGTAATGGTAATATGTCACCTCTACTTAGATTACTAATGAGCCTCACTATGTCAATGGAGTGCTGATGGCCAATTAAGCCTATATAAAGACAACATAGACATAGATCCTAGTCTATACACAGAAGTAATGGACTGGACTCTTGATAGAATTCGTTGTGGGGTTTTTAATTAGAAAAGTTTAGCTAATCCCAGGGTTGGCCCACGTGGGATTATCATTGTTTAATATATCGGTATCCTATTTTAACATTCTCCAATCTTAAACAAATGTCTTCTCACAAGTGAGACAAACAATAAAAGAGTGTTATGTTTAAGTGTTTATGTTTATATTTAAATTATTAAGAATCCTATATCATTTAAATGTATCAGAAGGTTGTGATGGTTATATGGTTCTAGCTCCTTCATGCAACCGTTAGCCTCAACGTATTTCTTTACCGGCTTTCATGTTTTTACCTTCCCCAAGGAATCCCTGTGCAACGGCTACTTTTGTCTTTGCTCTTAACGGCCGCCTTTGAATAGCTGCCGGGATCGTAATGGCTGACTAATTGGCAGGCATGAATAGGTCGAAGGAGCAGACGTGACAGGAGGGAAGAGAAGGGAAGAGAAGGAGGACACTTAATAGCGCCGCTCGTGTCAGCCAAACTGCTACTTTGACTGTCTCTGTCACTTTTCTTTGTCGACAAGTGTCCATTCGCAACCTACGTCCGGGACGGTCCGTCTCAAAGGGGGAGGCACAGGACTCCTACAGGGAGTGGAAGAGATCATATAATGTTTTTGAGTGAAGGGAAAGCTTAAATGCACCTCAAATTAAAACAAAAGCACAGGCGGACCGGAACAATTAGAAAATGTATTGCACACAGGAGCTGTTAAGAAATTAGTACCTTTATAGTCGTTGTGTATGACTGCACTAGCCGACATGAACCAAAAATGATGTAATCACGGCCCAGCTGCACGGTTCTTCAGGCTATCTGATGCTGTGGATTGTGTGTGGCTGATAGCTTGTTGAAGCAGCACACTGTCTCGACACTGGGGCTCGGCTGGGATGTGGCGGGAAGAACTCTGCAATACACCGGTTTATACATCATCAAACTGTGTCCTTTTGTCGAAAGCGCAGCAAAGCCCTCTTGGTGGAGTGTGGCAGCCGCCTAGCTTGCGTGTGGCATGGGTCTACTGCAACAGAATATTTTGCCACAGTTTTGGGGCAAATAGGCCACTATACATGCCATGGCCACCCATCGTCAACTACCCTGAGTGGGAGCTGCGTGTGTGCGTGCGTGTGGAGCTGATGGATAGGTAAGTAAAAGTAAGAGGCCTTTGTGCATAGCCTGGAGCAAACGATTTGGCTCTGAGGAGCCACTGAGGCATCTTAAGTTAATAACACCCCATTTATCACAAACAAACCCAAGCACACACACACACATACACAAAGTGTAGATGCATTCACTAGAAAACATTTTGCTCTAATAATTAGGGCTCAGAACACAAACACACACACAATTTCACTACAGCCAATATGCTGAGCATGGTTCTTTCAAATTTATCATGTCACAACACTATTATTAATGCTCTATCATCATATCATAACAGAAAGTTTTAAAATAGAGTTTCATAACATAGCACATTTGATAATTCAAGCCGATAACGTTTTCTGCATTGAAGCTGCAATTATCTTTAGTGCTTTATTTAACATATTTTAACATAAATTTCTTAAATTAATAATTTAATCTGCGGCATGCTATAAATAGAACCACACTTTTCTCCAGTTTGCATTCACTTTGAAGGAAAAAGAATTCGGAGATAAGAAATGAGGGCAAGCAAAAGAAGAGAATGGAGCGTGTAAGGGATAGATTAGCCCCAGGTCACAGAGTGCCTTCCTTGCAAGACATCCCCCCCGGCCCGTCCACCCCCCACAAACCCACGTCAAAGTTCAAGCCGCAACCAAGTCCGACACCAAGACACAGAAGTCGCCTCACGTCATTCACGTCTTGGCCAACAAGTTGTACTGAACTCACCAAGAAGACTGCAGCCAACAGCCAACTAGCATGGTCTTTCTGCGCCTGAGTGAGAGGGATGACTCTCCCTACCAGCAGTAGGCGGTAGTCTGTATTCGTTATTCAAAAAGGGACACCGGAAGGAGTCTCGACATACACCCAGGAAACCATGGGCCACCGACGCACACAGACGGACAGAGACAACATTGTCAGAAGGCCGACCGTCTGCCCGGTGTTTTAGGGGTTAGGGCCTTGACACCGACCGCTGGCTGAACAATGAACTGTGATAAGCAACACCTTGTGTTTGTCAGGTTTGGAGTGGGTCAGGGGATGAGGTCCAGGAGAATCACTGCTTTTCAAATAACTAGAGAAAAAGTAACAGGAGAAATTGGGGAGAGCATGAGGCCATTGACATTGTCGGATTCAATCAGAAATATGAAGGGACAGTTGCAGGATAGGAGGGAACAGCATGGAAGTAATTCTGCGCAATCAGATTTTGAAAATAAAAAGCCATTAAATTCTAAGCACTGAATATTTATGCATTGAAATAACGTATCTGACTTTTTTGCCTCTGAATATAATAAATCAATAAATCATTTTCAGCTTTATTCTTTTTTTTTTCTCTCCCCATAAAAAGGTACAGTCAGAGTTTAATGACGTTGATTTACCTTTGAGCATTTGCTACTCTAGTCCCGTTTCCATCTAAAAGGTGAAGCGAATCTTTAGAAAGTTCGTGAAAAAGAAATTCGAATTAGGTGCGTTGGAGCGGAAAACTACACACATTGCAGGGCTTGTCATATCCTTTTGATAACATCCTCTTTTAGGTCCTGATGGTGGAATTGTGGTGTTTTCGATCTAAAATAGCTCTAATGTTTTTTTCTTCGATGAGAGCAACGAAAAGTTTTACCTCTTCAGCGGTCCACACATTCACATTCACATTGGCCTTCTGTACCATGGACGTATTTAAAAGATACATTGTACATATTTATAATTTGAAATTCGTCACAGCCTTTATACCACAGATACTCCAGGGTCTATAGCCTATAACCACATTTTCTGATTACAGTTTAATGTATTTTCCACAATGTGCCGGTTCTCGTTTTGAAGGCTGAACAGACAATTTGACTGGAATTACTTAGTAGGTGTCCATATATCAGGGATTAATAGACACAGTATAATTAAAGGATGTGCAAACATAGACATCCTATATCATATATATATACATCATATATGATGTCTATGTATACAAACGCTTAAAAATCTATCTATACAGTATATACATGTATTGACGCTACAAGTTGATGTCAGCTGGCGTTGTCAGTCCTGTGTGTTCAATGTTCACTACGTCACAGTTGTTTCGAAAAGTGTGCTTCCATCTCCCATTTTGCGTATTTACTCTCTTTCGCATTTCTCAAAAACCTCAAGCGAGCAGATAAACTTTTTTGCCAATTAGAGGATTTTTATGCAAATTTTGGTGTTTCCATCACCGTTTACTGATTCAATACTTCAAAATTCGCATAAAATCCAGGGGAAGGAAACGCAGCTTGTGTAAAATGCTCTTCAGAATTAACGTTTGTATCAAGAAAGAAAGAACCAGCGAGTGACGCTCTTTATCCGCTCTTCTTGCTTGACCGCGATCTAGCATCTAGGATTGATTGCTCTTCCTTGGGTCCCCGGATGTTAACACAGAATTTTCAGACATTGAATTTTGCAGCTGAATTTGGATGTTGAATATCGGGACGTTGAAAATATTTATGTTGAATTTTTTAACGTTGAATATTTGATTTTGAATTTTTAACATTGAAAAATAAGCTGAATATGATTTCTTGAAAATTTTAAGTTAAATTCAGAGGCAAAAAATCCAGATACATTATTTCAATGCATAAATATTCAGCACTTAGAATTCAATGGCTTTTTATTTTCAAAATCTGATGGCACAGATTTTACTTCCATAAACAGTGGTTGAGTTCAATCTGAATGATAAATGATGGTGAGAAAACTATGATGAAACAACTATAAAATCGGAATGGTACTTACAGTCGATAAAAGCTTTGTAGAGGGTCAAAGAGGTTGATTGAAGTTAGTAGTAACTTAAATTATTTACTAGCTTAAAAAACCTCGAAACATCTGTAGTCAACAATGATGACTGATTTCAATAAGGTTATCAATTAAATAAAATCATATAGATGATATATTCTACAAATAGAATATATCATATGAATGCCGACCAGCCCGTTCCTCTTTCTTTGTTTACAAGAATCGTACTAGTGACACTCCCAAAGCCCCTCCCACTCGCATCAGCCAAGCTAAGTTCGTGTCACACAGTTGTCACACAGCCATTTTTTTTATTCTCACTTGGCGGGGCTCAATCGTACACAGTGCGACTTTAAGCCTCCTTTAAAGCCCACAATCTACTGAACAGCCTGAAGTAATCGGAATGAAATGCTGCAACATTGTCACCAGAAGTGAGCTGTTTGTATCACATAACTGATTGGAGGCAAACATTTACCTGAAATCTTAACTCACTAACATTACCCCTTACTTCATGTATCACTGACCGTTTCAACTTTTCCTCTGCGTAGATTGATGCCAAGTGAGTGAGTTAGGCGCTAACGTTGGTGTGATAGTGCTTCTGATTCCTGAGAACCACTTTTTAAGAGATACCTTTCGAGTGCTGCTGAGATGGAGCTTGAGATGAATCACTTTGTTTTCTGTAGATCTGAACTGCTTCCTATCTCCCAGAAATATTGACATGCTTTCACTAACTTATTCTGTTTGTGTGTGTGTGTGTGTGTGTGTGTGTGTGTGTGTGTGTGTGTGTGTGTGTGTGTGTGTGTGTGTGTGTGTGTGTGTGTGTGTGTGTGTGTGTGTGTGTGTGTGTGTGTGTGTGTGTGTGTGTGTGTGTCCCAGAGCCAGGCCATGCGCATCGTGAGGACGGTGGGCCAGGCATTTGAGGTGTGCCACAAGCTCAGCATTCTGCACACCCAGCAGAGCGCAGACGGAACGGAGGACGGAGACAAGACAGGTACTGCCCATAAAGCAATAATGGCGCATTTCCACCGGAGAGTGCGGGTCGGTTCGGTGCGGCTTTGTGGAGTAGTGAAGGTGCGGTTCGTCACAGCTCAGTTTCGGCTTGTGTTTCCACTGTCGACAATACCCTTATGGTACGGGGGGGGGGGGGGGGGGGGGAGTTAAGCTGAATGGCAATAGCCGCGGCAGCTACGTTAGCACCGTGACCTCATAGCAGCCTGACACAGTGTAGCCTGCTATTAAATCCAAGGAAAAAGAAGAACGCGCACATGAACAAAGATCAACAATGTAGGATGTCCAAGAAGGACGGCAGACTTTATCGCAACATTTTTTCAATAAACAAAGCTTTCGCCGTTGTCCAGGTCACGCCCACTTTTGGCAGTGGAAACGCGATCCGTGCCGCACCTTTTTGATCTGAACCGACCTGCACCCTCCGGTGGAAACGCGGCATAAGTGGATGTACCGTCTGGGATATTGACCCATTGGTTTATACATGACCATTTCGCGGGTGTATAGATTTGCCCTCAATGGTGCGTCAAAATTGTTTGAGGTTTTTTGCAACCAGCAGTGGAAACAATCCATATTTGGCACATTGAGGCAGGAATTGAAAGGCCTCTTCGCACTTGACTCATTAATGTGCAGTCCTTTATAACTTTTGTATGAAATCCAACTGTCAACCAGGACCTTAGAGAACCTATAATATGAGTATGATCTAGCCTCTGAGATCCTAATGGAACAAAGATAGAGATTGTTGGCTTTGTATTATTTATGAGAATGGAATGAAGGGCTGTTAGAGGAAGTACGTGTTAGTCTCTTCCACATACTGTACAAACAGACAGACATGGCTGCTACAAACAGTTCCTTCCCTGACCCCATAGCTTGTTCCACTTACTGGGCTCAGTTCTGAACAGGTACACTGGGCAACAGTTTATTATAGTAGTGCTATCACAATTTTTAATTACAGTGGTGCCAGTTATATTTCAAAGCAGAATCCCTCACCTGTATTTGGGCCATGGACGAGGGTTTAAGAAAAATAATGATGTGGACACAGCCCATTCATTGCCAGCCACAAAAAACACAACGTGGTTGTTTTGAGGAAAGCTTTGTTTGGATGGTACGCTAGTAGACCCCTGGGTGATGTGACGTCAAGCAGCCATAGACCATCAGCCACAAAAGGACTCCCAAAGTAGTTTCTTGCCTCTTTAAAATGTCATCAAAGACACACACACACACACACACACACACACACACACACACACACACACACACACACACACACACACACACACACACACACACACACACACACACACACACAATAACAGCCTGCATACCGCGAGGGCTGGAGTGAATGTCACGCCTGATTCAACCTGAGGAGAGAAGACAGAGCTTCAGAACAATGACTGACTGAGCTGCTTGATATCCACTGCCATGTGTCAATTTGGCCCACAGGCACATGTGTGCTAGTGTGTGTCTGAGTTAGGATGAGTGAGAAAGAACAGTCACTGACTCGCTCAAGGGTTTCAGGAAATATTTCCCCGCCACATGGAGTCCAGTGGGTTTTCTGGGATAGGTTTTTTGAGCTGTGAATTCCATCTTGCTTTTGTTTCTCCTCTCATTTTAAGGCACTGTACTATAAATCAACAATATTTTTTAAAGAGGGCGATGGCAGGTGTTGTCTCTTTGTTTTCCTGTCCATCCGGTAAACCAGTAAATCCTCATCCAAACGCAAACAGAATCCCATTTATGAAGATGGGTCAAGTGTATCATACACCTATAGTCATCAATGCTGCTAAGTGACGGCTATGATTTAAAGTGGAACATTCAGTACTGCCTCGGCTGGTTCACTATAGCCTGCCCAGGAAAGTAGATTAAAGATGAGCTGTCTCTGTCCTTTGTTATATATACATGGGGTTCAATTAGCATTATTGGTTAAACCTGCACAGTGTCACTTACTCACTGCAGCCATAACCTTTGTTACAAAATACACTCTTCATCATTTTTTTCATTGCAGCTACACTTTTGCTTAAAAAAGTTTAAAAATATGAGCGTAAAAAATAGGATTATGGCCAAACTCAAGCTCCTATGGCTCCACCCTCCCAGGGATATTGCTCTTTCAAATCAATTTGGTCCGTGGTGAACCGTGGTACTTCTGGCCCAGAGCAGTGCATTAGGGGTGGAGTGGGTTGGGACTCGAGATGAACCACAAAGTGCCAACTTCCTTAGGAAATTTAATTATTTGAGGCAGTGGACGGTCAGACGAATTGTTGATCGGTGGATGTTTATTTATTTATGTTGTTATTATTATTATTATTATTATTATTATTATTATTATTATTATTATTATTATTAAGTGTACATCCTGCATTTAAGTAAATATGACATGTGTATGTCAAATATGATATGGTGTAGTTTTAGGCGATGACCGATAGCTGTTTATTCTGAAGAGCTTCTAACCTTCCTCCTCACAACGAGCGCTTAGCTAAATACGTTTCAGTATGATATTTACCACCTACTGAGAATAGCAAAAAAGAAACGTCCTTATAACAGGGATGGGGGTCTATTTTGTGAAACGTGCAATTGTTTTCCTGATCGCTTCTAGAGTCATTTGAAATGGAGAACGAGTCCTCTCTTTATATATTTTTATATATACATATGTATGCAATGTCTAGGGCCCACTATACGGGTATATACACACGTATAGTGTGCCCTAGAGATTGCATGTACCCTCTTTAACCTCTAAAGGTGATGACAAGAGAGCAGCTTTTGAGGAGGAATATTGATGCAGAGAAATGAAAAAAGAGGAGGAGGAGGAGGAGAGGGCCAGTCGGTACTGAGTTCAGCAGATTGATCGTGGCCCAGGGCACAGACATCCCCATGTGTAAGCATATGAGCTGTTGCTTAAATGAAAATAAGTGAATGAAAAATGACCCGACAGATGCTAAGGTAGATTTGGATGTCTTTGATCACCTATCCTAGTGCCCCCCCCCCCGATTCAATCTGGCCATCTGTGGTTCTCTCGGTGTCGGCTGTCTAAAATGTCCTCTCAATGTGTTAACAAAATAACATATATATGTGTGTGTGTGTGTGTGTGTGTGTGTGTGTGTGTGTGTGTGTGTGTGTGTGTGTGTGTGTGTGTGTGTGTGTGTGTGTGTGTGTGTGTGTATGTGTGTGTGTGTGTGTGTATATATGTGTATATATATATATATATATATATATTATATATATATATATATATATATATATATATATATATTATATATATATATATATATATGGGTGTATGAATGAACCTATATGTTGCTCACTATAGATAAACTTAGCACAAAAAGTAAGGAAATTTGTGTTTGGTTGTTTATTTCACCCTTTGCTGCCAATGCCAAACAGCTTATTCTGCCATTTAGTGTTTGGTGGATTGGATGATTGAAGTTTAAAGAAACAACACATATTGGCAATTTAACAATTTATTAATTTCACAAACAGGAGCCTCAGTAGGGTGTGGAAGAACTGATTAGAACTCACTCCAAATAATGCCGCAACTTGGTTTTGCGGAACACCAGCCACAACAGCCTGGCACCTCCTCATGCTGGTCACCAGCCTGGTGACACACTGCTGTGAGATGGTATCCCATTCTTCAACCAGCATTTGTTGCAAGTCAGCCAACGTGGTTGTGTTGGTCACTCTGGCACAAACAGCATGCCCAAGCTGATCCCACAAGTGTTCAATGGGGTTGAGGTCAGGACTGCTAGCTGGCCATTCCATCCTCTCCACTCCACTATATATATATATATATATATATATATATATATATATATATATATATATATATATATATATATATATATATATATATATATATATATATATATATATATTCAAGCACCTGGGGCTAATCTAATGGAGCAAGGTTTTTTAAATGACAGCAGGTTCTGAGGTGTTGCCCTGGCTCACGAAATACAACACCAGAGGGGAAAGAGAGAGAAATGAGCAAATGTAATAAGAAGAGGTATGGAGAGGGGTAGTGCTGAGGTAGATCAGAGGGAGGCCCCACTATAGTGTGCTACTGAATTGATCTATGGTGTCATTCCCTTTTCCAAGAGCATCTAGTCCCCCGAATTGCCACAATCAGCATCCTCTCCTTCTTATCGCTTTCCTTCTTTTAAGTTGATCTAGTGGCCAGTAAACTGTAATCCGGCAACAATAAGAATTCCAGGTGTTCCATGTCCACTACATTTTGCCATTGCTTTTGCCTTTTTTTCTTTTGAAGAGACAGCCATTATGAAACCTATCTCGTTTCGAAATGACTCTTTAAGTGGTCGTTTCTTCAGGTTGAGTGGAGCTCATTATAAAAATAAAAAACAGATCCCTCAATATCTTACGTTGCCAGGCAACAAACCATTCTGTCAAGCAAATAATATCAAGGCTAGTTTCTAACAAGCAACACGATAGTGCTCATAAATTAACCTGAAGAAAGGGAATTGTACATCTTTGGTTCTAGTTGTAAAACACAGGTTAAATAAGAATGAATGTTAATTTCCCCTCACGTAAATGTTACTTAGGAGATACCAATGCCACACGCTAACTTAGTATAGTAGTGAACATGGAGATTTCTACTGTCTGTCTGGAGGTTTCTACGTAGTTTGCAGAAATGATTTGTATAGACCTTTACTATTTGACGACAACAATTATCTTTATTTTGATGGGAAATTGCAATGTTCCAACCTCGGCCTTAATTTTTTATCTTGAACATGAAATAGACTACGGGCAGACAGTATGTTCTTATGAAACCAGCGGAAGCCGTGACCTCCGCCTAGCGTCTCTTAGGTGCTGATGACACAGCCCAGTCGCAACAGATGTGGCAGAGTGCTTTGCGATGACCACCGCCAGAGCCTGTGGATTGGGGCATGTGCCAAGGTGCCGTTTCACATTGGCTATTGAAAAAAACACAGAGAAAATGGACGCATCACACGAAAGGACTTCAGCCTGTGCTCTGGTCCTTTCTCCTCTCATGTTATTTGGCCATGGGAAAACGGTGGTCAACCAGAGGTTATTTTTAAAAGTAAAAAACTGTTCTTTGTGTTCTTTCTCTCAGTGTTCTCAGCCTGCTTCCTCTCTGAATGTTGACCAAATTCTAGACATTTTCGACGCTTTCTCTGCTCTCCCAAGATCAGCAACCACCAAACCGTTAGTTCTCACAGCTGTGGTGGTATTAAATGGGTGTTACACTGCATCATAGTCGTGTATTAACACAAGCATTACGAGGTTCAGCAGACCAGCTGGGCCACACTATCCATCATTGAGCATCGTGCAGAGCTGATTTATTTCAGCAGCCACAACAAGAGCAGAGGTGCTGTGTGTGTGCAAACATGCAAAATCGCACGCGCAAACATAAACACACCCCTATGCATACGCAATCACACATACACGCATGGACGTAAAGAGGCTCTTGTTGTGTTTACCTTCACTCACACGCCAGTTCACCATTGTTTTGACATGAAATACTGCCCTATGATCACACGTTTGATGAAAATATAAACATAAACCAATGCACACCCTAAACTGAACAGTCTTACATATGCTGTATCCAGTTAGATTTAAAAGGCTGTTACTGGTGCAATATTTGGTTTTAATGGAGCCTTATATCTTTGTGAACATAGGCCCCTGCTAAATTTGCTTCTGTCCATCATGTAAGGTACATGTTGTGTTTACCATCACACTATTTGGTACCTTCACTGATTCTCTATGGAAGTAATACTCTGTTCTAATTATGCACGTGTATCTGCCCCCCCCCCCCCCCCCCCCACACTCATGGGTGCCTGTGTACATGCCCATGCATTCTCGTACATTTTTTTTGGTCTGTGTACATGTGAACATACCCATGTATGCGTGTGTGTGTGTGTGTGTGTGTGTGTGTGTGCGTGTGTGTGTTTGTGTGTGTGTGTATGTGTGTGTTGTGTGTGTGCGTGTGTGTGTGTGCGTGCGTCTGTGTGTGTGCAGGTGTGCATGCTCATCCACCCGTGTGTGTGTGTGCTCTTTTCGGTCCAGCTGGAAAACTGAACGCCTTGGAGCAGGCGGCAGACGTGGCGGTTGCCGTGACGACGACAGCCGCCGCCGAGGAAACGGACATCGACGCGGAGGAAGAGGACGTCCCGGTGGCGGCGGCCGACAGCACCTTGGACGAGTTCAGCAACGGTAACCGCGGCGTCACGGATCTGGACGCTACAGCTGAGACCAGCGAGCCCAGCCCCACCGACACTAAGGTAAGCTCTCCTCAGTGTGTGTGTGTGTGTGTGTGTGTGTGTGTGTGTGTGTGTGTGTGTGTGTGTGTGTGTGTGTGTGTGTGTGTGTGTGTGTGTGTGTGTGTGTGTGTGTGTGTGTGTGTGTGTGTGTGAGTGAGATCATGATTAATCGCAATTAAGGAATCAACAGCGTTTCCCTCTCTTTTTTGTACTCTGTACATTTGTAAACCTAACGGGCTTCAGCCGTGCTGGGGCGCTTAGCCCCCCTGGTCACATTAAATAGTGTAGCCGTTTACATGACAAGCTGCCCTGGCTCTGGCTCTGCCTCAGCCAGATGATTTGTGGCTAGATGAGAGAGGGGAGACACAACAACAGGTCATTTCCGGACTTTTTTAAGCCAATTTAGATGATTATTTGACTTTGTTGCCACCTAACCTGAATGGATCCTCGGTGAACAGTTTTTTTTTTTCTTCAAAACTCAGGCGCGGAGGATAACCTGCTGTTACCGTTAAGTTGTATTTTCATCTCCATTGTTTCAATAAACTTGAATTAGAAAGTCTTGATTAAAGTGGAGCAGGAAATGGAATGGAATCTAAATTGAAACCCAATGCATCACCACCGTCCTCTTCATTAGGATCACAAAGCGAGCGGTTACCTGCAGGCTGATGAGGCTGTAAGGGTTCGTGTTGGTTTCTGATGATGGCTTATTAAATGTATACGTGGCAATCTGCCTACAAATACAACAACTCATCTTTGCAATTCCGAACAGGAATGTTGTGTGTGTGTGTGTGTGCGTGTTTGTTCTGTCTCTCAGCGCTCCAATGGCACCAGCAGACAACTACACACAGCAAAGTATCCATGGGTGTGTATCTATTGTTTGTGTGCGTGCATCTTTGTGTATGTATGTCACAAACCCGGTATCTAAAAATAGGGTGAGAGATTTGATACCGCTCTGCAGTCCGTTGGAACAGCTCCCAGACCAATTACAGTGGGCCCACCCTATTCCCGCACTCTGATCCCTGGATCAGTGTTACTCCTGAACCTTGGACCGCCTTGTGGTGCCCCTGTGTTACTCACACACATGACACACATGACAAACATGACACACACACACACACACACACACACTTGGTTTGCGTGTTTTCTGGCATCTGTGCATACATGCAGACCCCATTGCCATAGCAATAGTGATAATTAAGTAATCACTCACTTCAACTGTCTCACGGGCCACATGTTATGGTATCATTCAACCCTAGCCCCCCATCAAGCTTATGGAAAAAGTCCCATAATAATCAATGGATACACCTGCAGGACGAAAGTAGAGTTGGGAATCCTTCCACTATAGAGATACAATGTTAGCATAACAAGCAAAACAGTTTCAGAACATTTGAATTTGTGCCCATGCAGTGCTCGCTGGTGGGAAAGCAGGTACCCAAGCATCCAGTCATGATCACAGCAACACACTCAAACAGAGACAGCATTATGCTAACATGGGGTGGACACATAGCTTGTACGAAACCTCTGATCTAGAAGGTCTATCAGCAGCAGAGGTGGGCTAGTGCAGGTCGATTTAGCTATAATGAGTCACTGAGGAACACCGCTATGAGCCCACCGAGAGTGTAAAGAGATCGATTTTACGTTTGGATTTGAATTTATCTTCAGTCAGCTACCCTGATTACAACTGCCAGACTTTTCCACATAGTGCGCACGACTGACTAGGAGGCTGGCTCTTGAAGTACAGAGGGGCTGCGAAGGACATTAGGGAGTAATAAGGTCCCTCAGGTTGGAAGATGCTTCTCCATGTAGGATTTACTAAGTAAGATCGGCCCCTTGAAATGTGAGCCGTCGTTAATTGGAAGCCAGTGGAGAGAGGAGAAATAGTGCATCACATTTTCTATTTCCAGAAAATGTGGAGCCTGGACGAGGTGTTATGACAAGCTTGGAGGCTTTTCGGAGTGGTGTTGGGTAAACCAGAGAATAATGAATTACCGTAATCTAATCCAGACAATTTGAATGTGTTGATCATCCACACATTTACAGTATATTGTCTGGATTAGATTACAGAAAGGAATTATGCTTATTGAGCATCTCTTCATCCACCGTCGATAACACTGCTCTGATTTAAGCAATGTTATTAAGATGAGAGAAAGCAGTTATTGGAATATGTTTTGTGATCAACAGAAATCTATGCAGATATTAAGGAACTGAGATTCATATTTAGCCGTCCTTGGGGCCCTTATTCAATTGTAAGATATTCAGCCTTTCAATATGGCCCTTGTTAAGATGTCAGCAGGGTGTGAAATCACTGAAACAACCAGCTCCCTTCTCTGATCTCTTTAGTCAGGTCACTGCACTAACCCCCGAGAGGTAGAGGGAGTGGTGGGCTTGTGTCTGTGTGTGCATGTGTGTGTGTGTGAGCTAGCGCATGGGTGTTAGTTTGAGGTGAACTAGCATCATGTTTGTTTGAAGTCTGTATGTATCCTAAACTTTAAAATCAGCGTCGGTGACATCGGCGACTTGAGGATGTTACGGACGATGACACCCATACGGAGCTATGATTAATTATATTTAATTAAAACTAATTTATGACAGATCGTAACCAAAGGGAGAAACTGTTAATTGGCTTTGTATTACTTGGAATGATATCACGTTGTTGTTGATGGTGACAGGTCTTTCTGAATCAGCGTACTGCAGTGGATTAATAACTGTGTGTGCGTGCCTGCGTGTTTATTTGTTAATCAGAGTCTTGTATTTGCGGATAACACTAAAGATACAGGGAACGTGTGAATGGAAAGCATAAGTGTTGCACGTTCATTCTCCTTGTCAACTCTTGTTAGACTTGCCACACGCACACACACGCAGACACAAAAATGGTCCTGCATTCGAATAGAGGAAACATTAAATTCAGCCAGTGTGGAAGTTGTTTGTGTGGAAATGTGTATATCTATTTACTGAGTGAATCTATGTAGGTGTCTCTGTAGGTCAAAGCTGGGGCAGCCCATCATTTATTTATAGGTTTTCAGAGGATAAGGCGGGGGGGGGGATTGCAATACTGACGAGTTAATCTTGCCTTGTGTTTATAACTTGTTTGGGTAAGTTGATAGTCGCTGATGCATTCAGACAACGACAGACAAACGACAACATTAAAGATACATGTCCCAGAACCAACCTGTTGATTTAGTCATTTAGTCCAGACATTTGTTCTCCGAAAACAATACAAATGAAAGGCACCACAAGTCCTCTTCCTTTATAAATATGTGTGCGTGTGTGCCTGTGTGTGTGTGTGTGTGTGTGTGTGTGTGTGTGTGAGAGAGAGAGAGATCTTTCTGAGCGCCAGAATACAGTGAGCAGTGCAAGAAGCTGTTGGCCTCCTGCCCGTTCCAGCCCTCTGATGTCTGTACTGTCTGACTGTGTGTAAACAGTCTGGAGGGCTACAAATCTCATGGGTGCTTTACAAACATGACCTTACCACACACGCACGCGCGTGCGCGCGCACACACACACACACACACACACACACACACACACACACACACACACACACACACACACACACACACACACACACACACACACACACACACACACACACACACACACTTTGCCCAGTCACTTTGCTCTGTTTGTATTTAATAATTGTTTTGAGTGTAGTTGGGTTGGAGGTGTGGTACGGTTGGCCTGATTAAGGGAAAAGCTTTGGGGGATACATTTAAAAGCCCTGAAAGTCGCCAACTTCCATGTCGGACCACCACTTTCATGTCTCCATTTAATCTGGGGTCTATGCGACAGCAGATCGCCCACGCTTGTGAAGCGACCTTGAGTATCCTGAAAGGCGCTATATAAAAACAATTTTATTATTATTATAGGGGCGGTCGCATGGAGGACCCTCTGAAAACAGATGGATAATAAACTGCATTTTTCTCAAATATTCTCTCTCTGCACACGCACACACACGTCATCACCCATACACACACATCCCTAGAAGCCCACAGATCCCAATATGTACACCTGTACCATAAACAAACCTACTGATTGTTTTAACAGTAGTAAAATAATCGTACCGCTGAAACTCATACAAACCCTTTCTGCTGCTCCCTCATTCTCCCTCTCTCTCTTGCTCTTCCGCTTTCTCTGTCTCTTTCACTCTCTACCTGTTTGTTTAGAGGGAAGACACACACACGCACGCACGCACGCACGCACGCACGCGCGCGCGCGCACACGCGCACAAAGCCATGCTCAGTGTGTGTGTCTGTGGCTTGAGACAAGCAGGGCGTGGTGTGCAATCAAAAAGATGTGGTGGATCAAAACAACAGCCGATCTATTGAATGAAAGAGGGAACCAAATTGATGGCCAAATGAGGGACATGTAATGGCTACTTGAGCACCAGCGGAGTGGGCATAGACAGTACCTTTATGGTCAGCTGAGGCGTTTATGACGGTGACTGGGATGGGAAGGGGGTCTGGCAGGCACCATGATGGAGCTGTTAATCTGCCACAGCGGGTGACGAGAAGAATACTGATGCTGGGATCAGTGAGGGAAACCCGTCCTTTCCACTGGACCTTTTGTACGGCTTCTATTCTCGTGTGTGTGTGTGTGTGTGTGTGTGTGTGTGTGTGTGTGTGTGTGTGTGTGTGTGTGTGTGTGTGTGTGTGTGTGTGTGTGTGTGTGTGTGTGTGTGTGTGTGTGTGTGTGTGTGTGTGTGTGTGACGTGTCATGTTGGGGGATCTCTGCATCAAATTGTTTGCGTGAGTGTTTGTGCGAGATATAGGCGTGTACGTGTATGATTCTGTGGTAATGTGATTCTGCTGGTCTGTTCAGATCAAAATGAAAGATGGAGAGAGCGGAAAATGTAATCACATCTCCTTTACCCTGCCTCGTTTATCTTTCTCTGCTCGTCTTGACAATCCTCTCCTTCTCACCCCAACCTCCAGGTCGACCTATTTTCAATATGGTTTTGGTTTTGCTCTCTGTCTCGCTCTCATCTATATATTTAATTTATGCTAAAACAGTGTGTCCATATATTATCTAACCATGTCATAAAGCTGGAGCAGTTCCTTCTCTCTCTCTCTCTCTCTCTCTCTCGCTCTCTCTCTCTCTCTCTCGCTCTCTCTCTCTCTCGCTCTCTCTCTCTCTCTCTCTCTCTCTCTCTCTCTCTCTCTCTCTCTCTCTCTCTCTCTCTCTCTCTCTCTCTCTCTCTCTCTCTCTCTCTCTCTCTCTCTCTCTCTCTCTCTCTCTCTCTCTCTCTCTCTCTCTCTCTCTCTCTCTCTCTCCAAAAATAAAACCTGCCATCGATGTTTCTCTGACTTTCTATTTGTTCTCTAGATCTGTTCTATTCCCATTCAATCTCAGTAGAGTAGAGTTGGCTGGATTGGTGGAATATTTACCCTCCATCCACTGACGTCTGTCCACACAACATCATGTATGCATTAGCATTATTCTTATTTGAATATGTTGATAGTTAAGCTTTGTGTACATTACCATTCTGACATGAGAATCCGACATGTGTGCGTTACACTGTTTGTTTACATCTAATCGCCCTCAAGCACTGTCAACATCAAGCTGCAAATCAGCGCCATGACAACAGTCGCCTCCCTTCATCTCCAGTCTCTCTGTTCAAAGGGAAAAACATCCAGATCTAATTGTGCCCAATTGCGGCCAGCATCTCCCCCACTTTGAATATTCCAAACCGCTTCCTCCTCTCAACTTCCGAACGGTGGGCATATTGGGAAATAACAGAACTGAGTGTTAAATATTGCTGTGGTGGTTTGTGTTGTTGTTTTGTTTCTGATTCAGTCAGCAAAATTCGCAAGGGGATTTCATAGAAAGGGATATTCAATTATGAGCCTTTGAGCTAGTTGGAAAAATCTTTAACTAACTTCCACTCCAGGACTTTGTTTTACTTTTGTTTGATTTACTAATGTGTGCGCGTGCAACAGTACACAACGAAAATATTAGCCAGATATTTGCTATTTCATTGTTCTCTTTTCTTTGGTTTACTTTTGATTTCCATTGCTCTACCAAGTCTTATGGCTAAATATATGCCAACATATTTATATGAGATGGTCATTGTTATTAGTTTACAAATTGTTAAGATATATAGTAATGAGTTGCTGCTGTATACTGGCAGCCTAGCTTGCATCCTCATTCGCAAACATTTAATTTTTATTTCTCCAATTGAATAAAATCCAAAAACTGCTTTTGTCAAAAGCATCCATTGCCGAGTCTTGAGAAAGGAGGACTAAGGAAGGGTGGCTTCGATGCTTTTTCTGTTTGGCGTGCAGGGCCCCTGTCCACTTGGTCTTGAAGCATCCCTTTCCTACTCTTATTTATGGACATTATCGTAAAAGTAAGGGGATCGATTGGTCCTCATTTTTTCTCCCTCGCCTCCCTTACACAGTGTCCTCCTCTGTCTCTGTCTCAATGACAAACATTACCTTTTTGGTCAGTCCACTCTTGTACACCTCACCCTGACTAGCTGGCTGGCGGTGACTCTTGCTTCACTGCCTGAAGACACCGTCTGGAGCTAATGGTCGGCTGGCTCTCTGTTAAGCCCTTCTCATTCACACAAGCTTCAACAAAGACAGGCTGTGACTCATTTACTGTCCTGTGTGTGTGTGTGTGTGTGTGTGTGTGTGTGTGTGTGTGTGTGTGTGTGTGTGTGTGTGTGTGTGTGTGTGTGTGTGTGTGTGTGTGTGTGTGTGTGTTTATTTTTTGCTCCTATTCCAAAGAAAAGACCATCAGATAGTTTATGTGTGAGTGCAGACTTGTGTGTAGCAAAGAAAGCACCTTATTTTGGATTCTGCTATTTTTATCAGAAGGTAATGAAGCAGGTGTCAAACCCATTCATTGAATTATGTTTTTATGCATGAAAGTAGGAGCTTAATGTCCATATATCATTGTATTCATATCACCAGCGCTGTGTCTTTGACCACACCATTAAACCATTGTAGTGATGCAGAGGTGGCACTACCTTTTCTTCATTTTTTCCCCTCTTTCTTTGAGTTTTTGCCCTGTAGCGAAATTATTATCTAGCAGTTCATGTCGCGTGCCAAGCGCTTTCCTTCGCATGAACTTTGTGAATCCTTCCTTTGACAACTGCTGATTTAGCGTGTTTCAGGAGTCGAGTACTAGTTTCTGCGGTAGCAGACCAAAAACTGGTGCAGGCTCGTGTAATAAATGAGGCAATCATTAATGCATTTCATAATCACCTTTTCCCTACCTCTCCCTTTTTATTCGTTTGTCTTTCCCTGTGTCAATCTCTCGTCGTATCTATTTTCCTATTCTCTATCTAACCCCCCCCCCCCCCCCCCCCCTCCTTCTTGGTCATTCATATCCACCGGCTCCGTTTAACATCGGGGGGGGGAAACACTGCACCACTTTTTTTTCTCCTTTCCTCCTTCCATTCCCTTTTTTCTTTATTTTATTTGGACAGCTGTCAAGACTCACTTCCCACTCCCTCTGTTTTCTATTGTGTGCCACTGCCAAGTTCCGCTCATCTCCCCAAGGAAGAAGAGAGGGCGCGGGAGGAAAGGCAAGAGGAAGCAAAATGAGTGAAGGGAGCAATGGAGAGAAGTTTGGCAGCAAACACTTTTAGAGCACAACATTGGCCGAAAAAAAATAAAGACATTTGAAAATCCCACCTGGTATAGTCAGTGCAGTGATGTCTTTTGCTTTTAGTTTCACTAGTGTCTCTCACAAGCAAGTCAAGAAACAAAACCGATCCCCATGGCAACGTGCTGAACCACCACCGTTGTTTGGCATTCACCTGAAGGACCCGCCCACCGTCCTCACTATCCCCACTTAAAGTGTCTTTGTCTTCTCCCCCCCCCCCCCCTGACAGTCTCCAGAGGAGGGCTCTCTGCTGATGGCCAGCCCCAGGATGCTGCTCCCGGAGGCGGGCACGCTGTCACCAACCACCCCCCTGTCCATCCACCACCAGATCCAGCTCCTCCAGCAGCAGATGGCGCAGCAGCAGCAGCAGACGCAGGTGGCCGTAGCGCAGGTAGGACGCTCTCTCCACATTTCCGCTGCGTACACAAATGCGTACATGTCAACGATACTCAAGGTACAATTCTATCTGGGGGGGGGGGGGGGGGGGATCTGAATTTCCAAGTTTTTTTGGGGGTTTGAATTGGCAGTTCCCACTTCCTATGTTCCACAAAAAAAAAAAATGTTTGCTGACCGGACAATCTATCTGTTTTGATCACATAAATGTACATGTACATAAACATGTACAACCTGCTAATAAAATATAGCAATACATTCTTACTAAAAATGTTTTGCTGTCTATCGCTATTGTTGTCATCCTTATCCTGCTTTAAAAACTATATTTTGCTACTCCGGAGAATATCCTTTTCCTCCGCTTCCAAGGAGTTACATTTTCTTGTTTTCTACCTGCTAATTTGATTAATCTTGTATGGAGAGACTTTAATCCATTTAAAGCATGCGTACAGGCTTTACCAAGGATATCAAGGAATGCATCAAAGTCGAATCGCTTAATCGTCTTGCATCCACCCACTCTCTTCACCACTTGTAGCTCACACTGCAGTCTCCAATCAGCTCCAAGTCCTTGCTGATTAAGATGGAAAATTAGTAGATAATAATAACCAACTGAATTATTGTGAACCTCGTTGATGCTGCGCCAGCCTGCGGGGGTTGCTGCGGTTGACAGGCTTTGAAGGGGGGGGGGGGGTGGCGGACCGACGTCGGTTGACAAAAGCGGTTGGAGAGGCTGGTGACATCTCCGAGTGCTTCGCCTTCGGAAAGCGGTTGGCTACCAGATGCACCGGCGTCATTATCAAGCTGTGTACACAACAAGCCAACCGCGCACAGCCAGACCGTATTCCCCTTCCCGCTCATTAGGTCTTGGAAGTCTGCCGTCGGCAATGTGCGTTTACGGGTCCCGTGAATCAACCGTTTTCGGCAGCCGAGAGCGGTTGGATTGCGAGGGCCGTATTTTCAAAGTAAACACCATTAGTGGGTTTTAATTGAAGTTAAAACGACTTGCAGTCAAATAAATAATTCCAATGCAGCAAGGATATAACTATAGCAATTAATCCATTGTAGAATGTTGTAAATGTCCAAAACGGCATTCCCAGGTCATCCTCATCTACTACTAAATCTGCAAATCACTGGCTGGGGTTGGCTGATTGGCTGAGTGTGTTTAGTTCGGAGCCAAGCTGCCAATGTAGGGCTGCTGCCAGATCTTTCCTAAAACTAATTGGAGGTGGTTTGGGACATTTATGCTGCCAACGAGGTTACACGTCGCCTACATAGTAGAATTTGCTATTTTTTTGTTTATTTACTAAATATGCAGCATATAATATATTGAAAAGAAATGGCTGGTTTAGGTTTGTAATGTTTTGTGGTGCACTATATGGAGATTGATTCTATGGCGGCAGTTGTTCAATGTCATGATCGTTTTATCAATAATAGGCATCTTTCGATGATAGTTGGAAAAGATTCAGCAGTTTCACATTTTGCGGAAACATGCAGATATTGTTTCCTTTTGACATGCGTTTGAATATGAAGGGGATGCTTCTGCCAGCAGGGAAGGTTGGAGAGAAGAGAAAAGTAATACTCAGATACACTGAAAAAGGACACAATGTGTGTTTAGTTTGTGGTTGTAGGCTATAGGAATGGATAAGTCAGTGTATGTTTGTTTACTACAGAGACGGATATAAAAAGAAAAATGGTGACTATTGGAGGATATAATGGATGTTTGTTTCTCTCTCTCTTTCTCCGGCTCTCTGTCACACCTCTTTATCCCCCACTTGCTTCCATAAGCCAACTCACATTTACAATTAGCATTTTTTACATACTCAATCTCGCACATGAACAATAGGTCAGACACACACACACACACACACACACACACACACACACACACACACACACACACACACACACACACACACACACACACACACACACACACACACACACACACACACTGACACACACCATTATCTGTGATGGGGGAACTTTCCCTGTTCCTGTTTTAAAAAACAGAACTCGGAGGAGAGAAGGAAATTATCCTGTGTAAGTTTGTGTGTGGTGTGTACGTGTGTTTGTCTGCTGTACTTCAAAGAGCCCTGGTGTTTAAAGTGTGAGTGAGTGATTCCAGTAATCCTAATGGAGGGGGGGGGGGGGGGGCAGGGTGGAAGGACACCCCAATCTGTTGAGTCACGGTACACAATCGTCCCTGCTCCCTGCTGATACAAGAGCTGGCAACTCTCCTGGTAACAGCACTGGTATGGGCTAGTGCAGGCCCGCATGACGGAAGGTGGGGTATTTCATCAGCAAAGAAATATTACAAGGCGTCAAAATATAGTGTGTGTGTGTGTGTGTGTGTGTGTGTGTGTGTGTGTGTGTGTGTGTGTGTGTGTGTGTGTGTGTGTGTGTGTGTGTGTGTGTGTGTGTGTGTGTGTGTGTGTGTGTGTGTGTGTGTGAGAAGTCATACAGGAAACTTGGACAAAAGCTTGTGAGTTTTAATGCTGGGTATCTAGTTACCGTAATCAAAATGTGTGTCTGTGTGGAGACTTATTACAGAAAAGCTGACTAGTTTTATGGTGCCTCAATAAATTCTAAATATGAGGCTGAAGATCAGCCTGGCTTACTCTCCGTGCATCATGAAGTGTTGTCATGAAAAATCCAGATAGAATATGCACGATTTTGTCATGCAGATTCAAATAACAAATACCAGTAAATTATGTGTGCGTATACTGAAGTCTTAGATTTGTTCTGTGGCTCTTTGGCTTTGTTACGGATTGCAATTGGCATTATTGAGTGGTGGATATCTTTTCATAGTTGCTGTGCAGTCTGAAGCGAAACGGTGTATGCTATTGCAGTTTATTACATAATTGCCTTTTTAAATGTGGTGGAAGAGAGCTTTGCAAGTATGAGGGGAAATCTATAATTAGCAATTATAGATATTGTAAGTGACACATTTGTATCTTATCTATACTAGGTTAACCTACAAACACTAAAATTAAAATCACCAAATCTATGCGTACGATATTTACGGACGTAAATCTGTGCCATCGGATTTTGAAAATAAAAAGACATTGAATTCTAAGCACTTAAAATGTATGCATTGAAATAATGTATAATAATTTTTTGCCTCTGAATTTGTCTTACAATTTTCAATAAATCATTTTCACCTTCATTTTCAAAAAAAATGTCAACTTAAATATTTTCAATGTCGCCAAATTCATCATGCCAAAGTCAGCTGCAAAATTCAATGCATGAAATTCAGCATTAACATCGGGGACCCAGGGAAGAGCCATCGATCCTAGATGCTAGATCGCAGGTCAAGCATGGAGCCAACACTATTCCGCAACCGAGTGACATGACACAGATATGAGGATGACAAATTAAAAGCAGTTAGCTGTCGGGCACTTCCTCCCGAGGCACGCCGTGCTTCCACTGCTGGCGCTTCAGTTGCCAAATACCGTCGGCACTGCGCTCGTTCCGCAGTGGGCAGCGGGCTTCAGATGGGCCCAGCATCACACCAAACGTAGGTGTGATTAGGGCACCCAAATTGGTGCCCTTATAAATTGGGCTCCTTAACAATTACCCTTAACCTGCATCTAAGTCAAGTCACTGCAAACACACACACACCTCACATGATACCGGCATTATTCGTTCATCGTTTATTTCATACTGCAGCAAAAAGAAAAACAACGGTGTGCATTATAACAAAAACATAAATATAATTCCCCCCCCTCACCTTGATATTAAATGTGCTTAATAAATACATTTTATTTGATTTGATTAGCATTTTACAGCCTGATACAATGGGTAGGCTAAGGTCCACTACCGTTACTTCTCCCCCCATAAAAAGCTATAGTCAGTGTTCAAAGACGTAGATTTACCTTGGAGCATTTCCTATTATGGGCTACTGTGTGAAATGATGTTTAGAATTAACATTTGTATCAAGAAAGAAAGAACCAGTGATTCCCGTTCTTCTTGCTTGACCGAGACCTAGCATCTAGGATGGATTGATCTTCCTTTGGTCCCCGGATGCTAACATTGAATTTTGCCAGTGACTTTGGCATGTGGAATTTGGGGACGTTGAAAATATATAAGTAGATTTTTTTTTTTATGTTGAATATTTGATTTTGAGTTTTTTAACGCTGAAAAATAAAGGTGAAAATGATTTGTTGAGAAATATAAGAGTTATATTCAGAGACAAAAAATCCAGACACGTTATTTATTTCAATGCATAAATATTCAGTGCATAGAATTTTATGGCTTTTTATTTTCAAAATCCGATGGCACAGATTTACTTCCATAGATATGTCTCCACTCTCTGATGAACATGTACCGGTATATAGACATCTATGGATTTCTTTAAGTTCTTATCGTTAAGGCCAGACAGTTATTGAATAAAGAGACAATAAATGAACAATGAGAACAGAGAGTTGGAAATATTTTGGGAGAAGATTCATTAATTTTTGTGGTAGAGGTGATTTACAAATGGAAAGGGTTTGTTTCTTGCTGGTGCATTGTGTCTATCATGACCATTCCTAGAGCAGGTATAGCACCCTGGCTTACTATGCAGTTTCTACCTAATCTTCATATGCATTTAAATAATGACTAACTCACTTCACGCTTTTGGTGTCATTTCTCCATATTGTTTTATAGCCTTTAATGGTGCCTACTACATCCAAACTTGTTCTACCATATATATCAACATCAGGCAACAGTGCTGTGGCACATTTGTATCAACCCTCCTATTTAATCCATTGTAACTGTGTCTGACAGGGCTGTCTGCTGACCTAACGCTGCCTAGTGTTCTGCCACACGGTCCCTCCTCCTACCCCACTTATAGAGATGGTGGCTGTTGACATTCTGACAGTTGGACAGAGGCAACATTTGTTGGGAACGTTTTCTAGGCTGAGGTGTTGCTGAGCCTGCATTTCTTTAATATAGAACCGCTGAGAGGATCTCGAGGGAACGTAGCATTGTGAATGTTTCAATATTGTATAAACTGTCCAACCATGACCTTGCTTAGGACAGCCTCCCTCACATTTCAGTGCTTTCCATAGAGAACTGTCACAAACATTTCTCCTTATCTATGTATTTGTTTCGCTCCTCTGCAGGAAAGCAAGCTGATACTTTACTTAAAAAACAACCACACTTAGTTTTGGCCTCAACCAGGTACTGGTGGCCGAGCAAATGTGTTTTTTATCTACGTGAGCTGATTTAAGCGTTATCTTCACAGACACTGTGTACAGGTCGGTCTGGTGTAATGCGAATGCCCTGTCTCATTCATAAAGCATGAGGTCCCCCGAATCCAACTTTTCAGAAAACAGGTTTTCTTAAATGTCTCATGCAGAGGCAACAATTTTGCGAGAGAGACCTGGCCAAGGCCGAAGCATACAAATTTCAAATGGTCATACATAACGCATAACAGGAACTGGAAGATAAGAACATAGTTCCATAGCATAAAAGTTCCTCCTTCCTTTTTGTCGAATTCAAATGACATAAATTCCTTCATCTAAAATCCATGTGAAGCTTGTTCCTGTGTGAGGGAACCGTAAATGTAAAGGCCCGGGGTGATTCCTATAGGCCCTGACACTGCCATTTGTTATGCTTTATAATAGAGTGAGATAGATAGAAAGGTATGGGAGATAGATGGGAGGACACGCAGCAAAGGACCGCAGGCAGGAATCAAACCCGGGTCGCTGATTTCAGGTTCTGAGCCTTAATGGTACGCGCTCTACCTGGTGAGCCATCGGGGAGCCTGCAAAACAACTTTTTGATCATAGTGTGTGTCTGTGCTCCGTCACAACGCCACACAGGGAGAATCAGGTTTACTGAGAAGCTTCACTCCATGCAGCCAAAAGCATCGGGTCGTAGCCCACGGCCTTCTGCTCATTTGGCGGCAATGCTGCGGAAAACAAAAACGAGCGGTGGATAAGTGACGAGCTTCGAGAGAAGGCTTCCTCGAATGCAAGCTGATTTGGTGGCTTTCTATTTATTTCATTTAAGACTTGACCACATAAAGGCCCCTGTATCAAAGATAGTGTAAAAGAAGAAAAGACAGAACTATTAGAATTAACTATATTTCTGTTTTATCGCGACCACCAGTTGAAAAGGTTTTAGTATTCGTAACGTAGCATTTTTTTTTTTTTATCTTCGTCTTCACTGACTTGGCCAGCAAATGGCCTCCGGGCTGCCATGGTAACGGGGTTTCATGAAGCAAGAGGTTGAGGAGAGAAGCCGGGGACCCTGGGGCTCATTACCAGGTTGGATATCCCCTGATACATTATGCTTCAATGTGCATGGCTAATATCGGCCTGCCCTGCACTCGTTCTGGTCTCTCTCCAGCAGAAGAGGTTCAAAAGAGTACATCGACTGACTGAGAAGGGCAAATACCAGAATATCTTGTTAGCAGGGTAACTCTTTTTTCCCTGCTTATCGACCTTATCTTTGGGCCTCGGCTGTCGAACTAGACGCCGTAGCTTTTCAATGCACGCACGCACGCACGCACGCACGCACGCACGCACGCACGCACGCACGCACGCACGCATGCACGCACACATACACACGCACACAGGTGTGCCTTGTCATTGTGTTCAGTTCTCAAGTCCTCCTTGTCGTTGATCTTTGGTTGATTTCTCTTTTGAGATGGTTGATGGGTTATGCGCTCTGAGATGGAATGGCTGCATGGGCCGCCGGGGAAGACCAGGGAGACGTGTGCGTGCGCTTCTCTCGCCCCGGGTTGAACAGGCTAGGAGCTGAAGCTAAGTGGCGCATCGCTGCTGAGCTTTAATCTTCAGCCGGCAGCAGGTCACAGCGTTATACGAGGACCAGGGTGAGGCGCACGGTCGCGCTTACGCTGTTAATTAAAGGTGGTGGAGAATATAAAACAAACACTTCCCTCCACTGAGGTTGTACGTAACATGCTGTTGATGCTGTGTGTGTGTGTGTGTGTGTGTGTGTGTGTGTGTGTGTGTGTGTGTGTGTGTGTGTGTGTGTGTGTGTGTGTGTGTGTGTGTGTGTGTGTGTGTGTGTGTGTGTGTGTGTGTGTGTGTGTGTGTGTGTGTGTGTCCGCTTGTGTCTGGTTTTGAGCATACCGTATTTATGCTTGTGTCGGCATTCAATTGGACTACGTGTGTTTTTGTGACAAAGGTGTGTGTGTGCGTGTCTTTGTGAGTGCATGTATAGTTTTGTTCTTTCTACACATGTTTCATTTTCACACACACACACACACACACACACACACACACACACACACACACACACACACACACACACACACACACACACACACACACACACACACACACACACACACACACACACACAGAGACACATAGACATGACATGACATTCATCCTTGTTCTTATTTAGAAGGGAACAATGTTGATCCCCTCGCCCCCCTAGCCTAGAGTTATAGTCAGCATTGAGGTTACGATAAGAGATTGGTACCAAACCGCTTTGGGAAAGAAACTGCTTCTGTCATCCCATTTCTCTCTATAGTCTCGCGCTGTCATCTTAAGTTATTATCTCTGCCTCTGTTCCCCCTCTCTTGTGTTGTCTCCTCAGCCCTACCTGTCTTCCTCACGCTCTGAGCTCTCTCACTCTCTCTCACTCCCCCTCTGCCTCACTCTGTGACTATTTGTCTGGTTCAATCTCTCTGACAGACACTCGACTCAAAGATTTGTCACTGCCTATGGCAGTAGACCCGGGGTTAGATGCCAGGCACTGAACTGTCCCTGCCCACCGCACTAGTGCTGCTGTTGATGGGTTCAATGCAGAGATCTGATTCCGTTGTACCTGTGCAGTGACACAAAAATGTAGCTTTACTTGTTCCATATGTCCCACACTGAGTTAGGAAGCGAATGCGATGGTAATAACGTGAAACACCACTTATCTCCCTTCTGTTCCCTTCCTCTTCCTCCTCCTGCTCCTTCTCCTGCTCCTCCTGCTCCTCTACCTTCTTATACTGCTCCTCCTCCTGCTCCTCTATGTTCTGTTACTCCTCCTCCTTCTGCCCCTCCTCCTCCTACTGCTCCTGCTCCTCCTCCTCCTCCTCTTTCTCCTACTCTCACTGCCTCCTCCCTCCGCTCCTCCTCCTCCTCCTCTCTCCTCTTCCTCCCTCCTCCTCCTCCTCCTCCTCCTCCTCCTCCTTCTCCTCCTTCTCCTAATGCTCCTCCTCTCCTCTTCCTCCTCCTCCGCTCTCTCCTCCTCCTCCTCCTCCTCATCCTCCTCCTCCCTCCTCCTCCTCCTCCTCCTCCTCTCCTCCTCCTCCTCCTCTCCTCCTCCTCTCCTCCTCCTCCTCCTCCTCCTCCTCCTTCTTCTCCTCCTCCTCGTCCTGCTCGTCCAGGTTCACCTGCTGAAGGACCAGCTCAGTGCAGAGGCCACGGCGCGGCTGGAGGCCCAGGCCCGTGTCCACCAGCTGCTGCTCCAGAACAAGGACCTGCTGCAGCACATCTCCCTGCTGGTCAAGCAGATCCAGGAGCTGGAGGCCAACTTCACCGGAACCCACTGCAGTGAGTGCTCATCCCAATGCTCTCTGATTTCCACCTCTGTTTTAATTAAATACACATATTTATTTCAAAATAACGTCTTTGTTTTGAGTATTTCGTAACGCCAGCCCTTGCGTCGGTTTATTAGTGCCAAGGTTGTTACAGGATGACCTTCTGTTGCTGAAAAGGTGATATATAATGATGCTATTGAAGACAAACACTGTTATAATTCGTTTTTTGTCCATATCTTTCACAGTGCAGAAAGTCAACAAGGTAAAAATGAATATAAGAAGTGCCTACAGAATGATCACTGAATGTGTAATCTGCTGGTGTTTTCGCTCAGTGTACAGCGGTATTACAGGCCATTATGCCGTCAGGACCACTAGTTGAGAGAGAAGGCTGAATGGGGATTGAAGGTCTTGTATCTCCAGTCAATGGATGCAGCAGCGGCATTAAGCTCTGATCGATAACCGGTAGAGCTTAATTAAAACTGCTGATCATTTAATTAGATCGCCCTGACTGCCACGATTGACTGGTCTTGCTTCATTTGACTCATGGACAGTCTGCGATCTTGTTCACCGCATTATAAACAAGTAAAAGTTAAATGACGCAAGAAAAAAATAAAAGGCTTTCCTCCCAGTGACTTTTACAGCACTGTTTGACCATAAACCGGTGTATGCTGTGCGTGCAACGCGGATGGTGCTGACATCAACACATCGGGACATGTTGTCCCCAACAGAGGCAGTGTGACAAGCTGAATAACAGCTCATTATATCAGCCACCTGGGGAGGAACAGTGTTAATGTCACGAGTAGGGCATCACCTGCCCCCATGCTTTTAGTTGGAGGTGTTTCTCTCTGGTGGTTTTCTTCCAGAGATATATTACTTTAAAGTAGTCCAATACATTATGTATTCCCTGGCTCTGATTCACTTTACCCTACAATGGTGAAACTGGCAATATGTTCGTTTTTATATTCAGCAGTCTATATTATATTATGAATGCCAATATACTCCTGGTATACGTGGTATTCCTTTTCCATTTTCATTTCGCTGTAATATGAATATATAATGCTGACAGTCCTTTCTTTCCTTCCATCTTGCTCTTTATTTCTTTCTCTCTTTCATACTCTCAATGTATTTTCTTTTTTTTCCATCCATTCCTTTCTTTCTCTCCTTCTCTCTCTCTCTGCCCCCGTCCCGCCATCAGTGGGGTCCCAGGACAGCCTATTGGAGATCACCTTCCGCTCCAGCGGGGTCCCGGTGCTCTGCGACCCCACCACGCCCAAGCCGGAGGGCCGGGCCAACGGAGGGGCCCTCCGCCACGACGTCTTCTCCCCGCCGGCCGCCGCTCTCGGGAGCCCCATAGGTAGGGACCCGTCCCGTCTCCTCAAGCTGGAGCGCTTTCGCTTTTTCCCGGGCCCCCCGGGGGGCCCCACGCCGCCCCCCCGGCCGCCGCCCCTGAGCCCCCCGCCCTGGCTCAACGGGGCGGTGGGTGAAGAGTGGCGCGGCCTCTTCTCTCCGCCCCTCCCTCCTCCGCGACAGGGCAGGGGCGAGGCAGAGCCCCCGGCTGCGTCCCGGGACGACCCGGACGTTGCGCGCTTCCGCGAGTCGGGCATCGCCTCCGAGTGCGAGGATTCGAACACTGACGACAGTGAGGAGGAGGAGGAGGAGGAGCAGGAGGAGGAGGAGGAGCAGGGGGAGGGGGGTGGGGTGGAGAAGAGGGGGGAGGGGATGGAGGTCTACGGTTGGGGTACGGACGTGGAGACACTGAGGCTGCTGAACGTTCTCAACAGGCAGGCCGTCCCCGACTGCCTGGGAGAAGAGATAGCCGTATAATACACATGCACGCACACACACACACACACACACACACACACACACACACACACACACACACACACACACACACACACACACACACACACACACACACACACACACACACACACACACACACACACACACACACACACACACACACACACACACTCGCGCACAGACACACACACACACACACACACACGTAGACCACCCACTTTTGCATCACGTTTGCATCACAACCGGATCCATCAATATTTTCGCTAATGGGTAGCAATGATGTAGGATGTTGGTTTTCCGTAACTTAATATCTTCAACCTTTTATGTATTGCCAAGAAAATGAATATAGCACATGGTGAAGTCATTATTAGCTTTCTATCCACTATCTATCAGGAACTGAAACGTACAACAACAACAACGTAAACGGCGGCCGTCATAGGACATGAAATGATGAGCATATTAGCAATTGATTTAATGGCCTTTATTTATTTTTAGTCACATATTATTATCGACTTCAAATTACAAATATCCAGGTCAATAAGGCTGCTTTATGTAGTATTTGGCCATAAATTCTCCATAGTCTGGCGAGACCTGTTGATCCAAAAAAACTTTTTTTAGTCAGGT
Organism: Melanogrammus aeglefinus; assembly: GCA_900291075.1. Taxonomy (NCBI): domain Eukaryota; kingdom Metazoa; phylum Chordata; class Actinopteri; order Gadiformes; family Gadidae; genus Melanogrammus; species Melanogrammus aeglefinus. Next base: position 86,803 of record OLKM01000637.1, on the reverse strand, counting down.
GTGCAAATGACTGCTGTCTTGGGTGGTCTGTTAGCACTGCATTTTAGCACGGATACCTATTTGTTTGTCTTTGTCTCACTGTTTAAGCTACTAGGACGAAGAAGAATAAAAAACACGTTCGTTCACCATGAGAACGTTTCTCAGGAGAACAATTTCAGCTTCTTTCAGCATCTTTTGGAATTACTACATACAGACTAGCTTTCTGGTGTTTTTCTTTTCTTCCTTCCTAAATAGTTGACTTTTCATTCTGTTCTGTACGACTGTGCTCACGCATGCACAAATATCATTTTGAAAAGCGAACACTGGAGATATCTTGATAAACGATTTGTTTCACTTGTTTTCACCAAGACTTTCTTCTGAACAAAACTGTCACTCTGCTACACCAGTATACCATTTAACACATTTTAGATTAGCTTTTTCAGCTCGCCCAATTCAGAGGGTAAGCATTGCTTGAATTCCTAATTAATGTAGAGTTGTCATGCCATTGTGATCGCTTGAACTGCTCATGCTAACAATGCTGCTAGGATTTGTTTTCCTCCTCACTCAAGGGATTATCCTTTACCCCATACCACATCAAATATGTGCATCTTTTATGTAGTATGAAAAAAAGCGAAATCATCTACTATTCTGTCTCTTAAGTGTCTTTGAATTGACTGGCGTGTGCATGCGCTAGCCTACAGCATAACAATAGACCTTGCATGTGATGTCATAACTCCGCCCACTTCTCCAAACTGTATAGGAGGAGGGCGGTATATTGGGGTTTACTGTCTTATGTTTCTGTCTCAGTGTTTTATATCACAGGCTTTACTCATCCAAGACTTTTTTCCCTACATGTATTTACAGTTCTCCTGAAGCCGTTTACTGCGTTCATCTTACCCTTTGTCAACCTGAATTTTGCTCCCCATTTAAAAACAGGATTATATAAACACACTTGTACATAATAATGTAGATTAATGTTTCCTGTATGGTTAAACTGTAAGTTTCTTCTATCTTTTATATATAAAAGAGAGAAAACTTGTCTAGGTCTATGACTGCGTTTCTTTACAAGAGAATTCAGATTTTAAATTAATGAAGGACTTTTGGGGAGTGACACGATGCTCACGATACCACTATATCAATCCAACCACAAACACTGCAATGCTTCGGTGCACCTTTCTGCACTCCCCATCAAAGTACACTTTTATCTGCAGCCTCTTTCCTCTTTCTTGTCTGTTGTCCCCGTCTGATTTTTTTGTTACAAGCGAGTGTGTGTGTGCGTGTGTGTATGTGAGAGAGAGACGGTCTGACAGTATAATTTATTTTAAGCCGGAGATGTGTCGGCTATGCATCCTATTGAAACAGTTGTTCGGATATTTTCATTCAGCCGAGTTAATAAAACAAACTCACTCCAAGCAAGAGTCAGGGAGGAGCAGCGTCCTCTGCGATTTGAGGAAACACAAATACACCCAGTCGTCTCCGTGGGCAGAAAGCACAGTATTGTTGAAATTAATTTGATACGTTTCGCCAGGATGGACCGAGAATGAATAGGCTAATTGGCTCAACCACCTCAGTCTTCAATCATGTCGTTAGTTTCCATTTTTATGCTTGGGGGGAAATCCTATAAGAGTGGCTCCCAATACTTGATGGGAGCAAAGAGGCATATATTTTTAAAGAATATCGATGATCCAATATAGTCGTATATTCCAGTCTGGATATAGGGCACTATGTCTTTGATTGCCAGTGTTGTTCTCTTGAACTTTGCAGATTTTTTGAAAAAATGACTTCTTCAATGAGGGGGGCTCTGTTCTGTCACCCTGTGTCCACAGCAAGGGTGCTAGCTTTTTTTTTTTTTTAATTTTTAAATTATTTTTACCGCTCTGAGCTTCTTTACTTATGTAAAGAAGCTCAGAGCGGTAAAAATAATTTAATATCTGGATAGCCTCTTCTCACATCTAATGATCTCACCTTGTCCAGACCGTCCGTTCGTTCGTTCGTTCGTTCGTTCGTTCGTTCGTTCGTTCGTTCGTTCGTTCGTTCGTTCGTTCGTTCGTTCGTTCGTTCGTTCTTTTTCTCTCTCTTATGTATCAAATATATATATATATATATTTTTTTTTTTTTCAATTCCCAGAGTCATCATTCCTGCGGTCAGTGTTTTGAGACGGCGCCACTAGGTGCTTGCTATTGATCGTCCAACCCCTGGCCCCCCTTACCAGTCACCCCTCAGAAGCTCTGCGACCCAGGGTTAACTGTTTGGACTGCAGAGGCAGCAATCGATTGGGCTGGGGAAGAGTTCAGGCTGCCAACCCGAGTGGAATGGTGCGCTATTGAATTATGTATCAATATACATTGTGGTACTACTCATACAGGGTGACGCAAAAAGTGTAAATCAAAGTAGCACCGAGTCGTAGTTTACTGAACTGGTTGCTTACGATGGAAGCAATCACTAAGTGTCACTATTCGACACAATGATTTCTGAGGTAGCTAAAATGAGTTATACCATTTTAAACTTTAAATAAGGTCAAAACATCCACAGATGCATAGCTATTCACAGAACCTCCTCTCAGGAGGTAGAGGTTGTCAGACGCTGTGTAGTTCATGAGTTCAGGAGTGGGAGGTTATCACACATGGACACAAAAAAAAACTTTGTCGAAATTGATGACCTGGAGGGGGAGGGGGGGGGGGGGGGGGGGGGAGACGCCTTTGAAAACCAAGCTCTTGGTCTAATGAGGAGAGCGAATCGTGTAGACCTGGATTGCACAAGGCTGACTAAGCCATAACTATCTGTCTGTGTGTGTGTGTGCATGTCCGTGTGCTGCTGTCGGCGGTTGTACTGATAGTCCAGCCTCTGAACCTCGACCTCCTCCCCCTGCTTAAAGGAGAAAAACTCCAGAGGCTTGGATTCCCTTTCTTCTGGTGTCATTCGCAGTCGTTGCACCGTCACATTATACAACTTTGTATCTGTTATATACAGGGCTTCACATTTCCCGTACAGTACAGACACAGTTGAAATTATTAAAACAGGAAAAAACAACCTTTCATCTCAATTCCATCAACACAGCGTCCCACTGTAGGTCACTGGTGTCGATGGAATGGGACCACAATGCGGCAAAAACAACTATTCATGGAATAACCATTTCATGGCATGGCCTTTGATGAGGATATGAATGAAGATACAGATGAAGTACCTTCTTTTCCCTCTGTCACCCTCATCCTTCTGTGAATATCAAGTCCTCCCTGGAATTTGAATTTGTATCTTAATTTTTCCTTTCCCGCTTCCTTTCTCTGTCCTTCAATGTGGCCTTTTCAATCCGTATTCTACATCTGCTTCTGCTGCCATACTGTCTGTGCCTGTGTCTCTGCTGTTCTTTAACACCCCCAAAGACTATGTGTGTGACGGACATTCTTCAGAAGGGGGATGAATGCCCAAACTGTCCTTTCAGTTTGATATGAGAATATAACTAAATGTTGAAAAGACTGGCTGTCTGAATCTGTCAAATGTCTTGTCTTCCATGTCTGTCCTGTCATTTTCATGAGTGCAATGTCTGTACTGATAAGTATGTCCACAGGGCTTTGCCGAATAAGCTTAAGCTATTAGTTTGACTTTTAGAGAGCATGCATCAATATGAAGTTTGAAAGCAAATCTTTCTGGGAATAGTTGTAAGCATCAGTGGAACCAGAGAAAGTGCATGATGGAGGGAGGAGGGTGATTTATGGTTACCTTCAAGAAGCCTCATGAACCTCCTCTTTGATTCTTGAAGACAAACACAAAGATGTTGTTTTTGAGGCCCCCTTGTGATTAAGGGAAAACACATTGCATACACTTGCATGGACACAGACATGCGCACGCACGCAGACAAACACAGACACAGACAAGGACACCGATACACACACACACACACACACACACACACACACACACACACACACACACACACACACACACACACACACACACACACACACACACACACACACACACACACACGCTCTCTCTGCTCTGTCTCTCTCTTGGTCTCTCTTGATATCTCTTTGTGTCTTGTCTCATTGTCGCTCTCTCTGTCAATGTCAATCACTCATTGCTACTGATGTGATGAGTCAATAATGTTTTGATTCAGATCGAGGGAGTAAGGATATTCTGCCGTCACTCAGCTTACATACAAACACACACACGTTCGGCCACATCTTAATCCCACCTCTTTCCTTTATTCATAAAGTAATGAGCTCGTTTAAACATTGGACGACTTGTTTATGTGTCTGTGCTGTCATTCTCTGACTGTGCATGGCTGTGTTTGCCTGCCTGTCTGGTCATATGTGTAGCAATTAAGAACAATTCAAGCCCCAGCTCTCATTTCAAACAACTGACAGGAGTGTGTGTGTGTGTGTGTGTGTGTGTGTGTGTGTGTGTGTGTGTGTGTGTGTGTGTGTGTGTGTGTGTGTGTGTGTGTGTGTGTGTGTGTGTGTGTGTGTGTGTGTGTGTGTGTGTGTGTGTGTGTGTGTGTGCAAAGGAGACGCGGTGGAAGACAGACAAAGAGAGGAGATGATCATTAAAAGATATCGCAGCAGTAAGCAAACGATGCATTTGGTCGTGTGTTTGGTCACGTGTGTGTGCACGTGTGCATGCTCGTGCTCGGCCCGCCATGCCATGCCTGCAAACTAAACGGCTTTGGATAAGCCACAAACAGCCAGAAGAGGCCGGTGCTCCTGGCACTCTGCTTGGCTCTGTGACAGCAGATCCGATGTTAAAGACCAATCCTCTCACTTCCAGCCACTTCGTCAGTCAAATCTTTATGGCAGCAAACTGCACCCGGATTGCTTTGTGGAGAGATCCACATTAAACATGAAGCTGTGATCAGTGACTAATTGTGTACGGTTCCAAAGAATGTACAGATAACAAGGCTCTCTCTCAAATGTGAAGAGATTTTAAAAGCAAAGGGAAATGGCAAGGCTATTTGTAAATCTTGAGAATAAAACAATGTAAATGTTCTCAAAGCAGGCGTTCATGTTTCAAACAAAAAAAAAAAAATATATATATATATATATTTAAATAAAAAAAAAACACAAATAATCGCTTCAGTGAAAGAGTTACAAATAGGTTCTGACAAGAGTGATGGCGGCAGGGAAAAGGTTGAAAGACTTGTATAGCAATAAAGCATTAATGAATCTGTCAGCAATTTGGAACATGGTCTAGTTTCTCTCCTGCTCTGAACTTTCATACCTTCTCTCCCAATTTGTTTTTCGGAGCTTGACAAGCTTGACTAAATGCCCTTCTTGTTCCAGGTATCGGGATGATCATGGTTAGTTCCTTTGTTCCCAACAGGCTCGATTTTCGTAGCATGAATTTGTATGATGATCGAGTGGACAGCGCATTCACAAAACCCTTTTTTTTTCTTTGTTTATTCAGAGGATTGGCGGTGCTACCACTTTGGGGAACAAACCGTTTGTGCAAACGTGCTCATTTATTGTCATGAATGCCTTGGGGCCTGTCTTCCTGCTGTCCGTTCAGTGTATTTGATTGCTTTTTGGTTTGTTGAATAAATGTTTTCTTTCTTTCTTTCCCTTTTTTGGTATTTCTTTCTCTTGTTCTTTCTTTATTCTCCCTTTCGTTTTTTTTTTTTTTGCTTCCTGCTTTTTCTCTTTCACAGCCATTGAAGCACTACAATTTCCCTTTTTTCTTCTTGAAATAACACTTCTAACATCTTTTTGTACACTGACTTGCACAAAGTGCCGAAGAGGGATATATAATGAAGTGGTCTAAAATATAGTCTTTCTCGTTGCATATTAAGTCCCTCCAAATACGACAAGGTTTACATTAATGACCGCCAGGAACAGCCCATCAACAAAACCGAAAGTGACGTTTATAGCGGCATAATGCTACTGGGGTGTTGTATTAAAATAATCACACACCTCAATAACAGTTTATGTAGTCTGAAATGGGCTTCTTTTGAAGTTATAAACTTATTGGATATTAGTCAGATATTCAAGCTCCGAATTACATCCGACGCAAGGAACTAAAATCTGGTGTATACCTGCCGAGGAGAAGGGCCAATTATACTGCGTATTTGATTAAAGTTTCTGGTTATTTCTTGCATCCCTAGGACAGAGTGGCTCACCAGCTTCCGCAAAAGACTCAAAACTCACTTGTTCAGAGTTCACCTCGACTCTGCATAGCCACCCAGCCCCTCCCGGCCACCATTGTATGTTGTACGTCCTGGCACTTAATGTAGCGCACTTGTTGTATGCACTTATTTATAGTACTTTAATTGTGTAGCATCTGCAGTAGCTGCTATCACTGCTGTGCACAGGGAATGGGTGAGCCTAGCGATTGTTAGTACTTGCACTTGGTTCTATGAACATGTTTACTGTACTGACAGCGATATACTGTTTCTCTTCTTATGACAAATGTACTTATTGTAAGTCGCTTTTGATAAAAGTGTCTGCTAAATGTAAATGAAAGGGGCGGTGTTAAAGTGTACTGCACTCAAATTGTAGGGGCATCGTACCAGAAAAGTACAAATTCTTACATTTTGGTGCCATTACACTTTGACATTGCTGAAACACACCAAAGCCTATAGCACAAGCATAAAGCACAAGTGTAGTGCGCAGCCACTTTCGGTCAGCTCCCATGTCAATAAATGAGTACTTACTGGGATAACCTTTCAGTCACCACAACGTATTTTCTCTATTCACACATGCGGCTACGTGCTGGAACATCGCCGTCTTGCGTCCTTTCACACATTGCATGACAGTTATGGATGCTGGACGCCATTAAAGTCACGGACTGAGAGGAGCGTGCTTATTTCAGGATCAGTCCAGTGTACAGCTATTCTTCACAGAAGGATGCTTGTTCTTAAGCAAATCAAGCTCTGTTGATATTATTATCGAATCAACTGAAGAAGCATCGGCATATTAAGGGAAGCTGTAGTGTATTCAAAACCATCCGCAGGGTCTGGTGGAGGTGTGTGAAGTGTCTTGCGTCGGACAACCGTAACTGTTTACGTGCCGGCAATGCTACTGCTTTCATTCACACAGCCAGTACCGGCAGTGATCTGTAAATGGTAAATGGTAAATTACCTGCATTTATATAGTGCTTTTTTGTAACCAGTGGCCCCCAAAAAGCGCTTTAAAATATCGGCCCGTTCGTGAACACATTCACACACTGACGACGGCGTCAGCAGCCCTGCAAGGTGACAGCCAGCCCGTCTGGAGCACTAAGGGGTAGGTGCCTTGCTCAGGGGACACCTTGACACTCTAATGTGCAACCCTGCATGGTTACCAGCCAATCCGCTCTACCTCCTGACCCATGGCTGCCCAAATGTTACGAGGTCTTGAGCAGCCAAATTGATACCTGTTATAGTATACCTGTTATATGGTATACAGAACCCCATGCAGGACATGTTCCTTTGAAGGGTAAGACCGCATGTGTGAAAGCGGTTTAATACACCTCCGGTGGGACGACAAGGAATCAAGAAAGTTCAGCTTCCGTCAGAGCTTTGGCGTATTTCGGCAACTGGTTCAGAAATGCAGTGGATATTAATTATGGTGTAATGGTCGGAATCAAATACCACCGTTTTTGCCCTTTGAAACAGCTCGCTTGTAAAGACCACTTTCTGCCACTTATTTGTGGTAGAGAAAGAAATTAAATGTAATTATTTTTTAATGAACACGTATTATTACAGATGGAGTCCCTGAAGCACACGCACGCACGCACGCGCGCGCAAATGAATGCACTCGTGCACACACACAGATTCATGCTACAATTGGCTGTATAAAATGTTCATATTTCCAACTTGAATTGACAGATTTGAAACCAGGTTTATTTCTTCATCGTTCATAGCTCTATTTTTTTCTAAGTTATGCTTTACAATCCATGCTATTTATAATATCAACATTTATAGAACCAGGCGGAGTGGTACATCAAATTCTCCCTCCACTGCCCTTCCGAGAAGTGTGTGTGTGTGTGTGTTTGTGTGTGTGTGTGTGTGTGTGGTGTGTGTGTGTGTGTGCGTGTGTGCGTGTGCGTGTGCGCGCACGCTTTCTGAGGGGTCCGGGAAGCTGTTCTAGGTAGGTAGGACTGGGGTTGTGAGTGATGGTGGTGGTGGATCCCATCAGTGTGTGGTTGTATGAGAGCAGGACTAATGGAGGTGATGTGTTTAAATCAGTAGAACCATCACGTCTTCAGGGTAAATATGTATTCTATTTTATACATGTATTTATATAGAAAGGACAAATTGCGGGCGTAAAATGCTACCCCCATTGTCAGAACCAAATCGATAGGAATAGTTCACAGCGTGCTCATTAAAGCTGAATTGATCTTGAGGGGTTTCATGTTCAATGTCCTTCAGCCAAGATTGATGCCATCATTATGTTTCGCAAACATCAGTGCAGATGAGCTGGTGGCGTGGGGGACAGTGGAGTGAGGGGCATGCCTGAATAGATGCCGCCATCGGGGTCTTTATCTCGAAGCCCCCAAACATAGACTCATCTCCAGCCCTCACACTCACACACACAAGCATGCAATGTTATTGACTCTATAATGCCATGCACTGCATGTCCTGGCGGGGCTTTGTGCCCTGCGGTTCTTCCCCGACAGTTATTAACATTGAGGTCTGGTGGCTTTTTGCACAGAGAACTGTATATGTATTTATATGGTATAGGGCAGGCGTCCTTACCCTCATCCTGTCCCTGTCTCATTCACTTTTTACTTTCACTCATTCAATTTCAGTTTTACCATTTCTCTCTCCCTTGCCAATTTCCCCGATCAACACACAATATTTGCTCATCTCTGCCTCTCGGATTCCTTTCTCGTTCTGTCTGTCTGTCTGTCTGTCTGTCTGTCTCTCTGTCTCTCTGTCTCTCTCGTCTCTCTTCTCTCTCTCTCTCTCTCTCTCTCTCTCTCTCTGCTCTCTCTCTCTCTCTCTTCTCTCTCTCTCTCTCTCTCTCTCTCTCTCTCTCTCTCTCTCTCTCTCTCTCTCTCTCTCTCTCTCTCTCTCTCTCTCTCTCTCTCTCTCTCTGTCTCATATCCAATCTGTGTCTCTCTCTCTCTCTCCTATCCAATCTCTCTCTCTCTCATATCCAATCACTCTCTCATATCCAATCACTCTCTCATATCCAATCACTCTCTCATATCCAATCTCTTACCTATCACTCTGTGTTTCCTCTAATAACATGTTCTCCTCTAAATAACCTCTATCTGATCATAGTGATCACCATGTAACCAGAATCCTCCTCAGCTCATCTATTTTCAAAGGCTTCAACAGCAGGGAGGCGGCTGGAATAATAACTTTGCTTCGTTGATCACATATGGGCCCTGGTCAAGGTTACCTTCTCTACACTAATCTGTGTCTGACAGACTCCACTGCGTTTTCTAGAGACAAGGGAATGTGGAAACGTCCCAGTGATATGGTTATCTCCTCCTCTGGCTTTAGGGACATATAAACAAAAAGCCATTATGGATCCGCCGCAAGACATCTGATCGGGTATTGTTTTGTTTTATCAGGAATATGTGCTTGCTAGACATCTACTTTTAGATTGTCGTCGTTCTCCGACAACAGAATCTCATGTCCCTTTCCTTTTGTGTCGGGTGTGAGCGGTGTCTGTTGCTTCAGTTCCACCTAACTTTAACCAAAACTGAAGGCAATTTTGTGTTTCACTCAAAACGCTTTCCGAGAGACGTTTCTTTCAGCAAGGTAAGGCTTGATGTTCCTTGTCCTCTGCTGAACCCGCTCCATGCATTGTGTGTATCTCCTCTTATTATTTGGATACACATTTGGTTTTCTTGCTTTTTGGTCCAAAATCCCTTTCCTCCTCGTCCAATATCTGAACACTGCAGTGCCAACCCACATTATTTGGTGGCCAACTTTATGTTTGTCTGCCTTTTGTTGAGTCATTTTTTCGTTTTGTTTGCATTTTGTCTGCAAACACTTCCCTTTGTATGAGCTCAATACGGAGTCACCCACCTACTCTCTCCATCTGGTACCATATTGCCAGTCCATTGTGATCAATTCCAATTGAACCATCCTATAATATAGTAGTCAACACTGCACCAATGCCTTTCTAATGCATGGAGGAGATGATATGGGTTTGTTTCATTATCCAGTTTCAATCCATTTTCATTTCCACATACCGTTTTTGATAATGATCTGTTTGCCTTTCCCTTAATGTTTCTATGCTGATATGTTGACGCAATGATATGGCAACATGTATGTGCTAACCTCTGTCTCTCCAATTCCTCTCTTCCTCCCTTCCTTGTTCCATCCTTCTCTCTCACTCACTCACTCACTCACTCACTCACTCACACACACACACACACACACACACACACACACACACACACACACACACACACACACACACACACACACACACACACACACACACACACACACACACACACACACACACACACACACACACACACACACACACAATCTCTTCATCTCCACCCTCTCTCCCCTGCAGTTGATCAGAGCATGTTTGAGAACTCGGTTGCCCAGCATCAGATTAACCAGAGCCCTAGGCCGGGTCAGCCCTCGGCGCGCCGCGCCACAGGCCCTCCGCAGCCCAACTTGGACTCATCGCCCTCCGGCGGCCAGCAGAGGCTGAAGAATGCCATCAATTTGGGAAAGGCGGTCGGGGCAAAGGTACAGCACCGCACCACAGACTTTGACAAACAGTCATGGAAGCAGTCTCCAAGGACGCTCCAGCAGCGAGCCTGTGTTAAGCCTGCGCACACAGATCCCAGTAAAGCGGATTCCTCTAACGCCGCCCAGTCCAGTCTTCCGTCTCACAGACGCGTGACGTGCCGTTCTCCCGTTCCTGGCCGCAGGTGAACGACCTCCTGAGGAGGAAGGAGCAGAGCCACCTGGGAGACATCGGCGTCACGGAGGTCAACAAGAACGTAGGAGCCGTGTGGAGCTGCTTGGACCAGGTCAACCAGTCGGCTGTCAACAGGTACGGGAAGCAACCCGATCCAGATCGAACCCATTCAGTCCCCGCAGGCAGCTGCCCCACTGCATTACAATACAACCTGATAAACAGCTGCAGGGCTGCAAATGTGTTGTTACTTAAAGCCCCGTTCCGATCACAGATTTGTGGCGGTGGACGAGACCGTAATGGTTTTAGAAGGCTTCAGAGAAAGCTGCGGTGGTTGCCAAATGGTTCCTTGCAGAGCGTCTGAAGCCGTTGCACGGTGTCTCAAGAGGTTCACCGTGTCAAATCGCAGAGTGAAATACATTCCCTGTAGTTTTTTCTCTCCATTTTTTTTTTTCCGATGAACCGGTGCCTTGCCAGCTGCCAACGCCTGGCATAAGTCAGTGTAAGTGCCCCCAGCTGTCTCAGCCGCTGCAATATCCACATATGCACCCAAATGAAAGGCTCAGCTTTAGAACGTTAACTTGTGATTATTTTGCAAGCAGATGGGGTCTCGTCTGACCTAAGCTTAAAGCGAGGTTATTTTTCACTGCAGCTTCTAGCTTTTGGTGAAAATGAATGAGAGTCACCAAATGTTTATAGAATGAAACAATTCCTTCACAGCTTGATCGACTCGTGGAACCATGCTCTCTCATTCAGTCTGTTCTCTGTGCAGACCAAGGCCGACAAAATCACAAAGGGAGGACCTGAAGTCAAAACGAATATTTAGTCAGATGGAAAACCAATTTGTTTTTTTGTTTAATCAGTTGCAAGAAAAACAACTTGGAGATAAACATTAACGAACATAATAAATCCTGTCTAATTATTTCCTGGCCGAAAGACATAGTTGCTTCTTTGCTTGTTTTTAAGGTCTCTTTGTGTCAGCCAATGCTCTCCAGTGTTTGCCCTGGGCCCAGATTGTGCAAAGTGACATAGTAACTCCTTAAAGCAAAAGGCATTACCATAAGTCAACGTGTTTCTTATTGTATACCCTAACCTTTAAACCACAATGAAAAGGGAAATTGCTTTTCTAAGTATCATCTGTTTTGCAGGGTATACCCTTATCTTCTGTCCTCTATCTCAAATATATATTTAAATAAGCTTTGAGGAGATGCTTTTCACAGGCTGAAAGCTTTTCTGTCATAGAAGGGAGAACACCAAAAGGAAAACTGTGCTTGCATCAAACATCAGACATGTTTGGCTAGCCTAGATGTCGGTTTTGTCAGCCAGTGATGATTACATCATTATATCAGCTCAAGGGACTGATCCTGCTGAGGTAACAAGAAGTTGTTCCCCATCGCTAGGGCGATGCGAACAAAGTCACCATGGAAATAACACTGTTCCTTCTGGGGGGTTGGTGGAAGAGGAACATTAGTCTTTTTAGCTTGCAACTCCGGTTCAAGCCGGTCCTCCACGCAAAGGATGCGACAACATAACGTCTCTTCATCGCCCCTCTCTGGTACCGTCTCGTGCTGTCACTTCCTCACTCCCTCTGTCTCCCCTGCCCTTTCTCCTCTGGTTCACCGTTTCTCCCCCCCCCCCCCCCCCCTTTGCCGCCCTCCCCTCTTCCCGCCACAGCCACGACGACTCCTCTTCCCGGGCCTTCGACGCCTTCCCCCGGCTAGACCCCCCGCCGCCCACCGGCAGGAAGCGCGCTCCCGCGCGCCCTCAAGACCACACGGGACATGATGATCTCTTCCGACCCGGTGGTCCCAGCGCCCGACGCCCCGGACCCCTCCCCCTCCTCCCCCCTGACCGCCCCCGACCGGACGCCCCTGCTCAGTCAGGAGGCTGAGGTGGAGGAGGGGGGGGGCCCGAGGCCGGGACAGGGAGATCAGGAGGGGGGGGAGGAGGGGCAGGAGGCAGAGAGGTGCGACCAGAACCAGAAGGTGAACTGGTTGACCAGCGGGGGGCAGGAGAACAACTGGGAGGACATCCTGGAGTCGGAGGGCCGGCTCGAAGCCCAGAAGCAGCAGGGGCCGCCGACGCCGACCCAGCTTCAGCACTCGGTTCCAGACCTCATCCACAAGGGGTCCCAGGAGGAGGCCAGGCAGGCGTCCGCGCCCTGCCCCGGGAAAGGGCACTACCGGGTCAGCACGGGGGAGGAGCTGCTGCTGCTTGAGAACGGGAGCGCGGGCGGTGCCCCCTGCAGGAGTGTGGAGAGGAACGCGGACGAGGCAGAGCGCCACCCGGACCTGCTGTCCTTTGAGTAGCTGGAGCGGGACCCCAGAGGGGTGGGGGGGGGGGGGGGGGCGGGGACAACGGCACAAAGGATTGGGGCTGTGTTGTTGTTTTTTCTGGCTATGTTTTTTTTATATATATCTGATAGATACTATTATGTTTTTATTACACTTAAGCGGCTTTAAGGAGCAGTCAACCCACCCCGAGGTTGCTGAAATATTTATAGTCCTTGAATATGTAATTTGCCCTCCAGAGCGGAGGCGGGAATGGTTGAGACCTGCCATCCTCTCTCTCTCTCTCTCTCTCTCTCTCTCTCTCTCTCTCTCTCTCTCTCTCTCTCTCTCTCTCTCTCTCTCTCTCTCTCTCTCTCTCTCTCTCTCTCTCTCTCTCTCTCTCTCTCTCTCTCTTCTCTCTCTCTCTCTCTCTTCCCCCCCCCCCCCCCCGTCTCACAGGTTGCTCGGGGGAATATTATGTACCCTCATCATATTATGTCTCAACCATGCAGCCCTCATTCCCGAGATGTCCCAAGATTTCCGCTGTTTCATTATTGATAAGGCACTCGCTGTTGTCAATCTAACAAGCACATTACATTGTTTTAACGTGGTGTTTCTAGGCCTGCAGGACATGTGCGTGAAGTGGAGAACATGTGGATATGTTTGTCATGGGGTCAGCCCGGAGGTGTAGTGAGGGACACAGCATTTGATCCCCCTGGCCTGAAGAGCCACGCTGCCACTGAGATGGGATTATTCACTGATTTGTGTGTGGCGGCCGCCCATGTCTGAAGTGGCGTCTCACACCCCACAAACAGGCCCGGTCTTCCTGGGGGGGGGGGGCAATCAAATCAAGGCACAATGCAATCAACACATTCATGTGACTATCTTCCGGATTACATCTCCCGCTTGCTGCCTTTCAGAGTGCCGGAGAACACGGTGTTTTATCAGGCGCGCTGAGCTGGAACTGGACTGGCCTTGACACTGCTGGTCGTAAACGGGAGGGGGGACGAGAGTTGACGAGCAGGAGACGGGGAGAGATACCAAGGAGGTAGGGTTTCATTTTGGGCGTTTGGAATGACGAGACCAAAGTAAAAAAAAAAAGAAATGGTTATTTCTTAGGTGGGATATTTTTTTTTTGGGGGGGGGGGGGGATTGTAATAAGCAATCTTTATGGAAAGAGAAGCATTATGGATCATATGAATTTGATTTTATATTCAACTGAATCTTTTATATGGGCACACACTCTTTTCAAACATTGCTTATAATGAAATGAATACCAAAGTTAACACTCTTTTTAATAATCGTTTATATATTTGTATGCATTTGTAAATATTATAATGTATTCTGTTGGAAGTGTGGATTAAGATTATGGTCTTGTTATTATATAATCTCAAAATCACTACAACTGGATCCTCGTGAGGTTTTAGTGGAAGCATGTTTTTCATACCTGGCTGCTAGCCAGGTACGAAATATGAGCAGCGTCTACGTTGGTGATGGGAAATTCAAGCGTTTTGTCCCATGCCCTTGTGTGCCAGTAAATATTTGCTTATTTCTGCAATGCTACACAAGGAAATAGTTGTTTTCATGGTGGAGAGAAGGGAATTCAAGGAAATGAAAGGGTATTGAGAGAGAAAGAATGAGCCAGTCTAAAGGGCATTCACAATCAAGGTGTTTTCTTCATTGAGTACTTGGTTGCTTTTGAGCCGCAAGTATATTCACCTTGATTTCATTTATTGTTCATGTTTTGCGAGACAAAAACGGCTAGCACAAAGCCAATACAAGATGAGAAACACGAAAGAAACAGCCAAAATCTTCTTGTTACTTAATATTGGATGTTTGGAGTACATGCCCCAGAATATGGCTGTCAATACAGACATGTATCTGGATGGAAAGATGTTGACGTGAACTTCATTCATCTTCAACTAAAGAAAGTGTTGAGTGTTTTTATCAGTTGACGTACGAACACCCAACGAAATGCACGTACACTTTGACTATGAAAGTAAAATCGATACAATTTTCTTTTGTCTCGAGGAATCTATATGTTTGGACCAATGTGACATATATTTGTATGGTAGTAATTCATTTGGAAGAGTATGACTAACTTTTGACTGAATCAATAGAGATACTTGTATGAGTGAATTACAGTATTTTAACATCTGATCATATGAAGGGTGTACATTTTTCAAAGGATATATTATACTTTTTGTTATTTTGTGAATAGAAAAATATTTTCTAACAAATGAAGGAATTTGATTTAATTTGAATTTATATGTTTGTAGAATAGTTTTTTTTCACGTTATCTGTTTCACTTCCATCAAATCTTTGCCTTGATGATTTGACTTATATGATTTATTATATTTTGTGTTTTTTATTGTTTGTTAATGGCTCATCACATTTCATTAGATTTGATTAATGAATGTAGTGAATCGCTTCTCATCAGCTTGTAAACACAAACACTGGAAATTTCTGTGATTATTCAATAAGAATTTTAGATTATCAAATTCAATGCAAAATATATATTTTACTGAAAAGTGATTTTCTGAAAGCTAATAGACCTAATGCTGAATGAATGGGGATACATGTATTTTAAGTATTTGTCCAATTCAGATGTTATTGTATTTTTTTATATAGTATCTCCTTGATGCTGATTTGGTCAATGGGTTTGTATTAACTACTGTAAACATATCAAAAAATAATGAATGAATCATACACCTTATTCTGTGTGCTACGTGTGACTTTTTTGATTGGTTGACCACCGACAATGCGATGATGCTTTCCTGGCTTGCTTCCCTAATTCTCCTAATGTTTCTCATTTCCTGTCCCTTCCAGCCATGGTAGTGTATCTTCCTGCTCCCCATTGTCCCAACATTCAACCAAACCAACAGTATGTATCTCCGTGAGGCAGTGTTGTTTTGTTGGCACAGTGAGCAAACAGACTGGTATGGCAGCTCAGCTGATATGCAAAATACAGCCGTGTGACGGATATGCTTGTTTACCCAATTCCTTTAAATCAACACTAAAAGACACATTCAACTCGGGCACACAGGTTTGGCAAACAAATTGAATAATTCAAGCAACACATTTATATATGCAGTCCCAGTTTGTCACCATTACATTCTCAAAAATGCTTCACAGGTTCACACGGTATAATTGCTCCCCCCCCCCCCCAAAAAAAAAACCTTAAGCTGTTAAATGGTCAAAGAAGAACTTTAGAAAATCACAGAAGAAAAACAGAGGAAAGCATGACAAACGATGGATTCCTTGTAGGCATCACGTTGCGGACTGCATTAGGGGGTTTAGTTTCATGTCCTGCTTCAAAAGCGTCAAGGGCTCTACGTCCGTTAAAAGTAGGCCAGTGTGTGCAATGTGACGGCTGATTCCCTGGGACTCCCTAATAAAGGGATGTGTGTCAATGCTCTGTGGGTGGCTTTAAAGACACTTTACAATTGGCAAACAAATGGCAAAAGAAGTGTGATAATTTGTCTGGAGGCAACCTACCAAATGTCTGGTCTCATTGGCAGCCCTTCAAACCAGTAGCCCTTGTAGTCGTCGCCAGAATGCAACACACTTTGTATGCAAACTTCATTCCAGGACGATGCATTACGTTGTGGCTTCAATGCTAAATGGAATGTGCAGGATCTAAATGCATGCACAGTATTTTGTATGCAGAGAATGTACCCATTGATCTGGGAATTGAGCCTGCCGGTCAGCGTCTGCCCTCCGTGATTGTCACCGGTGTGCCAAATTAGCTATTGAGACGACCCGGCTTGAGAATGACAGGGATAGAAATAATTATCCCTATTGTGATTTCATACAAACTAATGGCCGCTCTGAGTGGGAGCACATTCATGAGCTGAATTATTAACATATATTTAATTTAGCAGTAGGTCCTCATCTACCCCTCCTCTTTTCACCTGCGCTCGCGCGCGCGCGCACACACACACACACACACACACACACACACACACACACACACACACACACACACACACACACACACACACACACACACACACACACACACACACAGAAGGTGGATGAAGAAAAGAGGCGCAGGGGATTAGTACAATTCAGCTCAGGCAGAAAGAATACGGTGAATGGAGAAGAGTGGGCTTGAATGCCAAAAGGGTAAAAATAAGAATGAAACCGTTTCAATTGAAAAAAGTGGCAACCAAGGAGGACTGTGGAGCGTAAAGACACAATTTGTGTTATTCAGACGGTGTTTTTCTAGGTGTGACGGGCCACATGCGTGAAGTACTGAGATGAGAAAAAATAAATGAGCCGGTACCCCTTCATGTCCAATCGTATGTCCTCTTCATGATAAAGGTGACATTTGTTACCCTAATCCGATGCCATGGCTTTTCGGTCCAAGCACTGGAACTTTGTTGCTGTGAGCATAGATAAATGACTGTAGCCCCAGAGGAACACAGGCTTTTCACGCACTTGTCTCTAAAAGTGCATGGTGTTTTTTTCTCCTGTTTCAATAGCAGGTCTTTCTGGTGAACACAGCTGCCCTCTGTTTCAATTACAGCAACACCTTCAATCCCTAATCACCGTGTACAATAGACCTGATCAATAGGAGGGCCAAATCAATTAATGATGCCACTATGAATTAATTAGCTTCTTAAAATGTCAAGGAGAAAAGCCTTCCTCGTCTACATTGACTGTTGTTTCCAACAGGTGTGTTGTTTACTTCTTTACAGAGGTAGTGCTCAGGCTTTCCCGAAGGAACACATTAATACTTTTTGCTTCATGACTTCATCAACCCAGGAAGGGAATTTGACGTGCAACTATTAAATACACATTTACTTTCGACTGTCATTCTTGGGGCTGCTAGCTTACTGTCTCATCTCTCAGACTGTCCCATCTCACAGACACTTCCCCAGCTGCAACCTCACAGAGAAAAGGCTGTCCGCCTCCCAATGCATTAGCCCCTTCCAGCTGGCATGGGGCTCTTATCAAGCCTATTGATCCCGTGTAGGGGCTTGATAGCAAAACAACATTAGTAGCAGGTGGTTTTCGTGTGTGTTCTTTGGTCAATCCATTTCCCTCATACCATGGTAGACAAGGTGGTCTTCCCTAGATCCTAGTTGGCTTTAAACCCCTGTTCTCTGCACACCTCTCTATGGAGGGCCATTCTTTCTTCGTCCTATCATCCTTAACACCAGAACTCCCAGAAGGTTTTGAGGCTAAAGCACACCCCGATCCAAATCAGAAATTCCAGTCACACCAACTTAGATTTGTGGTGCATGATGAAGATATAATAGTAAGCTATGTCAGGATTATGAATGATGTAATCTTGGATCCAGTAGTCCCACTATGTAACAGCATAACTTCTGGGGAGAGACCCCACCGAGCCTTGTCTGGAATTACGCCCTGGTTTCTGTTTTGTTGTGATATTCTACTTAAAAAGTGGATGAAGCCTACAGAAGGGGATTTTCAAGTGTATTTCTCCGGTGGCAGATCCACACAGTGTTGATTTTAAATCTTTACAGACACATTTTACAGGTTTACGACTGCTGGCAAAGTTTGTGTTTGCCAATTACGTGCTTAAGGTGTAAAGTGTAAGATTACCCCACTTTTTAACTGTCACTACATATCTCTCTGGGCAGTGCTACTTCTTCATCCTCCGATGTTGGACTGTGGGGCAGAGCTGATGTGGCAGTGACGGCGACGCCTCCTGAGGTTAAAGTGGCATTATGAGTCGTTTCGGGGTGGTGCTAGCTGGGCCAGAAGCTAACTCCAGCAAATATCTCTGGTACACAAAACATTGAGATCGTTTACATAAAGGAAATATATATATAGGCTTATGTATTTATTCATTGTGTTGTTAATTGTAGTTCCTTTTTTAAAGTAACAATCATACACGCCTCCCCAGAAGCGCCCCATTCACCCTGAATGGGGCGCTTCCATGAGCTTGTCAGCCATCCAACTTTGGAAACAAATTAAAAAAAATCGTCCTTGTGAGTTATTGTCAGCCCTTGTGTATTGTTATTTCACAGTGGAAGTAACACAACCATCTATTCCTGGACACCTTTCTAATACAAAAGAGACAGATTGAGGAGGATGACGGGCATATGAGTAAAATATTTTCGGCCCAAAATGAAAAGGCTGCGCTATTATCTATTTTTTTTCCCACAGCACATTTAAGTAATGTCTGGCTCTCTGTGTGTCATCCAGAGCAGAGATTGGAAGCCTTTCAACACCAAAACAAGACCTCCTTTATGAGCAGTACAGGCTTGTGAGGTTGTGTCCCTGTTAGAAACAGGGAGATGTAATGTAGCACTGTCCAAGGCAGATTCGTTACAAAATATGATTTCAGGGGAATATCCAACATTAGGTCGCTGGGATGTACGCTCCATACTGGAACTGTTGTATGTAATGAACCGGAAGGTAGCAAGAGTTAGCTATGCCTTCTGAAAATGCACTCCTTGTAATGAAAGACTTAAAAATCATTTTCACCTTGATGAAAAGCATAGACATTTTGAAAGCCAATAAATTCACCTAAAGGTTTAGAATTTTTATTGATGTGGGACATTTTTAATCATCCTGTTTCAAGGTAACCTGAGATTGGGGGGAGGGGGTGTACCTTAATCAATCTCTCTCACACGCACCCACAGGATATCTTTGGGCAAAGTTAAACCTTCCCTTCTAAAAATGCACCAGTGATTCCACCTTCTGGCCAAAAACGTGTTTAGTTTAAAGTGTCAGGTCAATGCATCTGACTATTGTTACTTTAAGGGTTGTATATTAAACCATTGTGTAAATCCTGAAAGGGTTCTGGATTAAGCTCGAAATCAAATCAAGACTTAAATAACTGGCCTCCTTTGGATGGATCATACTTTTATTTGCACATTTCGGTTGAGCCCATTCATACTACGATCGCCATTGGGAGACTGCGATGGAAAACGATATGACCTATGGGGCTCTATTTTAATGGTCTGAAACGCAAGTGATAGAGCGCGAAAAGGAAGTAACTTGGTGGGCGGATCTCTGGCGCTGTTGCTATTATAGGCCCACCAGCGGACAAATGACTCTTGCGCCCGACGCAAATCTTATAAGGATTGATCTGAATACATCTGAATACCTACGAGCCATGAGCGCATTTGAATCTGACGAGTTGATATTTTGACAGAGCGTATGCAGTATCCGATGAAACAGATGCATGATCGCACGAATTTCAAACTTCAAAAGGTTCAGTTTATGGCCAAATAATATGGCCTAATTCACACATGGAATAGTTTTCTTCTACAACTTCAGAAATACTGAGTCATGTAAATTTCGCCTTAAAACGAGATTTTGTTTTGAAAGGCTTGGATATCGCCTGCTTTGCTCGAGTTTATTATTGTAATTATTTTAACGCATGACATGGCCCACTACAGTGTTCATTCATGCAGCCCCTATGAAAAAAAAAATCCACATCATATTTTAGACAAAAAATTTTTTTCAATCGTTTGCATGTTTGTGCTGTGATAGCCTACTGGTGTGTAAGCTTATGTTGCAGTTCCAACCTGCTATGGTAGGCTACGTCAAATTAGCAACACCAACTGCGCTATCCGCTAGTGCACAATGTTTTTTTCTGTAATTTGCGCAACTGCTTTATCGATGTGTATCATTTGCGCCGGAACGCGCCTCTGCGTTTTGCCTACACGCCTCTCAGTGCGCATGTTTAGTGGCGCGAGTTTGATGCGGGGGGGAAATCAGCATGCAACGATACACGCGTTGCGTTGGTGTCGATAGAAGGACAATTGCGTTGGGTGCATCATAGGGCCCATGGTGTGTGAAGGGAATGTAAAGCACTTATGCTGTGCTACACTGCCTCCTGTTGGGAAGATGATCGAACAACACCCTTTACAAGCCTATTTAAATTGATTAAATAAAAAGTTGGCCTGCAAATCAAGCCCTCAGCAGTCCAATTTGAGATACAAATGAAATACAGATTCTTGAAATAAACAAATGAGACCATAGGGGGTAGGTGTAAAGTATAACTTTTATTGTGCAATAGTAATAAGCCCAACACCATGACAGCATTGTTGTGAAAACTGAACCAGGGTTGATTTACAGGAGTGGTATTCACGGGCCCATATGAGCATATGCCTCGTACACAATAACATTTCGCACACCGTCAGATAACTCCTCTGCTTTGGTTTCTGTCCATCTGGTCCACGTCCAGAACCAGGGTTAATCATATTTAACGATAAAAGAAAATTAGGCGGCCATAATGAGACTCATTTCAAAGAAGCTCATCTTTAATCTATTAATTGGTGTATAAGGTCTGGAAGATATTGTAACTAGCAACACACTCTGGCTCATTTTCCACCCAATTTGTATTATCTCGCTGCAATGGAGAATAAGGATTGCATGTTGACCAGAATATTACAAGACTCTTGATTGCAAATGTTAAAAAAGGGCACAAAACGACAACCATGGACATTCCAATTTCATGCCGTCACAATAACAGTGAGGGGGATTAGCCAGGTTTTTGGTTGGATATAACCCATTGAGTGTTTAGTGTGCAAACAAGAGGTCATGTTGCCTACATTAAAACAGCCACAGATAATTCGGCAGTGTGAGAGTACCCCTTGGTCGAGTTTGTGCAAAGAGTAAACATTTGTGCTTTTCCAAAAGCATTCAGTGGAAATGGGCATCAACCAGGTGGCGTCACATGAAACATTCTGAACCAAGTCCTGATTAGGAAAACTAATCATCTTGGTGCCCAACTGAAAACTTACTTAAGCATGTTGCATGTTTAAGTAGTGGTATAAATGAACAGGGCCATTGCTCTGTGAGCCATGTTTAGGAACAAAAATAAACTTTCACAATATTATACATTACGGTGCCCTCTTTTGCAATTCATTTTTGCCGTGTGCTTCTTGTACAAGGACAGAGCTTGCTATTCCCAAATATGAATGACCAGGAACTGTGCAACTCGTATCGATTCTTCAGCTCCTATTTGAAATCACACAACCGCCTCACACTTTTTCAAAGCCTACATTTAAACCATCACACACAAAATCACTACGGTTACACATCAATGTTGAAAACGGTATGAGGTCAGATGCAATTAACAAATGTGAAAAGGTGCAACCACTCAAAACAAACATCTAATGGGTGGAGAAAAAATGTAAAAAAAAAAAAAAAAAGCTTGGGAGTGTGAGAAAGACCTTTCAGGTTCTCTGTGTTACTGCAAAGTTTTGCAAAGAGAACGCAACACATTTAGGCCAATCATAATATACCCGACTGCCAGACCTTCACCCTAACCCAATTTATTACTTGGTCATTAATTCACCTTCCCCAGCCAACTCATCTGCCGTCATCAGATCATCCAGAGGCAAAAATAAACAGTCTTGTAAATGGCAAATTAAGCTGCATCAATGAGAATAGAGATACAAAGGTGACCCAAAACAGAACAAGGGCCCATTGATTGCAGGCATGCAAGTAATAAGATAGGTTTGCCTTGAATCATGAAAGTATTCATGTTAGAGTTTCAGTACATTTTCAGTGACTGTTTTAGCATCTTGTTAACACATTAACCCTGACACTTCTGTTGAAGTGGGTTGATAACATGGCAGGAACAACTATGGGACATACACTTTTCAAATCCATGCACCACAGACGACTAAAGAAAATGCTGGTCAAGTGGTTAAGCTCAAATCCAACTAAAGCTCTGTACTAATTCAAGCCTTCGAACACGGATTCGTTTATGGGATGATTCCTAACCTTTTCACATGCGTGCCGTTAAAAAAAAAGTCGTACTTCAAGAAAAGCAAACTACAATACATCCTTTTTTCCCCTGCAGTAAACACAAGTGTTCAATACAGAGTATTACAATAGCCATCAAAAGGAGGGAATCATTTTCAGAAGGGTATTTGATGCATGACTTGGCTACAAAACCCCTCCAAGTACAGGGCAACTACTGGCAGCGGTAGTTTTGGTTAGATAGCTGGCTTTTTGGGACTCAGGGCACTTATGCAGCTCACTGATTGTTGCTCTGGGCAAGCAATCACTCAAGAGAAAGAAAATAGCAGATTGAAAGACGTTGATGGAATGCATTATTTAGTAATGGAAAACACACATTTCTTTTGAGTCGGCCACCTGAACTTTATGGTGACATACTCAAGGTGGCGATATTAAGATTATTTCTTGACAAAGAAACTCAGTTTTAGTCATCGTTGTGTGCTTCAGTAAATTCATCTGTAGGCCTCAATACAGCCACCAGGGAGAGTATAATATTCGAGAGAGATTGACCATTTGTGGTTATCTGAGAGATGGAAAACATGATCAAGAACAAGAACTCCCGTTTCCGAACGGCATGAAATGCAATCCAACCAGCCCAAGGAACATTAGCTTTAGTTTTGGGAACTTTATCAGCAGTGCGTTTCAATCTAAGAATATTGCTTTGATTCTTTGGCTCAGGTTTGGTATACGCATTAGTTACTGTGTCCCACAGTCAGTAAAGACCAATATGCTGTACTTTAACCATGTGGTCATTTAACGTGACAAAATAACAAAATGGAAACCTAAATGCTTTAATTCACAACATAAGCGCAAGTCCATACTCACTGCAAAATTCCCACTTTAAGCACAAGGCTAGCAAACACGCCAGGAGAATGACAATCGAACGAGCAAGGACTGAGGCCAATTCAGCCCTCCAACCATAAATATTAAATTATACCAACACATTCATACACAAGTGCTCAACTACAGCAAACAGACTCTGGCATTGACCGCAGCTCCAAGTCAGACCCTAGGGTCATGTTTGATACACAAGCCTGCATATACCTGCCTCATCCTCTGTAACGCCTCCATTGATTTTTTTTGACAGAGATTGATAACATCTCATGTTACTAACTTCTACGGATAATTGTGTCGTCACAGAAGTACTGGACGGATGACGAGCCCTCCCTGCTGTGCAACGCCTCTCCAGTAAATTGCGCTAGGTTCTAGTGGGGGCTTTAAATATGGGGGAAGTCTAAACACAGGGAATCTCAGAGGACGTTAACTATGCTTCTCGCATCCATTTTACTGAGCTTGGAATACAAATAATAAAAATTTAACGTGAAGACACCTTTGTCTGCAGTGGTGGTTATCAGATATGCTGTGTGGCGTGTTCCGTGTATGTTTCACACAATCATCGCAGAGTAGGTGACCTTTGGGGGAGTGGGCATTCAGTGGCTGCACTGGTAAAGGTAGCCCCTCTTGTAGGAGCTGCGTGGGTAGAAGGTGGCCACCACAAATTTGCAGTCAAAGGTGCGACCGGTGAGCATTCTCTGGGCTTCTTTGGACTCGGTGGAGTTTGTGTACTCCACAAAGACCTGACGAGGGATTAAGAGACAGAACAATGATGAACACCTGGGGGGGGATGGGGTTATGTGGTTGAGGGTTGTCTGAAAGATTGAGCTACCTGTCCTTTTCCCGGGTTCTCCTTGGGGATCAGCACGGAGACCACCGAACCATACTTCTGGCACTCCTCCTTCATGTCCTCCAAGATATCTGCCAATCAAAACCCTTTAAAAACCACACTGAAGATACTGAACAGGTGCTGGATAACACAATAACGCCATGTACCCTTAATGGGGATGGCGGGACGTGCTCAAGGCAACTTTACTGCATCAAAAAGTTACCATGAAAGGATTCAAGATACTATCGCTAGCCAAATCCCCACATGAATTGGGATGATTGGTGTGACCCAATACCCCAAAACTACCAGTAACAATTAACACAGGCAATAGCTTGAGGTGGACCTATTTACACGTCAATATTTACATCTTGTCCCACGTTAATTTATTTTTACTTTGTGCATTGAAGTTACGATTAAGACCGGGATCAATCCATGTTTACTATGTAACCCACTACATCCCTTTTCATCCAACCAAAGTCGTGTCAGGGTTTGTTTTCCCTCTGCGCCTACCCTCGTACTCGTCGTCATTGTGCAGTTGTGTGTCGTCGATGAGGTTGAGGAGGCGCAGGACGGGAGACGGCAGGAGAACCAGGTCTTCAACGTGAGGAGCTATCAAAAATGACATGCATGAGCGTGGCCACAAAGTGGGGACACGATGTGAATTGTATTTTAGCAGACAAACCTACCAAAGGGAATGCTGAAAAACGAATTCAGCAGGGCGGCTTCAGCAGTGACCCGGTCCTTTGGGTCTTTGCAAAGCATACTGCAAATTATACAAGGAGAAAAAGTTTAAATATTAAACAGTATTATCAAGAGCAGTGTAGACCCCAAGATAAAGGCACAAAAGAACACGACACTTTAAGTGTCAAAGACTTGAGTCCATTACTGGTTCATTGAATGGAATGTATTGGTGGAGTGAAAAGGATACCTTTTGATAAGGTCTCTGAGGTGATAGATGGGGATGCCGGGCCACGCCATTGTCTTGCTGGCAAAGATATGGTCTACAATGGCTGCATTGTTTTCCTGAGAGAAATGATAATCATTTAAGCAACCTTTGCAACCCTTTATTACTGTTAGCAGTATTAAAAAAGAAAACTTTATTTTTAAAAAAGGCAAGCATTACTAATTTGGTTTAAGGTAATATATGCCGTTTAAAATAAATACCAGGTGGGTTTACTCAAACTGATAAAACAAAAAAAACAAAACCATACTGGCGCAAATCAAATGGGGTTATACCACACCTCCCACTCTGGAGAGTGGATAGTCTCTTTGAGCTTCATCCCAGAGTACATCTCCAGAAGGACGATGCCCAGACTCCACATGTCCACGGCCGTGGAGCAGCCCAAGTCCCCCTCGGCCTCCAGCCCGGCCCGGGCCAGGCTGTTCTGGAGCTCTGCCTCCGGGGCGCGGTAGCCGTCCGTCTGGATGTACTTTACGTCCTAGATGAGGAGGGAGACGTTTATGAGGTTAGGTTGGACTGAGTCGGAAACCACAAGCTGGTCATGGGACTGGATGCAGAGCTTTAACTAGGAACCACTCAAAGCCTTTCACCCCCCCCCCCTTCTTAGACGAGTCCCCCACACCTGGTGTCCGTCTTTAAAGCTCAGTCCAAAGTCGATGAGTTTGAAGCACTCGTCATCTGCGCTCCAAAGGATGTTGCGTGGCTTGAGGTCTGCATGCACGTAGCCCTCGCCGTGCAGGAAGGCAAGCGCATCCAGGACGTCCCGTGCACAGTGCTGCACCATCCACATGGAGTGGCCTTGTCTGGGCCTAACACTGATGGAGTTGCAATGTCGGGAATTAAGAGCAACGTCCTTGGCTTTGATACATTACAACCAAAATCAAGGCAATGAAAATGTATTGTTGTAAAATCCATTCTTCATCTCATTCTGCGCTAGACAATAGTATACCAACTGCAATAGAGAAATCTAGTGATGGAGCAAAGAATAAACAAGGGTAAATGGTTTCAGGGACCTCAAATTGAAGTTTTGTACCAAAGGCCATTTAATAACCAGCATGTCAACTACATCATTTGAATATTTTTTGTTTTATGTGTGAAATCCTGCATTAACCCTTTTAAAGTAACAGTTACTGGAAATCATTACTAAAATCAAGAGCTTATTATTTGCTCGAATCAAAAATGATCTGCATCAACTGACACTGGGATGCACTTAGACTCACAAGTAGTTGTATTAAAGCAACCACTAAACAAAGCATGCATACCTTCCACTGCCGCCTTCGGTGCTAGAGATAATGGCCTGGGTGCTGCCCCTCACCAACAACTCAGAGACACTCACATCCAAGAGCTCTAGCAGAAGACAGTGTGTGGGCACTCCCACACAACTGTGATTGGTGAACACGCCATACAGAGTCACTGAGGATGGGAAAGGAGAACGAAACACCTCTTAGGAGAAAAGGAAAAGTATCTGGTGCAAGACATTAACCATGATGCAAGACCCAAATGTGCCCTTATTTTTAGGAATCATAATTTCCTTTGAACTCATTCCCCTGACATTGTTAAACCGCATGCATCGAAACAACCAAATGTTTCGTTAGTTACCAATGTTCTTGCGTCCCTGTATGTCTTCCAGCACGGACCTCTCCTTCTGATACCCGTAGTCTCCTCCCTGTCCGTCGGCCTGGAACTCCTTGACGGCCGCTGTAGTGGCTCTGCCGGAGCTCACTTGGTACACCGAGGCCGACACTCCCTGGCCCAGCCGCTGCTCCACGTTCCACAGCTCCCCGAAGATCTCGAATAGCACCGGCTTCATGCTCTGGTCCACACTCCGCTGCTGCTGCGACGCCATGGCACCTGGACTACTGCTGCTGCTGGACCCTGCCGGCGGTACTTTTCCGGCCGTGTCGGAGCTACACTGGGCCATTGGTGACAGCAAGACGCGCACTTGAAGAGCCAGCCAGCTAATTGACAGGTGAAAGCAGCTGTTGGAGCATTGTGCGCCGGTCCAATGAGCGGGTGAATTGTATACCGGTGCGTCAGCAACCACCAATTAGCACTCTGACGACTCCATAAGCTTACAATAACCAGACACAGTGCAGTCGTTACGCATGTTAATTTCCCAATACTGGCGCTGTCATGAAAAGCTTCTGAAAGTCGACTGATACACGACAGTGAAGCTAGCTCTTAGTGTGTTTTGGTGAAGTTAGCTAACGCTACCACGCAGAGGCACCTAAAACAATTGGCAATCCTTAACCTGACAATGTGGATCGATATTGTACAGTTGACTATACAAACTAGAAATCCTAGCGGTCTGTTTGTAGCTGTAGGAAAAGTTTCAGTTCTTCATTGAGTCGAGGTGCAGCCGGCTGAGCCAGCTTGTTGTTGTTTTCACACCATCACTTCCGGTGCTTCTTGAGTCGTTCAACATTTCACTGAAGCTTTTAAGGCATACCGCCTCCTTCAGTTCCGGCGTGTTTTTGTCATTAGCCTTTACATAATAGTATTCATGTTTCATGTTTTCGGTGTAAGCATAATGTCAACAAAAGGTGTGCGATATTTTTTTTTTAATCAATTCAGACCTATACGTTTCAGGATAGATTATACATCTTTGGGAAGTGGGTCCTTCCAAGTTAGTGCTGAACAAATCCAGTAATGACTATGGTATCTAAAAAAGAAAGAAATGAGAAATTGTAGTCAAGGAAACCATTCGAGTGGTTTCTTTGAGTTGTGTACAATGGAAAAAATAAATGCCAACATTAAACAAACCAACAATAAACAAACCAAAACAGAAGTACTTTAGCGAAACAAAATGTTTCTCCTTGTCTCTAGAAGAAACATAACCTTTTTAAAAATAATAATAATAATTTGTCTAATAAGAATTTAAAGAGCCTTGGTTGGGAACTCTGATCAGAGATGAACCTTTTCATTACCTAAGTTACGTCTACGAGGCACCAGGGCATGCGCTGGCGTCTGGAGAGGATCTCTACCGGGGGTGGACATACATGGGGTTGGCCTTGGAGTTGATTGGGGTCGGGGCACTGGAAAGGCCGGAGGAGTGCTCCTGATCATGGGTGCAGATGTATGTGGGTTGTGCTGATGTTGGTCAGCGCCTCCCTGGTGTTTCTTGTTGTCATTACCTGCTCCTCCACTCACCGTGTGACATCATAGATCTCATACGTCACCTCAAATGGTGGCCTGTTTGTTAGCACCATCGCTTCTCTCTTGAGAAAGAGTTGTGGGAGCATGGAGTGTTATTGTACGATGTGAGTGATGTCCAACAGATGCCTTTGTGCTTGGGGGAGGAGAGGTGTTGAAACAGAAGAAGGAGCGTTAAAGCCCAAAGCTGAAATTTTCATTAATATTCAACATTGATAATCAAATGTTTCAGTTTATGTCAGTTTACTTTTAGCTTCCACTAGATGTCCTCGTTGTTCCCTGTGTCTATAATAATAATAATAATAATAATAATAATAATAATAATAATAATAATAATTCATTTTATTTGGAGGGCACCTTTCATAGCACTGATAGCACATGATACCGTGGTACCATACTGCTCAGGGCCAACCCCCCACCCTCCACCTTGACCCGCCTCTAAAATATGGCACGTTTGTGTAAAGTTCATTGTGGGACTGGCTCATAGTGGCTGGAATTCTGCAGTGCAACAAGGCTGAATTTCTTGAACGTCTTCAAGTACTGTATTAGGGGCCAACTAATATGAAAGCATTCATATAATAGTGCCTTTAAATTATTTTATTTGCTGGAGAACCCTTCTTATATCATCTTCCATTCCTAAAAAAATCTCTGGTGATTTTACTGCACTTGGTTACACACTGCATTTACCGACTGTGTGTGTGTGTGTGTGTGTGTGTGTGTGTGTGTGTGTGTGTGTGTGTGTGTGTGTGTGTGTGTGTGTGTGTGTGTGTGTGTGTGTGTGTGTGTGTGTGTGTGTGTGTGTGTGTGTGTGTGTGTGTGTGTGTGTGTGTGTGTGTGTGTGTGTGTGTTGTCTATGATTGAATCAACACAGAGGGAATGGACACATGACATATTTTACTTTTGAGTGATGGTCTGCAGGCTTAAGTAATTTCTCAGAGTGCTTTCTGCATTGAACCTCTGGAAGGAGAGCTTGGTGGTATCCACGACGATGGGATCATCAAGTCTGTCAGGTTTTGGGCAGTCGGGACTCTGATTTAGCATGACCGGGATAGGCACAAGAAAGGTCAGGGAACATAATGGTCCATCTATTCATTCCATTTTATTAAAATCAAATTATGATGTGAATCAAAGATGGATGCTTAATTATCATGATATATCTTAAGAATAATTAAGAAACAATACGTCTTTTTCTGTAGCCTGGATTCTGCCATCTTCAAATAGTGCAATTCTGTATTCCTCCATCTTATATTTCCTGTTTCTTTAGGAAAAAATACTGAAATATCATCAAAGATCAGGGTACACAAAGCTACTGTCCATTTGTTTTGTTCATAGCGATCTTGATGTGATATCTTTTAAAAAATAGGATTGTCAAACAAAGAATTCAGACTTGTGTCCATGTCATTCTTTCCAAATAATCAAAATTTGAATATAAGTTGAAATACCGTGACGAACTGCACAGAAGTAGTGCTGTGTGTGTGTGTGTGTGTGTGTGTGTGTGTGTGTGTGTGTGTGTGTGTGTGTGTGTGTGTGTGTGTGTGTGTGTGTGTGTGTGTGTGTGTGTGTGTGTGTGTGTGTGTGGACTTCAAAAAAGGACATAAAACGCTTGCTATGTTTGCTATAGCTTTGAAATTGATTACTGTATTGATTACTACTATTTAGCCTTGTAATTGGGCTATTATGTTTGGGGTTGATCCATCTCTAGGATGCCCCAGTCTATGAGCACAGATCTTACTGCCCTATCAAAGAAACTCCTCACTTCACACTGTTTCCATGGTTTCCTGCTGGTCACATTAAGCTTTGTCTCCAAGACAAAGCTACAATAGGTCTTAATGGACCTTCCTTTCTCCTACTTCCACAAAGAGACAGGAAACTAATATCACACACAAAAAACAGCAGAGAAAGAGGGTCAGCTTCAGCTTCAACAGGGTGTATGATGTCAACCGTCGACTGACCCTCAACTGGTTAGTCGACGGCTTGACATCATACACCCTGTTGAAGCTGAGGATGTACCCTTGTTTCCTGTCCCGGGGGACCCACTCCAGGGCCTCTTCTGCTATACTGACCCCCTCTTGGCTCTGACCACCTGGCTTATCTGGGTGGGCTATGCTCCTCTGTACCACGGCCTGCCTAAGAACCAGTAGGTATGCCATTAATGCCCACTGCAAACAAACACACATTGGGACCACAAACAAAAATGCCAACATGGAAGGGCGAGTCGTATTTAGCAAGTTCTCCTGAAATAACGAGTAGCAACCTAGGCTGGCAGAGGGACAAGAGTTTTGGTAGAACGAGGTTGAAATTTATGTAAGAAAAATTGCTTCTGCTGGACTCAACCCCCCTTTAGCAAACAATTGCTGTCAGGCTCTGCACCAATGACTGTATGAGGAAAAATCAATAGCTATGGAGTACACTAAGGGAACACTAACATTGATTTAGAACAAACAAACAGTGATATCAGTACCAGAAAAAACATTCAGACTTTTACAAAATGACCTCACCACAGAGAGGGCTAATTCAACCATCACTTTACTGGTCTTTACCATTGCATTATCATGTTGAAATAAAACTGGTTATACAATACCAAGGCGCTGAATGTCGAGACTAGCTTGTACTATGTAACTGTTTGTAATCCAGGGAAGCAGAAAATGCTCTCGTTCTTTATTCAACCATCTTTTGCTACACATTATGTGGTCAAGCCTTCAGTTTGTATGTATAGTGTGGTATACCCTGCTACCTATGACTTGCTTGTTCTATTATTCCACTTCTCTTCAGAGGCCGGTTTCAGGTAGCTGGTTTAACATACTCTGAGTTTAATCCTGCGCTCTGAGTTGGTTGACTCAGAGTTCAGTGGGGTGTTCCACAAAGCCGGTTTTTATCACATAACCGGGTAAGTTAACTCAGGGTTTTGCGGTAACCCTAGGTATCCTCCGTTCCAAAAATCACCACGGTATGTTTAGTTTACTCTATGAGCACATATGCTCCGAAGTAAACCAGTGGGGTGTTCCACAAAAGCCGGTTTTATCACATAACCGGTAAGTTAACTCAGGGTTTGCGTGGATAACCCTGGGTTTTCCGTTCCAAAATCACCACGTATTGTTAGTTACTATAGGCAACATATTGCTCCGAAGTAAACCTGGTCGGAGCAGGTTTTGCGCAGGTTAAGTTTGAAAGATAACCCGGTTTTGGGTATTTAAACCCAGTTCACCGCAGATTTCATGTGTCAATGGCATGCCCTTTTGATGAGAGAACTGCTGATATCGGAGCGCAAATTATACGTGCAATCCACCGGGAGCGATTAATAAGACCGGTTCGACATCTTGGCATATCGGATGACTTTTTGCTGGAGAGATATAGATTATCGCGCAAATCTTTAACATATTTAAATAGCCTTCTCCAGCCTTATAGCCAACACTACCAATCGAGGACTCTCAGTTCACTCCAGACTATTTGCGTAGCCCTCCGTTTTTTGCAAATGATAGTTTTATCTAGGCTATAAAGTTGGAGATGCTGAGCACATCTCAGTCCTTTCAGATGACCCATCCAAGATTTTTATCGGCCTCGAAGGGTTATGTGGTAGGAACGTTAAGAATGCTTAACTGGAACTAGAATTTATAGATTCATGGCTCAAATATTAAGGATCATGCTTTTGACGTGTAACTAACGCATTTACGCGGTCAGCGATCCGCTGCCAGGCTTTGGTTCTCTGGGTTGCAGAGGCTTTAGCTTTCCCTTTTCTTGTGACAGTAGCCATGTTTCCATCCAAAGTGATTCGCATTACTGGGCAATGCGCATTAAAATAAATTCGAATCATGTGTGTTTCCATCAAAAGACCGGATTTTGGTGAAAACTACAAATTCGCGCGAGTTTTCGAAGTCACGCGAGATTTTCCGCGGGTTGCCACTCTGGCTCCAGTCTCAATTCAGGGGTTGCATCCTTCGAAGGACGCGTCCTTCGAAGGTGTGGCCTTCGAAGACCGCGAAGGCTGCATCGAAGGCCGAACGAGCGTTGTGGAATGGGACGGTCTAGCCTACGGAGCATTTCCGGATTGCGTAAAAAAGCCGTTAACGCCCTTTACCTTGCGTGATGACGTGCCGCTCTTTATTGCCGCTCCTGAACCCCGAATTCGCGGGGTTAACAGTTCAATAACAACACTCCATTAGCTTTTCTCCCTGCCGCTCTTTTCAACAGAACACAAAACACAGAACACAGAACACAAGTATGGAACCAGAAATTTTGATTTTTATGTTTTATTTTTTTATCTTTTATTGGAGGAGGTGGAAAGAGTTTCACCGCCGGAGCCGGCGGGTGATTTTTCTCCGTCTCCGAGAAGGAGAAGACCAAAGACTGGTAAAGCTGTGTAACTTTACTTTTAACCAGTAGTAATGTTCATTATTGTTATTATTATTCAATAATAATAGTAATGTTAACATTAATGTCAGTTAGTTAGTTCACACCCGTTCTTATATGTGGCGTTAATGTCATTGAACTTCATTTGACCATTTTGACATCTGATAAATTATATATTTAAAATAGTTCAAACCTTACTTTTGTATAAAAAAATGTTTTTGTCATTAATCAGCTAAAACAGGTTTAGTAACCTAAATAGATATATAACTGTTGGATAGATAGATAACGATAGATATATTTAAGCCTTATCTATCTAAGCTCTTCAACACTTAATATCCAGCTATTGTTCAACAGTTTTTCTTCTTCTATTCTTTCCCTAAACACAGCCCGAGCGACCCCTGTACTGCAGATTAATATTACAGCTTCTTGTCCTGGACCGTTTTTTCCAATGGCCAGGAGACAAAGACAGATTTTAGGCTGAGCAGGACCTTGGACCTTGGACCACTGGCAATCCTATGACAGAGGAATCAAATCATTGATGCAGTTAACAAGAACAGCAGCAAAACAAATTTCAGCAAAATGTTTGTTTATTAACTTGTATGGTTAAACAAAATTATGTACATTTAAAATTAGATGTACATACTATGTACTTCTGTTGTCTGGTTGTCCATTTTTCTTTGCCTGCTAGAGGAGTCTACATCTTCCCCTGCAGGCCCTATTTTCTCCAGAATTGTCCTATTCACAGAGAGATGATTACATCACAGAGAGAAAACAAGAAGAAAAGATAAACTTTATTAATCATTAGGTTGATTAGCCCATGTTTGAAAAGTAGGCCCAATTTGTTAATATCTTACTTATTTGACCATCTTGTAAACGATTAACAGTTAAATTAGCACTCATCCTCACTTATCTAACATATGTTATTGAATAAACTAAAATAATGTTTCCTTACCATCATTGCCCACATGTGGCGTAGTACTTTGCCCCTTTTCAAAGGGCCTCATTCTCCCCCGTCAACTTTATAACATCGAGCAGTTGCTCCTTAGCTCCGCTAAATCTAGGATGCATTCGTTGCATTCTTTTAACATCTCGGAATCCTCAGTAATGCAGTGACTTTAACATTTGTATCGTTAGTTATTCGAGTGTCCTCAACAGTTTGAGAAACAGTCAATGTCGTGCGTTCTAATGACGTAAGCGGTGCCTTTAAAGGACGCTCACTCAGTCTTAGCACGATAAGCTTACTTGAACATTATGCGGAAACCAGCTATATGCTCGTTATTAGCCCATGAGCCAACGTCGCATCTATTTAAAAGTTAGGCTATTAAGACAGGCTGTCATTCTGTATTACGGCCTGAATTATGTCATATTCGTTCTACATGGGACCTAAGCCTATACGTCAGCGATAAAGGATATTTGACCGGCATATTCAATCAAAACTGTCTGGAAAACGCAACCAATGCAGGTGTTGCAGTCTCTGCTTCCCTGTGGGTGTTTTTGTACTGGAAATATACGTTCATGTGTGGCGCATTTAGGTGTGACGTAATAGAACGGGTGTGTTGTGGGTAGTAAAAACAAAAGGACGGGCGGGAAATCAGTGGGAGTCGAAGGCGCGAATGTGAAAGTAGCTTCTTATGCTCGTGGATGTACACTTGTTGAAGAAATAAAGCTAATCCTTTTTGCTGCAACCAACCGAGACTTCACTCTTTCTGCTTCGGCTATGTTAACTGGACCACTAGACAAGCAAGTTACCTGCAGCGAGCCAAGTAATTGAATTGAAACCAGCTCGCTTCCAACTACGGTTCGGGGCAGGGAAGCTGGGGAGGTACACTGGGGGCTCGTCCGGGATTAACAAAACAAGAAGAAAGTGAGAGGACGTCGGACGGTTGAACGCAGACTGACGGCGCTCGGAGCTAAAGCTAAAGGTACCGTTAATGCTAACGCTTGGAATAGGAGGACGCCTGTTGAGATGGAGTCGAGACGGATAAGCACTAACCCATTTTTTAATGGATGTAAGAGACACACTGATATGGACCCAGTTAACCACATGGACGGTCGATATGCCGACGGCACTAACCCCTTCACGGCTAGCATGGAGCTAACGTTAGCCGCAGACGGAGGGATGGTTCACGGCCAGACGCCGTCGCTCCACTACCGAACATTGCCCCCCACGCCACCCGCGCATCACGGTTGATGACTAACCCGTTTCAACCCCGTGAATTTGTACACGGTACAACACTCTTTTTGCCCCAGCCCACTTCACCATCCCCTCAGTTCACTTCAACACCTTTTCCACCCTCTATGGCCCAGCCCGTGGAGCGTTGTGGAGTAATAAGCTATGTGAGGCATAACTATGCCAACAGCCAGCGACACCTACCAATACGGCCAGTCAGCTGCAAGAAAGCGCCAAGCCGGCGCCACGGCCATCACACACAGCCCCATATTGTTGTAGGCGATGGATAACAGTGACGATGAACATTATGGTTATAGAGAGACGAATTCCAATATTGAAGCCAGGCCATTTTGATGGAAACGGGCTTCCTGGAAAGGAAATTATAATTCAACGCGGTTCGAAGCTGTGCAATGGCAAATCATGTGGTTCAGATGCAACAATGGCAGTGCAACTGAGATTCAGCCTGAATGGCGCGGCTGGAGCTATCGTCCATAAAAAATCCCAGATCTGACCGTTGGAGCTACCGGCGGATTGTGGCTGAAATAGAGAGACTGCCTACGGGCCGCGCGCTCCGAGCATGCGGCAGCCATCGGCATTGAATTTGAGAACAGCGGGTTTAGGGGGCAGAACGAAGCGCTGCACCTCTTAAGGGATGATATTCTATGAGAAAGTGTCCATTGTGTATGCTGACCGTACAGAGCTGGAGCAGGACGCCATCAGTGTGGAGGTCTTCACCAACGCCCTGGCCGACCGCCGGAGGTGGTGCAAAGACTACACTGGAGAAGCAGCCGGCGGGAACCCTGGCCAGAGCATATGACATCGCACACAGCTACGAGACCACCAGGAGGGCCGCCAGAACAGTCACACAATTCATGCAGCCCGGCCAACGCAGCTTTGCAAATCAGAGAGCCAGGGCCGCCACGGTACGTGAAAATAACAGCATGCCAGCTTGTGTGGAGCCAGTGGGGGTAGCTGTCTGGTCCATCGACTCACCAGAGAGGGCTCCAAGATTTAATCAGCAGTGGCACCAGAAGAAAGACACAAATGTCAAAATGCCTATTGGGGGAGGTTCAGTGCCACAACAGCTGTCTCCGGTCTAGGGCATATGATGTGAGAAAACTGCCTCTTTCTCCCGTCGACCCAGACAGCAAGCTCGGACAGTCAATAATAACACAGCACCCGACACAGGTATAGTGGTCACCTGTACTGCAAGTCAGGAAGACGACATGTGTGTTTTAAAATATCGATAATATGGATTGAAATGTGTGCTCTGCTTGACTCTGGTGCTCGGAGGAATGTGTTGCCCCTCCATCTCTTCAACACCATTCCCACAGAGTCCAGACCCCCAATAGAGCCATCTGTCGCGGAGGTCCTGCAGGGCATCGGCCCCGGTGGTCTGGCAGTGCTGGGGGAAGTCAACCTACCAGTACGAGTTGGGAGCCGAGCTACCAAGGTGAACTTCATCATGGCCGACACAGCAGAGAGCACCGAGGTTATCCTGGGGCACCCTTTCCTACATCAGACGAGTGGCCCAGCTTGGACTATGGTCGCCGTGAGATAACCCTATATGATGAGAAGGTACCTCGTCTTAACCCAAGCCCATCAGTCCCGGGTGCACATTGTCAGAGTGGGCCGCACAACAGTGTTGGAATCGGGGTGTGAGTATGTAGTCCCCGGCACCGCCCACCTCCGCCACGCTGCTGACGGAGACCTGATGCTGAGCCCAACTAAAGGTTTCATTGAAAAACACCACGTACTAGTGGCTCACCTCGTCGTACAGGCGCAGCGGTCCACCAACGTTCCCATCAGAGTCTTCAACCCTGGAGCCTTACCTGTCACGTTGAAGAGAGGCGTTGTGGCAGGGGTCCTACAACCAGCAACGGTGTTAGGGAAGCTGGAGCCCCAGCCACCCCTCGCCCCACTGGCCTCTGAACCGATTAACTCTGTCTCTGCTTCTTTGCCCAGCCACCTGCAGGTCCTGTAGAATGAGAGCTGTGCTAGTCTGCCAAAGGGGGACCATGAGAGGGTGGCCTGCTTGCTACGGTCATACAGTGACGTCTTCTCTCACGGGGCCCCACTGACCTTGGGCCGCCGTACTGGCCTCGTGCAGCACGATATCCTCACCATCCCTGGTTCCACCTGTGAAACACAGCAACCACCGCAGGATGGCTGGGAGACAAACAAACTGCCAGCGGACCAGCTCGTGCAGCAGGGCCTGGACACTGGTTTGGCCCAACTCAGCAACAGCAGCTGGGCTGCACCAATTGTTATGGTACGTAAGGAAGAAGGACCAGACTTCGCGGCTATGTGGTCGACTACAGGCTCTTAAATGAGAGGACCATTAAGGATGCGGTATTCCACTGCCCCCGCATCCAGGACACCTTAGGACACATTGTCCACCGCCAGGTACTTCAGCACGCTGGATTTTAACATCAGGATACTGGCAGGTTGGAAAGACGCCCGAGAGCCCGAAAAGCCGCTGCCTTCTGCACCCGTAAAGGCCTGTTTGAATGGAATGTGATTGCCTTTTCGGACTGTGCAATGTGCGCCGGCCACATTCCAGAGGCTTCATGGACCGTGTCCCTGGCCGGGCTGCTGCAGTGGGAGACCTGTTTGGGTGTACCTCGATGACATCATTGTCCTGGGGCGGGACCGGCACCGCCACATGTTGGAGCGGCTGAGCCAAGTGTTCAACAGACTACGGCGCAGCCAACCCTGAAACTTAAACCATCAAAGTGTTTTCCTGTTCGCGAGAGCGAGTGGCTTACCTGGGGCATATCGTCTCCAGCAAAGGTGTCGCCACTGACCCCCAAAAGATTCAAAAGGTGACTGAGTGGCCCGCACCCCGAAACGTCTCTGAAGTGCGTCAGGTTTGTCGGGCCTGGCTTCGTACTACCGAACGCTTCGTCAAAGATTTTCGCCACGGTTGCCAAGCCCCTCCACGAACTCACCAAAAAGTATGCACGTTTTAACTGGACGGATGAATGCAAGGAGGCTTTCGAGCAGCTAAAAAGCCGGTTGACGTCAGCGCCGGTGCTGGGTTATCCCCTCGACAGTGGCCAACTGCTCCTCGACACAGACGCCAGTGACTGGGGAATCGGAGCAGTCCTCTCCCAAGTACAAGAAGGTGAGGAGAGAGTGCTAGCCTTATGGGAGCAGGAGAGAATGTCGGCCACTGAGCGCAAAACTACTGCACCACCAGACGAGAACTTCTGGCAGCTGTCGAGTTCACCTCTCATTTCCGGCAGTACCTGCTAGGGAGATCATTCATCATACGGACTGACCACAGCAGCCTGCGCTGGTTGACTCGGATGAAGGAGCCTGAGGGTCAGCTTGCTCGCTGGCTTGAAAAACTAGCAGAGTACGAGTTCCTGGTGATCCATCGTCCAGGGAGACAACACCAAAATGCGGACGCGCTCTCCAGAAGACCTTGCAGGACGTCATGCCCATGCACAGTTCCAGAGCCTAGCCTCAGTAACCAGCTTCAGCACAAGGGGATTCAGTGCAATTTGGCCGAAGAGGATGAAGAGGATGTTGGGAAAACTCCTGCAGAGCAACCTCCAGTGGGGGTAGTGGTGCCTGAAGATAGCTATGGAGGCAGCCCCGCAGTTGAGTCTAAGCATCTTCCAGTGGGGGTAGCGGACGTTTTCAGCGATGATCAAGCTGGCTCTCTGTTCCGACCAGGTGTCTACAGGGTGAGTGAGCCAGCCCAAACCAACCTGTTCAGTGGTTGGACCCCAAGAGCAGTTAAATCAGTTGCCCAAGAAGCTGACCCAGATATAGCAGCAGTGAGGAAGTGGATGGACGAGGGGAGGAGCAGGCCACCCTGGGTGGACATAGCACCCAACAGCCCTGCCACCAAAGCCTACTGGTCGCAGTGGAAAAGGCTCTACCAGAAAGACGGCGTTTTGCTGAGGAAATTCCTACTGCACAGATGGAAAGGTTGTTCTACCCACAGATCCTGTTGCCTCAAGAGTACCGCACCTCAGTCACGGAACAATTGCACGATGGCCCAGTCGGTGGCCACTTTGGAGGAGAAAGGACACTCGCACGTCTCAAGGCCCGGTACTACCTGGTACAATATGAGGGATGACGTCACTCTGTGGTGCCGCACCTGCACCAGCTCTGTGCTTGCAAAACGCCCGCCCGAAGAAAACGCCTCAAGCCGCCATGGGCACAGTGCGAGTTGGTGCCCCCTTCGAGCGCATCGCAGTCGATTTAATGGGACCATTAAATGAAACCGAAAGGCGCAACCGCTACATAATAGTAGTACAAGACTACTTCAGCAAATGGGTGGAAGCCTACCCGGTTCCCAATGAACAAGCAACGACAGTGGCCGAGAAGATTGTTTCCGAGTGGGTGTGCCGGTACGGAGCTCCACAGTGCCTACGCAGCGACCAAAGTACCAATTTCGAGTCAGCTGTGTTCCAGAGAATGTGTGAACTGCTGGGAATCGACAAGACACGGACCACGCCGTTTCGGCCGCAGTCAGACGGCCAAGTAGAACGTTTCAATGCCACCCTGCAGAAGATCATAGCCACCACTGCGGAACGATGTCACTGGGACTGGGACATCATGACCCCATATTGCAGGTCATGGCCTACCGTGCATCTCCAAACACAGCTCCACGGGCCTGACCGCCTAACATGATGCTGTTCGGGCGGGGAAATTACAGAGCCAGTGGATCTTGTTGGCTGGGTTGCCACCTTGACCCAGACAACACACTACTACCCCTCCATCCAATGTCATACAGCTCCGGGAAAGGCTTGAGCTATCTCACCAGTTGGCCCGGGAGGCGCTGGGAAAATCTGTAGAGCGTGCCAAACGACAGTACGATAAAAATGTTTGCCGAGTCCAACACAAAGTCGGTGATGCAGTTTGGTTCCTAGTCAAAGGCACCAAGAGAGTAAAGGATAAAGTTGCGGAAGTTCCTGCCTTCTCTTACGAGGGTCCATACTTCATTGTGGGCATACTGGACGACTTGGTCTACCGGATTAGAAAGGGTCCGAGGATGAAGATGAAAGTCGTTCATCACGACAAACTCAAAGCTTACCATTCCAGGACAGCACTAGACAACAGCTGGACATTTCGGGAGGCTGAAACGTGGGCACCAGTGGAGGCGCCACCCCCGTTGTCAGACCCCAGCTCTTCAGAAACCGACATCAGCCCCCTCAACCTTTGGGGTACTTCACCAGAGACGGAGGACCCTGTTGTGGGGGTCCTTCCAGGCCCTCTTCTCTCCACCACCATCACCGAGCAGCAGCCAGCTTCCTTGCCACCCCGCTGAGCCTTCGCTGGAGGAGGCTGGGACCTCGCATGCGGGCAGGGGAGAAGCTGCTCGTCCTCTTTTGAGCTCCGCTCCTCGGCGGCGACCCCGTAGGGTCCGCAGAGCTCCTGACATGTTTGGTGACTGGATTGGTCACCTAGCATAGTTGCCTGAGGTTGGGTGTAGGCGGATCGCTGCCCTCCTCAGAGGAAAAGAGTTCTAGTAAAAAGAAGAAAAAAAACAACAAAACAAGAGTTGCTGTGTTGTCCAAACAAAAAGAAAGTTCCAGTATTGTCAAAGCAAGTATGAGTATGGACAGTAACAAAGATTGTATTTCCAGTAGTGTCATTGCAAGGTAACTTGCCTATGTTGAGGTTAAAAATGTGAAGTTTTACACGATTTAACGGTTTGATATAGTTGTTTGCTGTCACCAGTCAGTGGTTTGAATACCAATGGT
Source organism: Melanogrammus aeglefinus (assembly GCA_900291075.1). Lineage (NCBI taxonomy): Eukaryota > Metazoa > Chordata > Actinopteri > Gadiformes > Gadidae > Melanogrammus > Melanogrammus aeglefinus. Next base: position 45,987 of record OLKM01000637.1, on the reverse strand, counting down.
GCGCATAGTTTTGTTGGAGCATCCTGGGTATGTTAAGCGCATTTAATGGGCATGCGTGTGAAAAACGATGTGAAGGAAAGAAAAATGTTATTTGTTTAATAGAAATTGTTGCCCTATTTTTGCATTTGAAATCCTGCACCCTGCAAAGTACGCTAATGTTGAGTGGAGTGGTTGTAGTACTGGTCGCATTTTTCCCATTGTATGTATGAGTGTTTATGCCGTTTGCTTACATGTACGAAAGAAGGAGTGGGGAATACGCTTTAATTGACGTCTATAGGCATTGCCTTTTCACCTTAACCTTCCACTGGAAGAGGACCCCTTCAGGGCCTGTGGGAAACATGTTATGGTTGGATGTTTGTTATATATGACGGTCTGATTGGTATTTTTTCTGCGTACAGTGTAGTGATGCTGGAGATATGTTAAGGGTTTAAACATTCTCCAGAGTGGGGGTAGTGTTGCAGTCTCTGCTTCCCCCTGGTGGTTTTGTTGGGGAAAAATACGTTCGTGTGGCGCATTAGGTGTGATGTAATAGAACGGGTGTGTTGTGGGTAGTAAAAACAAAAGGACAGGCGGAAAATCAGTGGGAGTCTACGGCGCGAATGTGAAAGTAGCTTCTTATGCTCGTGGATGTACAATTGTTGAAGAAATAAAGCTAATCCTTTTTGCTGCAACCATCCGAGACTTCACTCTTTCTGCTTCGGCTATGTTAACCGGACCACTAGACAAGCAAGTTACCTGCAGTGAGCCAAGTAATTGAATTGAAACCAGCTCGCTTCCAACTACGGTTCGGAGCAGGGAAGCTGGGGAGGTAACACAGGTCACTTTGACCAGCACGTTGTTTTTCTAGTGGAAACGCTGGTTAGTGCTACCAAACTATTGCAATTTAATCCTTTCCTCAATGGAGTTAAATTCCATTTATTTCTCAACAGTATTATTTTGTTATAGATAAGTAATTCTGCTATTCATTTTGCTATGCTTGAATATTATTCTTTCTGTTCACAGTGTTCCAAATTGTTTGTTATTAAATGTTACATTAAGTGAATTGTTATAGAAGTGTTGTTTAAATAATTTGTTTTTAAAATTTTAAAAAATCGTGGGATGCATCGAACCGTTGGTCAAAAATCGGAATACAAACCGAATCGTGAGTTGGTGTATCTTTAGAGCCCTACTGGTCTGCCAGTCAAAAGGTTCAATCAAACTATCAAAGCCTCTTAATGGTTATGGATACATTGACTATCCACTACTCCAACAGGTGAGCAACAATGACCATCATCCCAAGGTCTGCCTTTGGGGCTAGGACTTTGCTTTATCGTCTTCTATCATGAACTTAACTCTGGTATACGTGTATATCCAACATATCCCTAATAGACTGCTTGTGAAACAAACAACAAAATCATGTTTACTTGGTCCTGTATTCCTGTAAAGGTCCTGTAGTTAGATCTAAGAGATATTATTATTTGGATTTTTTTTTAAACAGTGTAGTACTACAAAAGCACTAAGAATATCTGCTTTGAGGTAACTGCTTGCCTCTGTATGATTACATTTAGATTTTAGACCGCTCCTGACTTATTTCTGACCAATCAGTGCATGTCATCGCTAAATGGTTTGGGGTATCCATCTGGCCTGAGGGTGGGGTCGTTTCCAATTTTACCGCTATGTTAAGATGTACGAGCTTACACCGTTTGATTGTATGCAAACCAACCATAGGATTTTGATCGATCTGGCAAATTATAACATTGTGTACTGCTTACATCAGCAACTTGATGCTGATGTAAGCTGTCAAAAGCAAAATAAAAAGTGTTATGGATTGGTGATGAGTGCCACGCAGCAACATGTGCAGGGTACTGCCCATTTGAGAGGCAGGGGTATCTTTTGGGGTTGAGTTTCTAAATTTTACTCTCCTCCATGCCCAAAAAAAATAAACAACAAATATAATGTTTAATACTTGACTCGTTGATGATACATTTTCCTTGAAAAACCCAGCTTAACTTTTATATTTGGTGACCTTGGCTGTGTCTATGATCACTAATTACACGCTATATGTACAGTATATATTATACATAATCCTCCATATATTGGGAATTTTATGTATATGCATTACGCTATTAAGGCACATATTTCGATGTTATAATGTGGTGCGCCGCTTGTTGATGTGGTGCCACATGTGGACGATGTTGCAAAATGTATTCACCTGAGAGTTATGTGTAAGTATAATCACACCCCTGTGATTCATTGAATGGCCCAAGTGTACTCCATCTGAGGCAGAAATTGTGTGAAATGGCACAACCAGCCATGACCTTCACTGCAGAAACAGGGTGCACTTCCAGAGCCTTGAAAATATAAATTGCCTCTTCGCCTTCATAATGTCAAATGCCATTTTGGTCATAGAAGAGGCCTTTGGCTGGTGCATGGAACCTTGCTGCAACTGTACTCACTGGCTCCCTGTAAGTCGTTGAGTGTGATTGACCGTGCCATAGAGGGATGTCCACCATTTGGAAAAATTCTGGAATCATGGAGCCTTGGTAGCCAACAAATAAATTCAGAAACTGACACTGGGGATCAACCACTGCTTGCATCTGAACAGAATAAAAAAAATACATTTTTAATTGATTCTTATTACAGCATCAGTGCTGCCCAAAACTGTGGCGCATTGAGCAGATGCAGCCAGACATTCAAAGCATTCTCTAAAGCATGGATGATAACATTCACAGCCAAATGTGGGACACAAAACACTCTTGACACGGTAAGAAACTTACAGGTCAACAGCTTATATCCAATGTTTGCCCTATCTACAGTGTTGGGCTTTCACAAAGCAAAACGAATGTGCAGTGATCCATGGCATAGGCGTCCATGGCATAGGCGTCCCTGGCGTGACCGCAACCGGTTTCAGGTTCAGTCAGGGGAAGATCAGAACGATTAAAACCGGAATTCCTAGGACTTTTTTTATCAAAGGTGTGAAACTATCTAATTTGCTGCTCTCATGGTTTTTCCGCCCATGTGCATATCAAAACCAAGGTTCCTACAGCTCAAGTCCTTGTCAAACTCGGTCCCACCTCTGCCTGGGCAGATAGTCAATCATAGTTTAAGGGTTACCAGTGCTACCCCTGGACACAACCCTGCACTGTAAATAAAGACAACATGGCATCATGTAATGAGATGTGACTAAAAGCTATGTGACAATGCAATCACACTCTGTAACTGTTTAATTTTTGTGAAACAAAATTGGGCCCTGTCTATGTTTCCCCAGAGGAGGGTATAGTCTGACACAATGGAGTTGAATTTTTACACTAAGATTTTTTTCTGTATACACACACACACACACACACACACACACACACACACACACACACACACACACACACACACACACACACACACACACACACACACACACACATATATATATATACAGTGGGGCAAAAAAGTCACCGATTGTGCAAGTTCTCCCACTTAAAAAGATGAGAGAGGCCTGTAATTCATCATAGGTATACCTCAGCTATGAGAGACAAAATGAAAAAAGAAATCTAGAAAATCACATTGTCTGATTTTTAAAGAATTTATTCGCAAATTATGGTGGAAAATAAGTATTTGGTCAATATCAAAAGGTCATCTCAATACTTTGTTACATGCCCTTTGTTGGCAATGACAGAGGTCAAACGTTTTCTGTAAGTCTTTACAAGGTTTTCACACACTGCTGGGGTATTTTGGCCGATTCCTCCATGCAGGTCTCCTCTAGAGCAGTGATGTTTTTGGGCCTTCGCTGAGCAGCATGAACTTTCAACTCCCTCCAAAGATTTTCTCTGGGGTTGAGATCTGGAGATTGGCTAGGCCACTCCAGGACCTCGAAATGCTTCTTATGAAGCCACTCCTTCGTTGCCTGGGCAGTGTGTTTGGGGTCATTGTCATGCTGAAAGACCCAGCCACGTTTCATCTTCAGTGCCCTTGCTGATGGAAGGTTTTCACTGAAAATCTCACGATACATGGCCCCATTCATTCTTTCCGTCACACGGATCAGACGTCCTGGTCCCTTGGCAGAAAAACAGTCCCAAAGCATGATGTTTCCACCCCCATGCTTCACTGTAGGTATGGTGTTCTTTGGATGCAACTCAGCATTCTTTCTCCTCCAAACGCGACAAATTGAGTTTTTACCAAAAAGTTATATTTTGGTTTCATCTGACCATATGACATTCTCCCAATCCTGTTCTGGATCATCTAAATGCTCTCTAGCAAACTTCAAACGGGCCCGGACATGCACTTGCTTTAGCAGGGGGACACGTCTGGCACTGCAGGATTTGAGTCCCTGGCGGCGTAGTGTGTTGGTGATGGTAGCCTTTGTTACTTTGGTCCCAGCTCTCTGCAGGTCATTCCCTAGTTCTCCCCGTGTGGTTCTGGGATTTTTGTTAACCGTTCTTGTGATCATTTTGACCCCACAGGGTGAGATCTTGCGTGGAGCCCTAGATCGAGGGAGATTATCAGTGGTCTTGTATGTCTTCCATTTCCTAATAATTGCTCCCACAGTTGATTTCTTCACACCAAGCTGCTTACCTATTGCAGATTCAGACTTCCCAGCCTGGTGCAGGTCTACAATTGTGTTTCTGGTGTCCTTTGACAGCTCTTTGGTCTTGGCCATAGTGGAGTTTGGAGTGTGACTGTTTGAGGTTGTGGACAGGTGTCTTTTATACTGATAAGGAGTTCAAACAGGTGCCATTAATACAGGTAACGAGTGGAGGACAGAGGAGCCTCTTAAAGAAGAAGTTACAGGTCTGTGACAGCCAGAAATCTTGCTGGTTTGCAGGTGACCAAATAATTATTTTCCACCAAAATTTGCAAATAAATTCTTAAAAAATCAGAGAATGTGATTTTCTGAATTTTTTTTCATTTAGTCTCTCATAGCTGAGGTTTACCTATGATGAAAATTACAGGCCTCTCGTCTTTTTAAGTGGGAGAACTTGCACAATTGGTGGCTGACTAAATACTTTTCTGCCCCACTGTATATATATATATATATATATATATATATATATATATATATATATATATATATATATATTATATATATATATATAGTAAATAAAACTGCTAAGGCCTAGCATCATCATCCTTTCCCCCAAATCATCAATGTCTTGCTAGTGTAGCAAGAGTAGCACGTCTCAGTTTGCTTTCGTCACAGTCTAATAATTCGTTTTTTTCTCAAAAATATTTGAATAATCCTGCAAACAAACAAAGACAGATTGATATTGGGAGACATTTTCACATAGTCCTATAAACTGTTTATAAAGTTTTAAGTATTTTTTATGAAAGCTGATTTAAAGTATTATCAAGAAGAATTTGCGTCATAGTTTGTTATTCCATATCACACTGAACAGACAAATCCATGAGTTTCGGCCAAAAAAACCTTTTAATAATTTTTTCATATTTTATATGTATATATAGTATTATTTTTATGAATTTCGGTAAATACACTCAATAATATTGACAAAGTACGCTCATTAATATAACATGCCACTATTTATTACAGTCCACCAATTATAGCTATTGTTCTTCCACACTTAAATGATGCACAGCAAGATTACGTCAAAGCCATGACATAATAAACGGGAACCTGAGAAGTGTCAAAAGGGCTTTTTCCTTTTCCAGATGAGCCCGCATTATAGCCCTCTACATAGAACTCGCTAGATAGTGTGGGGAGAAGTGATTCAGTGAATGGTTGCGGACAAAGCCCATGTTTTAGCTTGCATATAAATTACAAACTGGCAGAGGGAGGCTTGATATTTCCATATACTTAAAACTCATTCTTCCTTTGTAGTGTCTTGTATTGGAAGATTGAGATAAACCATGTCATGGCAACCAATGATCAAAAATGCTCTGATGTTTATTTTATTATGATGATTGTCATTAAAAAATGATTACCCAAGTTCTGGTTTAGGAAAACCGAAGTGTGTATGAACTTGATTAGTTAGTGCAACATATATCTCAATATTTGCATACTACACATTTTGTGTGTGCCTATGCGTGTGTATATTTGAACAAACCAGAGTTTCTGTTGTCCGGTAATTACCAGTCATTGACCGGAAAAAAATTAGGAGGACCGAAATTTCTAAATGTCTCCGGTCAGAATGACCAATGGAAATAATTCTCTGCACAATTTCAATTGTGTTTAAATATGCTACAGTGGTCATTTGTTTAGCCAATTCATGTTAAACAATGAGGGTTTTGATTGACCCGACCCTTAAGGGCGAAGCAAGACACCTCTGCTGCGCATTGGGGTCCTGTTCACCCTGTCAGGGCTTATTTACTCGATAATGACCGGCGTTCTATACAATATTCCTTGCATATATATTTAGCAGAGTAGGCCTAAGTAACAAATGGGTACAAAGTTACACATGTATTAAAAACAATGTTGGGTTGAAATCGGGCTCGGGCTCATAATTACAGTTGTGTCGGGCCAGGCAGGGCTTGGGCCGGTGCGGGCTTGATATAAGCTCTAATGCTCTACTGCTCAGCGAAGCCGCCTTGGGGAAGGAAGAGTCACGAGGCTTATGCGCATTGCAAGCAGCAGAGACACTCTTGATACATTTTACTTTAAGTCAGCAGCGGCACGCTTAACAGCTGCCAAATATCGAAAGAAGTTAAAAAAAAAAATGACCGGCAAGAATTTTTTCTAGCGGAAACACTGGAACATACACGTCTGTAGTGTGTAACGTGCATTCACATCAAAATTAAATATTTTGCGTGTTCGTGTGAGTTTGCTCGTGTGAGTATACAAACTTTATTCGTGGGAGTGATTCTTTACTTGTTGTGGAAGTACCAGAGACATCGAAGAACCCAACTCAATCGTTTAGGATTCATAATATCATCCGGAGGTGCCCACAGCTTTTGGCCGTAATATTAAATATTATATAGATATTATATTATAGTTCTATAGTATGTATATATTCTAAAGTTCCGGGAGTACGGGAGCTACGGGGTGCAAACGGCAACAATTCCTTTCTCCTCCATGTTGCGGTTAAATCTGAACTTCAGGGAGTCCTTCTCAACCATGGCCGAGATAACCACTACGAGTCTTTACTTGTTGTGGTAGTACCAGAGACGACGCTGGGATATATTTTAACTTAAAAGGGGACATATTATGAGAACAGCACTTTACTGGGATTTAGGGTGTTGTTTTGGGTCTCTGGTGCTCCCACACACATATAAACCTTAATAAAAGTCTGTACACGATTTTTGGAGTGAGATATGCATTTCTGAAAGTACCCCGCCTACAGCTACCAAATGAGCGAGTCAGTTTTGGCACCCCCTCGTACGTATAAAGGGGGCACATTTGAATATTACCTCCCACTTCCCCACCCCCCTCCAATCAGAGCATAGCTGCGATTTTGTGGACCAGCGGACGAGCGCTAGGTGGAGTTGTTCGCGCAGTCAGTCAGTTTGCCATGTGACTGCCTGGCAAGGAGTCCGGCGGAGCTGCCAGACTGCCGGCAGTCCAGCAGCTACGGCGGGGGGAGCTCAGAGGCAGCCCGGCAGCTCAGCTCCGGGAGTACATCTGTTTCTCCGCCAGAGCAGCCGGACTGCCGCCGAGCTCACCCCGCCGTTGCAGCCGGACTTCTACCGGAAGCTTCGGCGTCAGGACGGTAGCTCCGGTGGGGGGAGCTTGGCGGCAGTCTGGCAGCTCAGCTCCGGGAGTACAATCCCTTTCTCCTCCGTATCGCAGTTCAATATGGACTTCAGAGAGTCAAGGCCAAAGTTCCTTTCCCCCAATTCTTCTCAACCATGGCTGAGATAACCCCCACTACGAGTCTTTTCTTAATGTGGAATATATCTAAATAATATCATATTATACATGATATCCAGTGGCGTCTTTGCATTAGGGGCCAGTGGGGCACGGCCCCACCAGAGCGCGCTGCCGTGCAGGGCACGATTATACTTTTCTTTTTTTTTTTTCAAAAATGTCATTGAGCATAAGTTAATAATACATTAATTGTTAATAATTAATTACATGTCCGCAGTATTAATTTGATGAACGCAATTGTCTTACTTTTTGTAGTGTAGTAGTTGTGTGTGAAATAGTTCGTTGCTCCGTCTCGTCTGTTCCACTCGGTGGGGCCCAGCCGAGATGGCCCTGTCTGCTGCGTAGAAAACTGTGGAGCTGTTGCGCGAGCAAGCGTGTGCGCAGCGCCCGCTTCTGTTTCGGCTGTGGGGCCAGCAGTTTAGGGCCCCAAAGCTCTTCTCATTGGCTGATTTGTAGAAGGGGCGGGGGTTTACGGGGGGAGCCGATCAGATCTTGCTAGCAAGCTAACGTAGTTACTGTTACAGTTACTGTTACAGTAAATAACAACAAATGGACGTTTCATTCATTAAATGATGAATCGTGTTGAGTATCTGTCTCATGTGAGATTTAGCACTTTACCACTTGAACAGAAGTTGGAGATAAAACGTGAGTGGTGGCTTTGTATATTGATTGCTGTGTAAAGGGTGTGCGCCGTTGTGTTTTTATTGTTGCCACGTTGTTGTTTTCTTGAGTTTTGATATTGTGAGATCTTGAATGCTGCCATTTGGTGGTGCTATTGCTATAATAGCCTAATATATGTCGTCAGATTCGCGTTTGAGTGATGGCATTATTCAGCTACAATTTTGGTCCCCTCTGTCACTTGCTACTTTGTTTTTGTTGTGATGGTAGTAATATGTGGTATTTCTGGATTGCGTTATAATATTTTCCTGCATGGGCCCCACCAGAGTTTCCAAACCAAAATCGCCACTGATGATATCTATATCATATAATATATATTATCACGTCCAAAAGTTGTGTGAGCTACCAGACGATATTATGAATCTCAAACGATGTCTCTGGTTCTTCCACGTCTGCATCAATCTGAAGTAGACTGAACCACGACATGGAGGAGAAAGGGATTGTTGCCCGTGATTGTTGATCGTGGTGGTCTCTCGCTGGAGCCTCGCTGCCAAGGCTGAAGTAGACTGAACCTCAATCTGAAGTTAACCGCTCGCTGCCCGCTGCCGGGTGGTGGTGCTTCGCGGCGGTGGTGCCACGCGGTAACCGGCGGCAGGCAGCCTGTCGCAGTTCATGTTCTTCAGGGATTCAAAGCCAAAGTTCCTTTCCCCCCAATTCCTTCTCAACCATGGCTGAGATAACCCCAACTACAGTCTCGTTGTGGAAATACAAGAGACGTTAAAGAGCCGACGTGTTATGCGCCATAACACCAACAGCAAACACTTGCGTTACAGTGTGTGTAATCACACACACACACACACACACACACACACACACACACACACACACACACACACACACACACACACACACACACACACACACACACACACGTGGCGCTCGCATGGTCGTGTCTCATTGACGGGCCAAATTCTCTGGGCGGGCTAGGCAGAGAAAGGGGACCACATTCAAAATCAGCGCGCTTGAGCCTCTGTTTTGTCAAAGGCGAGCAGAACACCTAGTGCTCGTTTTACACCAAAAGCAAGTTTTAGCCAATGGGGGACCATAGGTAGGCTAGGGGAACTCATATTTTTGTAAGAAAACCTCATAAAGTGAGAAGCTCATGCCATGGGACCTTTAAATATTAGATTCCCCCTGCTGGCCACAACTGAACCTACATATCCCCACTGCACATGGTTGAACACAAAATGGCTGACCTTTTATTACAATACTCTCAATGTGTTTTGTGTTTGTGGTAATATCAATGCAATGTAAGCTATAACAGCAGAAGATTTTTTTTTTATTAAGGACATTTTGAAGAGTACTTATAGGCCTACTGTTGCTTTTATTTAATTATATAATTTAACCAAAGCAAAGAACCCTGTGGTTTTGGGAATGTTTATGAAATACATTGTGTCAGGAGCGAATAAAAGGTTGTGTGATTTAATGTTTATATTGTATTATAGAGACATAAATTGGCGCCTTTTCATGAGTTTCACAAAAATGGTCCCGACTATTCTTAGTTAGGCTCCTCCCACCGGACCCTTCCCCCACAGTCCGCTTCGGTTTAACAACGAGATAAAAAATGCCCCTCTCATAGAATGAGACCTCTCTTCTGCTTCTTGCTGATCCGACGTTGCTTTACCGTCGTTGTTAGTGTTTCACATGTTAAGGGCAAATGGTCAACTCCTGGTCTAGCTTGTCACCTCTGTCAATTTTGTCCTTGTAAATAGAGAAATCGCGTCCCCTTATTGACAATACTTACCCTTATCAAACAATTTCAACATCGGGTCCGTTTGATAACTCGTGTAGACTAACAGGAATATCAATTTCGACGCCGGGACTGCTTGGCGTCTCACGTAGACTACCGCGAAAAGGTTGCTGTGTTGCAGCTGACTCCTTCTACTTGGGAGCTCTATGCAGACTCTTCCCCCCCGCCCCCCCCCCCGGCAGACGGTTTCATTTGCCACCAAAGAGGAGGAGTCTATAACAGTGGCAGACCGAGAGCGGTCGAGGCAGTCTTGAAAGCACGCTGAAACGCTTTTTGTTTTGGTAGCTCTTGCTAGTCTTGCCGGGGAGCGCTGAAGTATACCGGCGGTACATGAGCTCTCCGTCTAGTCATTTGCTCGTGGATCTGCCGTTGTGACGGACCTGGGAGTGCACCAGCGGGAAGCGGCGGATTTCAGTCAATGCTTCGGTAGAATTCGCGGGAACGTGGCCGAGTAACTAGCAATCGGTAAGTACTCTATAGGTTATGTTATAGCGACACTTTCCAGCTTTGCCCGTTATCTTAAGCAAAAAGACACCGTTTTGCAAATGTTAAATAAATGAATAGCAGTATAAATCCGCTCTTAGACGTCCTGATCGTGGAATCGTGACTTTTATCCTGGTTTTCGGACTACAGTGACCCCTGCAGGTAAGGATTAGAAGCAGTATTCACGAAAAGAAAGCTAATGTTGCGGAGAGGGTAATTGTCAGTTAGCAACTAGCATACAATATTACCGTTTTAATATATGTAATAAACGAGTTGTCAAGTGTGTTGTTGATGGAGTTTTATAAACAATACCCCTCGTTTTCAGAATACATTGGCAATTATCTCGCAAGCCGAACATGTGTTGTATTAAATCAAACTTGGACAAGCAAGTTGCACACCATTTGTACATGCAGTAACACCCACACATGACAACACTGGTAAAGGCTGAGCGCAGCGCTGCAGATTATTATGTAAATTAATGCAAGTTGAGGCGTAAAACATTTTTTTGGGGATTGCATTTTCTGGTATGTAGCATTTCATTTCAATCCCTTCGTTTAATTTAGATTTTACATTTAGATCCCCATAGTCTGTTGTACATGTAAGGTTAAACTGAGGTTAATAAGTTTCACAAACTTAAAAGTTGGACTTACTTTAGTACTTGAACATACATGGTACAGTCCTGCAGGTTTTCCATTGAGGAAGTAGATCCAGGATATGGGTGTGGCTTAATGTCTACCCCATTGCAGCTGCATTTCCTGTTCATCAATACAATTTTGGTAAAAGTAAAGTCTATCTAAGGATTTCTGGCATGCAACGGTGTAACAATGCTCACACTATTTTGTTCCGTCAGTCCTCCTTGATAAGAACTCAAGCCCTGTCTTGACTCAAATGGAAGCCAAACAATACTTTTCTGCTGCAACCTGGTTCCACCTACTCATCATAATTTTCTGACTTAATTTTCATCTGCCCATTATATGCTTACTTAGTTGTAGCTAATTTGGGCTAACTGCAGGGCCTCTAAAATTGAAACTTCCCCTATAAATCAAAATGTAGAAATTATTCACATCTATAGTGCTCCAGTAGGCCAATAAGAGCCTATTCTTCATTCTAAACAACTGCTGTTGACCTGCAAAAGCCAGCTGGAACCAGATTAAACCAGTGCCTTTGAAAATCCCTTTAATATATTAAGTCATGCCTTGAAAGCCTCACTTCTCGTAATACACAACGTTGCAAAATACCTGGTTAAAGGCCTTAGGTGAACATTCCGACTTGTGACGTCACTAAATCACAAGAAGAGGCAGAATTTCAAACGGCTTGTAATGGCTAATCACAGTAACACCTGGTCGCATAATGTCACCTTTTAAGACTGTGAATATCTGGTTTAATCTCTGTTGAATGAGTTTAAAGGAAACCATCATGACCAGATTTAGAGTAATGCTTCTTAAACGTGTGGTGGAGGAATTGTCATCTGCAACATTAACGCTTTTTCAAAAAAACATGGATGGTCTAACTTTTTACTGTTTATGTTTGTTTTTTTCATATTGCATATTACAAGCCAGGGCACGACAGAACTGAGGAAAACCTAGGGCCTATGTAAGTTGCGATGCTATTCAATATGGTAATGTCAGTACAGAAGCCATAATGACTGCTTTAGCAGTAGCGTACCCAAACTTTTTCAGTACGCCTTCCCCACACTCCCTAAAAACCCTTAAACCAAGATGAACCATTTATAAAAGGTTCTGAATAATGAAGCATGATGTTGGATGGTTGTTACGCCAAAATTCAGGCCGAAAAAAACCTTGATCTTTCAAGTCACAACACGCGTCTTCATATTGTGGCATAACATTGCATTTACATGTGCAAATAAATCTAAACTCGATCCTGCATGTCGTTAATTAAGATTAAATGACTACTATACAGGCCATTGGTCCTGCGCCTGCTTCTAGCAGATTCTCTGCTTTTGGGGTGGTTGTATTTTGTAGCATCAGTGCAACCGTTGACACAATCCTTCATCCATCACATGCTCATCTTAGTCTGGCAGACTACATTTCATATTGGGAAAAACACATAACATAGAAGGGATACGTTTGTCATTTAATAATTCAATATAGGACAACATTGAATTGCACGGAACTACTCCACAGATGCAACAGAATGAGACAGAATCAGTTGCTGAGCATGGCAATGGGTCAAAGGAACATACCCTGCTTTTTCAGGTTACATAATGTAAAGGTTGATGTTGATAGCCATGGAGCTAAGGAGGCACAGTTAAACCCCCTTGTGTTTTGTGGAAAGACATTCTGTTAGTGTCACATGGAGCTGCACCTAGTTACAGTGGTGGCCATTTTGAGTTTCAGCATGCACACAAAAAAATCCATCTAGATGGGGGGATGGGCGACATATCGAAGCTAGCTCTGGATTTTTATAGGAATAAGAAATATATCCTGTAAACTACATATTTTTTTTCAGTTTTAAAGGAAGTGAACAATGTTATCCTGTACTTGATAGTAAAAATGCCATGATTGTGATTCACAATAAAATACAAATAGTATTTAGCCTAATGAATCAGGATGAACATGTCAGCTGATATCCCTTATAGTTTTCCTCTAGCTGGGGTTTTCGCTTCAGCCAGGGCACAGCAAAGGAGAGTAACGATGGATTTCTCTTTTGCCCGTTCGGCTCAATGGCTGCTTAAAGGGAGCACCCCCCTGCTAAAATGGTACAGTCCGTTCTCTGCCGTTAAACTCTAGGGACCGCGTGACTGAGTGGGGGATGGGTATGTGGCTGAGTGGGGGAAGGGTATTTGTGCACTCCGTCAGTCTGTGGACTGCAGAACCTGGTGTGCTGCTAGCTAGATGAGCTTGTGTGGACATCAAGCCGGATTTCTTTCTCATTCCAGTGTGAAAAGAAAGTCATCTTTATTTTGAATGTTTGCAGACTTTTAGCTTCCATTGCTTTCTTACATTTATAGCATGATATTTATAACTCATCCAATTTAGGTTACCAATGTTATATTAAATAACCCTTTTTATATACATCTACAGTGGTTATTTAGTAGGAGGAGTACATGCTAATATGCCGATACCCCTGAGCTGCGCATGCCTAAAGAAATGAACAACCACGTGCCTGCCTCAGATGGAAGCTTCTGGCTTCCCCCTCCCTCCCTCCCTTTCTGTGTTCTCTCTATTCAGCGTTGGTTAGCATATCTAAACCAGAGGAACTCTTGCGCACCACTTCCGCTGAATAGTAATCTTGTTATTATCTGCATACATTGCCTTTTGGGGGATTCTGTCAATTATAACAATGCATTTAATTCAAGTTATATTTATTTTACCTTTATAATACTTCAAAGCCCACTTGTGTAAAGTATCTGTAGTCGTTTTAATATCAACTTATTAAATAGAAACTGGTAATGATTTAAATAAACAGACCTATTGGTGCTGACACACGAGAAATGGGATTAAGCATTCATGATCCTGGATGTTCATAAATATAAATAATTCATAACCAAAATGTACAAAGAAAATTAATGTGAATTTGCCTTATGTCTTGATGCTAGTACTCACAGTTGGTTGCATAGGGGCATTTAATGCAATTTAAAAAAGGACCCATTTGTGAAGTATAAACAAGAATCCAAGATCTGCAAATAGTACTTACGCATAACCGATTTTAACAATGTGGCGGTAAAGTAGCAGGATTAGTAGTAACGGCACTTTGCAGACAGTAACTAACATGTGGATGGGGCGACTTTGCATTGAGCGCCGCTAGCCAATGCCATACAAGTTCAAACAGTGTGGTGCAGGCTCAGTTTTCTCTGGGGTGCTGTGTCATTCTTACAAGATGTTTTCGTTTTTAATGGACAATTGAAAATATGCATGTCATTTCATGCATATCCTAGTTCAGATATTGGCATTTAGCTTGGGGATTTGGAACAGCTCTCTGCAGCAAATGCCAGATGTAACCACTTCACTGCCACTTGCATAGAAACCACATATTCAGAGATTTCGTTTCATATACGGGGCTGAGCAACTATACTCCTTGAAATAGAAAAGTACACAATTGTTCGACACATTGTTGACTTCCATTCATAGTGCGACCGAATCATGTGATAAAGTATAAAATTGTATGATTGTATGATGCCTTCAGCAACATGGGTGGCCATTTTGTGTTTCGGCATAGACTGAGAGTCAAAGATGAACTGGATTGGCTTGATTCACACTACTGTTCAAGATTTGGTGTCACTTACAAATGCCTTATTTTTGATAGTAAAGATTTTTCAATGAAGATAGCATTAAATTAATCAGAAATACAGTCTAGACATGGTTAATGTGGTAAATTATTTGGTATTCTAGCTGCCAACTGCTAATTTGTTATGGACTATATATGTATACAGAGGAACACTTCCAACAACCATCAATCCTGTGTTCTAATGGTACATTGTATTGTTAAATGTGTTAGAAGGCTAATTGAGGATTTAGAAAACCCTGGTGCAATTATGTTGAAAATGAAATTGTCTTTCATTATTATGTAATAGGACCACCTCTTGCATAATGCTTTACTCCTTCTGTATTCTTAGCAGCTTATTTTAGACTGGGGGAAGGGAACTCTACTGTGGACTACCCTTCTTTTTAGTGTGCGTGTGTGCTCGGGCCCAGTTTATGTTCTGCTAGATGCTTCTTTGTTAGCTGCTTCTTTTTGTTAGTGCCGTGTTTGCTAGCTGCTTCTTTGTCAACTGCTTGTTTGCTAGCTGCTTCTTTGTTAGCTCTGTGTTTGCTAGCTGCTTCTTTGCTAGCTGCTTCTTTGCTAGCTGCTTGTTTGTTAGCTGCTTGTTTGATAGCTGCGTCTTTGCCAAACTGCATTTTGCTAGCAAGCGGCTGATGGCACAATGTTAAACTTTTATGATATATATTTTTGCTTATTTTCTGAAGGTTTCTTATGATCACTATCAATAACGTAGCAATTCCAATTAGTTCGCATGAAGGCATCGTTCGGCAAGTTAAATTTATAAACTAGAATTCATCTCTTCCTCCATATTTCTTTCATTTCTTCACCAACCATGTGCTTGCTTGAGGCATTTTGTTACCCTCTTTGCAAATGCTCCAAACCAGGTCTTAAAATTGCAGTTTGACAATATGTTTAGTATTTCTGTTTTGAATTTGACCTAGTTTAATTCAAACCGTTGTATGGCTTGACGGTTAAATTATTTGATTTGCTATCTAGAAGATGTTGTGGATGTCGGTTGCAACCAATCTCTAATATCAGTCAATGGTTGCTAGGCTGTCATATCAGCATTATCTTTAGCAAATCCCCATAATGTCAAACTGACACTTCGTGGGTAGAAGCTTTAAGGAAGATAGTACAGTGCAAGGCCATTTACTTGATGAGGAGAAGATAGGTCCAGACTTTGATAGGTGCTTATTAAAATCCTCCAAGATGATAGGTTGGCTGTAAATGTACTGCTGATGACAAGCTAGAGTAGACCTCTGATAATTGTTATGCCCAAAAGACTTAAACTCATCATATGGCCACTCTACTCCTCTCCCCTAACTCGTGTATATTGTTTAACCGTGAAGTTGTCATTCTAAGGCCATTAGCATACAACTTCTCAACTTGTGGCTTTGGATACTACATGCATTTGGGGACAGTAGCCCAATGTTAAATCAGGCTGTATAAACAACATTTATAAAGCCTTTATATATTTATGTGTTTTACCAGTTATCAACCATACCGGACTTCCCTTACCGTAAGTGCTTATTTGGAGAAACCTGAACAAGTAATAATTATGCGTACACTCTTGTAACTACTAGTGACCATGCACAATATAAAGTTGGGAGTGTTGGAGCCCCCCCGCCCCCATTATAATGGTTCAGCCCACCCTGTGCACTAACATTCCTCTGGGGTTGAGCTGGTGCTAGAGAGGGGGATGGGTGTTGCTACGCTCCCCTGTGCTAGTCTAACCTTCGAATTGCCTTAAAAAAAAGTTACAGGATTTTAAACAAGCTTGTATATATCTGTTACTTAGTAGTGTTATTATTTATGACTTAGGAGATCTGTTCTTGGTATTTTGCAGTTGTTCAACAACGTCGTTGATGGTATAGTCCTTTTTAAGCTCCTCCCTTTATTCCTTCCATTGTGGTCCTGGCCTCCCTGAAAGTGCCAAAGAAATGGATCCTTCAGTGAGTCATTTCATAGTCATTGTTCCCTACCTTACTCTCAAGATGTATTTTCCAATTTCTTTAGATCAGATGTATTCATTGCCATCAAGCTATTTTACCATTGTAAATCAGATGCTAAAAACATTCCCCCTCTGGTGAAATGGTTTAGTCCATGTGTGAGAACAGCAGTGGTTGTTCCAGAGTGGGGGATGGGAGCTGCTCTGCGCAGGGTGTGCGCTCGTTTGGACTGCCAGCTAGCTTGGCAATGGGCAGATTACTTTGTACATGCAATGTTATTTAATTTGTTAAGTTGTGTTCATTAAGGCGTTTTAAATGTGTACATGTATTGGTCTTTAGTGTTTAATCCTTAAAGTATTCACTACTAATATTTTATTGGTCAACATAGGTAAAGTATTTTTTAAGCATTAACGATACGTCCCTCTGAAAAAGTGCAATGGTACAGCTTGTATTTAGTCCTGCCTCTTTAAATCACTGTTATTTAGCAATGTGCTGCCGTAATTAGCAGTTATTTTAGGCCTACCAACCACCCCTCGAACTGTGGAAAGCTGCTTCGAAAGGTGAACTTTTCTCTTACTTAACCATTTGAACATTTCCGATACCTGAGGTAATTGACAGATGAACTTTTCTTTCGAAATCAATTGTGAACGGTTCTGAAACCTTATGTAATTGAAGCAAAATGTTAATTGAAGTGACACGCCCCTAGTAAGGGTTGCAGAAAGGTTTAGGGTTATTTAATCAGAACTTTCTGGAACTAACAAGATTCAATTCTATTTCACCACCCAAGTTTTGGTAACTGCTTGGGCGGTAACTACAAACAGAAAACACCTTTTTAAAGCTCAAGGTTGAACCTCCTGTTCATTACGAAGATGTTAACTTTGTGTTGTCCAAAGAAAAGGATTCCTTACACAGTCAGGCGTAGAATGTGTTTGGATTTCTGTGTCCTTCCTTCCTGGACTAAAGCCTTTTTTTGATGGAAAGATGTTTAATTGAAAACCCACAACACAAATACCATCAGTCTATTCAAATATTCCTGTGATCCTAACGACCTTTCAATATGTATGCATTTGGACATGGAGTCATGGTGTCATTGGAAGTATAATTCTAAAGTCTTTATTTGGATAAACTTAGAATAAAGGGTTAGGGCATTTATTGGTGCGGAAGAGAAATATTGGGCACCGGAGACGCACAATTAAAGTTTGTGAATAAGCTGTAGGAATTTGAATGCAGTTTATCCAGCAAACTAAATCAAAAACATGGTAATATTGTGCAATCGTAAAGCACACTATAAGAACACGAAGTTGATTCCGCTTGTTGTCCTATTCAGTGATGAACAAAACAAACCTTCCTTGTGCTGCTATTTTTGCACTAGTGTTAATAATGGGACAGGAGATGAGCAAAATAACCATGAGCCGAAATGTTGCTTTAAGTATTTTCGTAATGGATCCCTTGATATTTGTCTTAATGGTTTAGTCCATGCCTGGCTGTAACTTTCCATCACGTGGCAATGACTGTGCTAGAGAGGGGGATGGGTGTTGCCAAGGGACAGACTGTGCAGTGCTCTTCTCCAGTGTGACGCTAGCTAGTCTGTTGGTTTTTAACATGTAGTGAATGCACCTCCATGCAGTTTTTCGGTGTGCCATGTTTATGTCATTAATATATTATTTTTCCTGCATAGTAACAACAGAAAATTGAATTTAGTAAACTTGGTATATTCCAAGTTTGGCTCCTTTTTTTTTCTCCCATTGTGTTCCTGGCCTCGTGCTCCCTCAACCAGCAAAATAACTTTAATTTCACACAGCTCCAACTTTGCTATCTTTATGAAAAACACGTTTTTTTTCACATCCTGATCCTTTACATTGATTGTGTTTGTATACATCTTTAGCTTTTTTTGCTAAATTTCAAAACATCTCCCTCTGGTTGGATGGTTTAGTCCAAGTCTGACCGCATCAGAGTGGTTCCAGAGTTGGGGAGTGGAGCTGCACTGTGGAAGAGCAGGGCGTCAGGGTGTTCTCTAGTTTGGACTGCTAGCTAGGTTGAGTTGAGGAAAATATGTACCGTTCAGACCAAGACAATTTATTGGACATTTTAGATTCCATGATTGTTCATTAAGAGTATAACAGCAGTTTAAACTATACATGTATCACTCCGCTTTACAGGTGTTTCTAAGAACCATAATTACATTGACGATCGTTGGCAGTTCGCTCATCGGAATCACCCATAACATTTACATTTAGGGAATTTAGCAGAAGCTTTTAACCAAAGCGACTTGCGATAAGTACATTTGTCAGAAACGAAAAGTGACTGCCAACAGACTTTTATTTCACTGGCAAAATATGTATGTTTCTGGCCATGTCTATCTCATATTTGCCCACTTTCTAAGGAGGAGTTGGAATTTCCAACATTTCAATAAAAAAAAATATATATATGGACCCCAAAGACAGCTACAGATGCATAACTTATTACTAGTTAGTAGAAATTTGACATTTATTAAAAATATAGTGGATTAAGCTCTTATGGCTACTCTGCTTTTCTGTTAGGACGAATCAATAAAAACGATGGCAGACGCGGTGTCTGTGCAAATGTATACTACGCTATTGGAAAGCATAATTGCTTCAATTTGTTGGCCTATTAAATCATAGAAAAACACCTTGTGCTGATATTTTGCTGTTGTGTTAATAAGGAGACATAGATAAACTTTAAACCCTGGAGTTTTACCCTCACCAATTCTTAAAAATGTTGATAAGTATTTTACGTAATGATCCTTCGACCTTTGCCATAATGGTTTAGTCCATGCTTTCTGTAACTTTCCATCACGTGGCAATGCCGCTAGAGAGGGGGATGGGTGTTGCTGTGAGTCAGACTGCGCACTGCACTTCTCCAGTCTGCTGCTAGCTAGTCTGGTTTGGTTATGAACAACTTGTAGTGATATTGAGTTTGCAATTTTTCAGTGAACCATGTATATATTAACAGTAGATGATTTTCTTTTTTTATTGTAAAAATAGAAGAGTACACATGGTATAGTCCAAGTTGGCTCCTCCTAGTTGTTCTTGTTCTCCCTTTGTGTGGCTGGCCTCGTTCTCCCTGAATGTGCAAAAGAAACGCTTACATTTCATAGTCATTGCACAATATTTGCTATCATTTACAAAAACTAGTTTTTCCGCACCCTTGATCATTAACATTTTATGTATTTTTATGAATCTTGTCTGTTATTGCTCAGCTCAAAAAGATCCCCCTCTTGTTTAATGGTTTAGCCCATGTGTGACTGCGGCAGCGGTTCCAGGGTGGGGGAGGGGAGCTGCTCTGTGGAGGAGTAGGATAGCAGGGTGGTGTCTCGTTTGGACTGCTAGCTAGGTTGAGTTTGAAGAAACGATGTGTACCGTTCAGACCCATTACACTACTACGCTGGTTCAGACCAAGTCAATTTATTGGATATGTGGCATTACATGGTTGTTAATTAAGAGTATACCAGTATTGGGACTTTAACTATACATGTATCAATCCGCTTTAGAGGTGTTTTTAAGGACTGTAATTACATTGACGATTGCAAGTTGTTAGCTCATCGGCAACACACGTGCCACCAAAGTGACTGTTAACAGACTCTTTTCACTGGCTGCACAATATGCTTGCTTGTGGCCATGGATATCCCATATTTCGACCCTTTTTAAGGGGGAAGTTGTAATTCTATAGTCAACATTTGGCAAAAAATAAATAAATCATCAAAAGAGAAAAAGTGGGCATCAGAGACGGCTACAGGTGCAGTAGCTACTACTAGTAAGCGGAAATGTGTTATTTATTAGAAACTATTGTGGAATAAGCTCTTATGGTTACCATGCTTTTTTGTCAAGCCGACTCAACAAAAAAATAGTATAGGTTTTGTCTTTGCAAATGTACAGGCGTGTACACTATTGGAAAGCATAATTGCTTCTTGGCCCATTAATTAATAGCAAAGCACCTTTCTTGTCCTTATATTTGCTCTAGTGTTGATAACGGGATATGCTTAAAACCCCAGAGTCTTACCCTCACCAATTCATGAGAATGTTGAGAAGTATTTTGCGTAATTCATCCTTCGACCTCTGCCATAATGGTTTAGTCCATGCTTTAGGCTAACTTTCCATCACTTGACAGCTAGAGGGGATGGGTGTTGCTGAGAGCCAGACTGTGCACTGCAGTTCTCCAGTGTGCTGCTAGCTAGTCTGTGTTGGTTTTAAACAACTTGTATTGGTATTGTAATTGCAATTAATCGGTGTACCATGTTCATATCACCAGTAAACGATTATTCTTGAATTGTAAGAATGGAAGAGTTGGTATATTCCAAGTTTGGCTCCTCCTTGTTTTTCTCCCTTTGTGTAGCTGGGCTCATGCTACCTGAATCTGCAAAAGAAACAACACGTGATTTCATACGTTGTCTTAATACTTTCTAATGTTGGCTATCATTGAGAAAAGAATGTTTTTCCACACCTGTGATAACTTACATTTCATGCCTTTGTATGAATCTTGTGTTTTATTGCTTAACTCAAAAACAACCCCCTCTTGTTGAATGGTTTAGTCCATGTGTGTCCGCGGCAGAGGTTGTTCCAGAGTGGGGGAGGGGAGCCACTCTGGAGGAGTAGGATTTGCAGGGTGTGCAGTCGTTTGGACTGCTAGCTAGGTTGAGGTGACAGAACAAGGTTCACCTTTAAGACTCAGTATACAACAGCGCTATCCGAAGTCATTTGATTGGAGAAAAGGCAATCCATAAGTAATGATATGAAGTATAACAGCACTGGGGTTTTTTACTATACATGTATCACTCTTCTTTAAAGTTGTTTTTAATGACCGTTGATTACGTTAACGGCTCTGAGCTGCTTACTTATCGGAATCACACATACCTCAAAAGCGACTGTAACAAGACTCTTATTTCACTAGCTGTGCAATATGCACGCTTGTGGCCGGGGAGATCCCTTATGTTGACCCTTTTGAAGGGGGAAGTTGCAATTCTAAAAAAAAGTCTAAATATATGGATGAAAAAATTCATGAAAATACTAAAAGTGACACCAGAGACAGCCACAGATGCAGTAGTTACTACTAGTTAGCAATAATTAATTTTTTTTATTAAACAAATATTGTGGGGAAATGCTCTTCGGGTTACCATGCCATTTTATCCAGCGGACTAAACATATGGTAATGTTATTTGTGGAAATGTTGAGCATGCTAAAGGAAAGCCTAATTGATTCACCCGTATTCCCTATAAAATCAAAGAAAACACAGATTTTTGCTCTAGTGTTGATTATGGGACAGAGATATGCCTGAAACCCCAGAGTCATACTCTAAATATTTAGTAATAATGATGCGGAATAATAAAGTATTTGAGTAATGAATCCTTTGCCATAATGGTTCCCTGACCTTTGCCATAATGGTTTAGTCCATGCTTTGCTGTAACTTTCCATCACGTGGCAATGACACTGCTAGAGAGGGGGATGGGTGTTGCTAAGGGCCAGACTGTGCAGTGCTCTTCTCCAGTGTGCTGCTAGCTAGTATGTGTTGGTTGTTAACAACTTGTAGTGAATGTGCGGTTAGTCTTTGTACTATGTTTACTTCGCCAATATACTATGTTCTTCTTGCATCCTAACATTGGAAGATTATTAATTCAGTAAACTTGGAAGAGTCTTGAGTTTGGCACCCCCTCGTTTTTCTCCCTTAGCTGTGCTGGCCTCATGCACCCTGAAAGTGCAAAAAAGACGGAAAACTTTAATATTTTTTAGAAAAACGAGTCCGTCCACACCCTGATCACAATTTGTTTGTGCGATTCTTAAGTGTTTTTGCTATCTTAAAAAACACCCCCTTTGCTTGAATGGTTTACTCCAAGCGTGACTGCGGCAGAGGTTGTTCCAGAGTGGGGGAGGGGAGCTGCACTGTGGAGGAGCAGGGTGTCAGTTGGTGCACTCATTTGGACTGCTAGGTGGAGTTCAGGAAACAATGTGCACCGATAAGTCCCGTATGACCAAACTGGTTCCAAAGAAGTTAATTTTTTTTGGACATGTGGCATTCCTGCAATCAATAGTATAACCACACCGGGACTTTTGACTAAGCATGTATCACTCCGCTTTACAGAGGTCTCAAGAAATGTTAATTACATTGATGATTGTAAGCTGTTAGCTCATCAGAATCACACGTGCCACCAAATTTTTGACAGATTTATTTCACTGGCTACACAATAAATGGAAATGTACTGTATATGTGTATGATATAAAGTAGCTGGCCTGGGGTAACGTGAAGAATAGACAAACAAAATGTGGAAGGAAAATTGTTTGTCGCATGAATACAGGCCAAACCTTATTCATTTGGGGGAACTACTTTTGTGGACTGAGCCTATTAAATGATTAAATAAACAACACATCATAAACTGTCACTTATTTTTAACTAATACATGACACTTGTAGGACTGTTGTGCTTTTCTACGGCCTTATACCTATGACCGAATCACAGATGTGCTGACATTCAGTATAACAGCACTCCCCCTGGTGTAATATTGCTTTAATGGCTCTGCGACTATTTATTGCTTTCATGAAGGACAGGTTTGTCTTATCAAATCTTAATCAGCAGGTGATTGGGTAACCGTCGCCACAGCCAATATGAGATTATGTATGCAAAAACATGTTTTTATGTTTACCCCCACCAATCCAGAGCAAGTGTCGTATAACTCAAACAAATCTGCAAATTGTGGTTTTAAGAAAACTTGAATTGAACGACATAACCAATTTGGTTTTCAGAAATGTACTTCATTGAATTGTATTACTTTGTTGAGAAAGCTCATTATTTTTCTTAGGTTGTATGCATTTTGACATGGATATCCCTTTTTGATCCTTTTTAAGGGGAAGTTTTGACAAGGTCTTTTACATTTGGATGAACTTTCTTATCAAAAGAGCAAAAGTAGGCAGCAGTTTCCGCCACTTATGCAGAAGTGACTACATGCTAACGATAATTTGGTATTTATTAAAAAGATTGTATGGGGTAAGCTTTGGGATTAACATGCAATATTGTCTTGTAAACTAAATAACAACAAATGTTCAATGTGTTTTTACAAATGTATAGCACACTTTAGGAAGGGAGTTGATTCCACTTGTTGTCCTGGAAAATCGTAGAAAAAAAACATTATTTTTTCTCGCGTTAATAAGGGACTAAGATATGCTGGAAGTCCTACACTTAATATTTCGTCAAATATTTTGCGTAATGGATCCTTTGACCTTGGGCATAATGGTTTAGTCCATGCTTTGCTGTAGCTTTCCGTAACGTGGCAATGACTGTGCTATAGAGGGGGATGGGTGGCCCTGCCAGACTGTGCAGTGCATTCTCTCTCCAGTGTGCTGCTAGCTAGTCTGTGTGTTGGTTGCAGATAACTCATAGTGATGAATGAATGCATGCAATTATTCAGTGTACCATGTTTGTGTCCTCTATCAACAGTTATTCTTGCATTGTAAGAAATAATCTTAGTTTGGCTTAGGTTTTTCTTGGTTTGGCTCCGCCTTGTTTTTTTGCCTTTGTGTTGCTGGCCTCGTGCTCCCTCAGACAGTGCCTAGTTGTAGCTAGCATTTTGATGTTTTTTTTTTTTTTCTAAAACCCTGATAATATATATTGTGTGTTAGTAAGACATTTTAGCGTGTTTGATAAACAAATAATATAAAATCCCCGTCTGATTGAATGGTTTAGTCCATGTGTGACTGCGGATGAGGTTTTTCCAGAGTGGGCGAGGGGAGCTGCTCTGTGGTGGTGTAGGATAGCAGGGTGTACTCTTGTTTGGACTGCTAGCTAGGTTGAGTTGAGGGAACAATGTGCTCTGCTACTAGTTATTGTTTTGCATGTAGGACATATGTGTCGGATCACACTTAATCAGCAGATGACCATAGCCATAAGAGGTTATTCGTGCCATAGCATATGAATGGTATACACAGAGGGGGGGATGGGTGGCTCGGAGGGACACTGCAGTGCACTGCTAGCTAGTCAGAGTTGGTTGTCAACCAACTTGTATGGATGTGAATATGCAGATATTTGGTGTGCTATGTTTATGTCATGTCAAAAAAATATGTTTGCATGGGAAATACAAAATATTACATTTACTTGGTAAAGTCTTAGTTTGGCTCCTCCTGGTTTTCTCCCTTTGTGTAGCTGGCCTCTGGCTCCCTCAACCAGCAGAAGAAACGCACTTTAATTTCACACACAGCCTAGTATTTAGATTTCATTTACAAAATATAGTTTTTCCACACCCTAATAAATTATCTATAATTGAATGTTCTTAAGAATCACGTGTTTTTGTTCAACCAAAAAAATCCCCCGCTGGTTAAATGGTTTGGCCCATGTGTGACTGCAGCAGATGTTGTTCCAGAGTGGGGGAGGGGAGCTGCTCTGTGGAGGAGTATTATGTTCGGGTGTGCATTCGTTTTAACCGCTAGCTAGGTTGAATTGACGGAACAATGTGCACCGCTAAGACTCATCAGCTTTGGTAACAGTTGGCATTTTCTTTGTTTGACATTGATTGCAGTTCCTTTTAGAAAGATAATATATTTAAAAGCATGATTGATTTAAAAAAATGCGTTATCAATCTGCCGGAAAAAAAACTTGTCACCTGGTATCAAAGTTAATAATAATGTATTTATTGAAGATCAGTAAAAAGTGAGATGTCAGTCTTTGCCCAGCCCCGCCCACTTTTTGCCTTTCCCCTCACACCCAGCAGTGCGTACTTTTACTGTGACTCAATGAATCACTGGCCAAACCAACTTTTGTTTTTGGAGTTGTACAGATTGAATTACAAAATAAACAATGCTTTGGTTTTGTATGGTTTGAAATAACTGTCGCGTTTGAAAGCAAGCTAATGTCTAATGTACAAATTGAGAAAATATTTTAGCTGACTAAGATGGAGGACTTTTGATTGAGGGACCTGCCAGGGAAATGCCACAGAATGTACTCAAGTCTGGTTCCTAGTTCCACTGCTATTGCCAACAGAATTTGAAAATATGTAGATGGTGAAGGCCTTAATCACCACTTTTCAGGAGATGATTGGCTATGCTGTGTTGGATTGCAGCATAAAGCCTTTATAAAGATATATTCCTTCTATGTCCCATTTTCAAACTTCTCACATGGAAAGATACCCTCTTGTGAACCTCACAGCAGTTTGCCATATTAAAGTCTTGAAATCATTAGCCTTTCTCTCCAGTAAAGACAATGTCTTTCTTTACGTTTTTCTTGATGTTGGATGTGTATGAACATGAAGACACAATCCATGAAGTTTAATTGTACAGGCAGTAGGAGTCGAGCCTGACTTTATGCATAGGCAAATGATAACAGGAGACTGTTATCTACTCCTTTTCTAATTAATCAATTTAGATTAGCAGGTCACAAGTGAAACTAAATCACTCAAATTATTTAAATTATATTGCTTTAGAAAATAATTGCCATTTCGTGGCTCATTGCTATAGCTAGTAACACTGGTGGCTATTTTGTGTATCTGCTATCTGTTCTGACAAATAAGAATGGTGGACTCTGTCCACCGGACTATCCGGAGGCTTTTCATCTTAATGTCAGAGTAACATTTAAAGATTTTTTTTAAGTTTAGGCTTTTTATGCTTGTTGAAAAGGGTTTTCCCTTTTCTTTGCCACATTTTGTAGGACTGAGCAAACTGAATTTTTCTGCTGTTGGTGATGATATGAGGTGTTTGGCAGTAAAACCTTGTTAAGATTTATTTTGTTGGTCTAGTTTATGGGTACATATTTAGTTTAATGCCATGTCCCAGGGTGGTTTCAAATATATCCGGACCTATGCGGTTTCGTGTGGCGTCAGGATTCGGGTCGACGTCATTGCCCCCCGCCAGCTGGGGGACGTCCGAGTTGCGTTGAGCTTTCTATTTTTATTTTTTTAGTATTTTTTTTTTTAGCTTTGAAATACAGCCCCTTGATACATTTAATTACTAACTGAACATTAAAAAGTATTTCTGCTCAATTTAAAAGGTTGAATCTCCTCGTGACTGTTTGAATACACCGTGCAGGCTTGAAGCGCTCCACTTTTTTCTGTGGAAAAACCAGCGCCTTAAATATTTACAAGCAATGTATCCATCTTTATGGAGATATTCCTGAACCGCGGTATTCCTGAACCACGTTTTGGGTCCGTGTGGAGGGGGCCTGAAAGAGGTCCGTTTGTGCTAGCTCGGGACGTAAGCGCCGCGGAACGGCTGCACCGCGGTCACCGCTGCTGATCGCTGCCACTCTAATCAATGAAACTATTTCCACCGGGCGCGCTGCGGAACGTCTCAGCAGTGTCCCAGGAGCGGCATGCCGTGCCGCAGCACTATCATTCCGTAGCACTAGGGCTGCAGAATATATCGGCTATGTAAGATATATCGAAATAATTTCCAAGGGGATAAAAGATTTGACAATATCGTTTATCGATATATGCATTAAAATGGTCAACTTCCGCCTCAAGCATCTGCGTTTGCCTTGGAGACTAGTGTTGGCTCATTCGCGAACAAACCGGTTCGAATGAACAAATCTTTAGGACGAACGAACCAAACCAGTTTGAAACGAAGCAAACCGGTTCGTTTCTCTCGTTCGTCTCTTTCACCACGATTAACCGGAAACTCGACTGAACAAACAAATTTCCAGTAGCACGGACTCCACGGAGTCTGGCTGACTCGGCTGAGAACCGTGAAATGGCGTGCATTCCATGATGCGATTCACCGCTACCGGAAACCAGGCTGAACGAACGAACGATTCACGAACGACTCCTCCCAGACCCACAACTCGCTGCCTCACTGACAGTTCGTTCACTCACGAAGACCCCGAAGCCGCCGCCATTAGCGCCATTTCGAATTTCAGCCGTCACCAGCCAATAATCGTATAAGCCAAAATAAGCCACCATGTGATAAACTTTGGTTGAGCCAGCTAGAATTATTTGCATCAAGTAATAATTCTATCACATAGTAGGGCTTTGACTCAGATTGTGAATGAAGTATTGATTAGACAGCGATTTATTAGAAACCTAATAAACCGTTGGAACATGCAATACCGGTAACGATAGCAACGCCAGTAAACAGACCTCGCAAAGCCCAATCCAGGTCGTACTGAAGGCATGTAATGGTCAAAATATTATTAATAAATATTTGAATATTAATAAACAAACAAACTTTGAATATGATTTTTGGGCAAAAGTCAAAGCCCTGGTATGTGTGTGTGTGTGAATTATTCTATTATTTATTTAGTTTGATATTGTTAATACATTTCTTTATTCAAATCTATTTGATCTCAGAATTATTTCATTGTGAAAAAGATGGCTGTGTTCCACAGTTGACACAGTAGCTCATTCAGTGTTGAGGGATAGGCCTATTGTAGCCCAAGGTTAAAGAGGAAAACTCAAATGTGTTATATTGGCTTTGATAATAATAATAATCATAACAATAATACACATACTATTACGTTCTTAATGGGTTACCAACTTGTAACAACATCAAATTACATTTCCAAAGTCAGCTTCCAGTACTGGAGCTGAATAAATGGCACACATTGTTGCATGCACTGCACCAGGAGTAGGTTATATATTATAAGTATGTTATAAGATAAATGTTATAAGTAGGCTATACTTAGTTAGCTTCAACGATACACAATATAATATATTATAATATAAATAAAAAATAACGATATAAGTGGAACGTCCATCTAGGCCTACGCAGCAGCACTACGCGCAGGTGATGCCGCATGATATGCCGCACGGCATATCATTAACTATCGTATTATCTCTGAGGTAAAGTAAAGCCTCAGGTAGTTCGTTACATCGTTTCCACACCATTCGATTCACCGGAAACCACTGAACGGAGGAGTCGTTCGCGAATCAGCCTAGTTTCCGGTAGCGGTGAATCGCACCATGGAATGCACGCCATTGCACGGTTCTCAGCTGAGTCAGTCAGACTCAGTGCTACCGGAAACTCGACTGAACTGGGAGGAGTCGTTCGCGAATCGGTTGTTCGTTCAGCCTGGTTTCCGGTAGCGGTAAATCGCATCATGGAATGCACGCCATTGCACGATTCTCAGCTGACTCAGTCAGACTCAGTGGAGTTAGTGCTACCGGAAACTCGACTGAGCGAACGATTCGTGAACGACTCCTCTTGGCGAACTGAATCACGCAAACTGGTTCACGGAAACGAATCACTAAATCCCTCCCACTCTGTCCTTCCGAACGTGCCGTGTGCAAAGACGCTTCATTCCCGCCCCCTTTCCCCCCTCACAAACATAACAAGCATGGAGTACACCGGTAAAAACGAGACGGCGGCGTGAAATTGTTTCAAAGAGGAGAAACAACGGCTCCATAATATGGACATGGTTCGGGTTTAAAAAAAACAGATTAGCAGCAGCTGCAGGCCATCTGTAGATAGTGTAGCAAGTGTTGTGGCTAAAAGTGGAAGCACGACAAATCTGTTCCACCATTTGTAGCAGCATTCAGCCAAAACAATATCGGGATATCATATTTTTCCCATATCTGCAGCCCTACGTAGCACTTCTATTTTTGACACGAGCCTTTGCTGAATCGCGTCAATTTCAACAGAGCCGATCGAGCCGTGCAGGAAGTGAAAAAGTGAAAGCCATAGAGCATCCGGTCAATTTTCTAAATAAAACACATTACTCAGCTCATGTTGCCTATTACAACTTCACATCTTCATTACCTCATGACCGGTGACACCAGATCAGCAGTCAATCAGTCAGTACGTTTACATGCACAGCTTAATATGCTCCTCAATTGGACAACTGCAAATTGTCCGATTGACCTCTCTACGTCACTAGCAACAACACTCAGGCGGCCGCAGCATTCAAGAAAGATGTTTTCAGATAGGTGTCAGTTCACTTCGGGTCCATGTAATTTCTCTGACGCTCCATTGTTCCGACCTCTCGGTCATAAGCGGACTCCTCCGGCGGTGGAGCAGCGGGATATTGATATTGGATAAACAATATCAAACTAAATAAATAATAGAATAATTCACACACACACATACCAGGGCTTTGACTTTTGCCCAAAAATCATATTCGAAGTTTGTTTGTTTATTAATGTTCTAATATATTCTAATATTTATTAATAATATTTTGACCATTAAATGCCTTCAGTACAACCTGGATTGGGTTTTGCGAGGTTTGTTTACTGCCGTTGCTATGGTTACCGTTCTTGCGTGTTCCAACGGTTTATTAGGTTTCTAATAAATCGCTGTCTAATCAATACTTCATTCACATTCGGAGTCAAAGCTCTACTATGTGATAGGATTATTACTTGACTCGTGACGGCTGAAATTCGAAATGGCGCAAATGGCGGCGGCTTTAGGGTCTTCTCGTGAGTGACGAACTGTCAGCGAGTCGAGGGTCTGGGAGGAGTCGTTCGCGAATCGTTCGTTCGTTCAGCCGGGTTTCCGGTAGCGGTGAATCGCATCATGGAATACACGCCATTGCACGGTTCTCAGCTGAGTCAGCCAGAATCAGGGGAGTCCGTGCTACCGGAAACTCGTTCGTTCGTTCAGTCGAGATTCCGTTGACTCGTGGTGAACGAGACGAACGAGAGAAACGAACCGGTTCGCTTTATTTCGAACCGTTTCAGTTCGTTCATCCTAAAGATTCGTTCATTCGAACCGGTTCGTTCGCGAATGAGCCAACACTACGCTGCAGTTACGTGCCCGGGGGAAATTGCAGCATGGCGGAGTGGACATCAGGCGAGGTGAGGCTGGCTGTGCATGGCATAGAGAAGCCATTTTAGCTTCCTGCAATGATTTTCCGGCACGGTTACTGAATAGGAATGGCGAGGAAGGTGGGGTGACTGCATTTTGAATTGTGTTTATTAATGCTGCGGTGTTGACACGGCATGCCAGGAAATAAGCGCCATCCGTTTTTGGAACATGTCACGTCACGTTCATTAGGATATTTTGCTCGGAGAGGTAAAATGAATATGAGGCTCTTTTTAGGTTAAGCTTTAAATAGAGCGTAGAACACACATCCTAAAATGAATGACTGTCTTTCTTTAGTTGTGATTTATCTTTGTATTATATATATATATATATCTTAATCAAAGGCTCAAAATTATCTTTATACCATGTAGGCCTACTAATAAAAATTAAGTTTTCTCTTTTCAAAACGCCCCCTCAAGCATTTTATTAGTTTTATTTATTATTTTTTTGCAGGAGGGGTGGGCAGCTGAAAGGAGTCGTGTTGTTTCAGCCCAGCATCCGAGAGGGCTCAGTGCCGTCCGTTAACTTCTCGTGTTCGAGGCTTTTCCTTTTAAGCTGGGCATACACTGTGCGATTTTTGGCCCGATTTCGACACGATGTTCACTCGTGCGACTTTTTTGGAGATCGGGCCGAATTTTGGCTCAATCGTGCGCCGCGCATCGTGTAGTATACATGGGGTAAAGACAAACGATTAAGCCCTCCCGACCACCTCCCGATCGATCGGATGAAAATCAAACTTGTTTGAAATCCTGGTCGTCCGTCGTGAGGCTCTCGCACAGTTGAAGCAGTTGCACGAGCCGATTGACCCTATCCTGTCACACTACGCATGCGCGAACATAGAAGCTGAAGAGAAACAGAAACTAAAGAGGAACAGAACAGTATGGAAGCACCAGCACAACGTACCTGGACGCCGGTGTTGTGTCGAAATCTGTTTCCCCGTCGAGATGCGTTTCCCCTAGTCCCCGCCCCCGTCCGAAATTACCCGAAGAGCGAAGGAGCGCGCGTACACAAAAAGCTCGCCCACGAGCTGCTGTGCTCGTACCAAAAAATGTTCATTCAAAATGAAAAGTCTCTCACAAAAATGTTTTTTATTGATAGAAATCTACAATACAACATCTTCCGATAAAACTCGCTAAAAAAAATGAGTTTTGAACCTTAGCCCTCTCCAAAGTGCCTCTGTGGTACGAGCACAGACGCTCGTGGGCGGGCTTTTTGTGTACGCGCGCTCCCTCGCCCTTCGGGTAATTTCGGACGGGGGTGGGGACTAGGGGAAACATCTCGACGGGGAAACAGATTTTCGACAACAGTCCGACGTGTCGTGTAGTGTGTGCAGTCAGATCGCAACCGATTATCGGATCGTACAGTGTGAGAACAGGAATCGTGAGCTGCGATGTTTTAACCCCTGCGATTCACTCGCACAGTATGAGCAGCAGCTTATTACCGCGATTGAAAAAATCGCAGTGTATGCCCAGCTTTACTTAACATTAATGACGTTGATGGTTTTTAGGCACTTTGTTGCACCTTTTTTTTTTTAAATGCTACACAACAAGAATATTTCTGCATCCGGCACGTCATGCACCAGGGCGTGGCTGGCTCCCATGATACGGAAGCAAATCTCTCCTTGATGTTGCCCTGCGCCATTGAGCAGTTTCTATAGGAATGATTGGGTGCCATTTTTTTTTAATCTGCCGTCCTTTTTTTAATAGGTCCATGGGTGAAAAACTTCCGCGCTAGCAAATGACTTTTGCTTGTGGAGCTCAGCAGGCATGTGGACCGTCTGGAAAACATTGATGCACACACATCAAGCCACCATCACTTATTCATAAAATAATAAGTCCCGAGACTCTGATATTTGTTAGTGTGAGCGCGAGTATGTGGGGGTATTTGTGTGTGGGTGTTTGTGTGTGTGGGTGTGTATGTGGTTTTTTTTTTTGTGTGTGTGGGGGAGTGTGTGTTGCTGTGTGTGTGTTTGAGGGTTTCTGGGTTTCTGTGTGTGTGTGTGTGTGTGTGTGTGTGGGGGGGGGGGGGTATGTGTTTGAGTGCAAGTGGGTTGAGTGTGTGAGTGCCCGCTGTACTGCACCTGTAACACAGCGTACATGAGTGTGCAGCAGAGGAATTATGTTTTTGCGACAGTCCAGCCTCTCGACCTGTAGGTGATGCAGAATATAATTAACGTCGAGAACAACAAACTATAATAAACAGTTTTCTCCAGTTTACAAGAAATTAGTTTGATGCATGTTGTTGTCGCCACATGGGAAATAACCATGAAAGAGAGAGAGAGAGAATTTCTATAAGTAGTGTTTATGGATTCGAATCGTGATTCGATTTATTTTGATAGAAATACTAAAATTTGCAATCCATAAACACTACTTTTAGAAATACTCCAATTACATTTGCTCAAGGTCTTAATTTGGCAGCTTTGATTGGTTGAACATGGTTGAATATGTCGGATAGGAACATGGAGGCCTGGTAAGCAACAGTATTGAGCCAAAATCCTGTTGAGGATGTTACTTCCTGGCTGTGAACCCCCTTTCTGATGGGTGGAGAAAGATATCTTGCTGACTGAATTTCTATTTAAGCTTTTCTTCCAGGATCAATACATGTTTTGGAAGTCAGGAAAGACTGGCAGTGAAGATATCTGTAATTGGAGAATACCTTTTTTCGGGACAAATTATTTAAACCATAGAAACTGAGCTCCTTCTAGCACACAACAGTGATAGGACACTACAGTGACCTACAGTGTTTCTTCCGAAGCAGTGCTTGGGAACCTCCATTTTAGACTTGTATTGAGGCATAATGTAATCATTTAGTTGAACATTTTTAAAGTCACTAAAACTAAAAACCTATTTCTTGTTGTTACTTTTCAGGTAAAAATGGAAGTCGCTGTTGCAGAGGAGAAGAAGAAAATTTTCCGTGCCAGGAAAACCATGAAGATCAGTGATCGGCAACAACTTGAGACACTTCACAGCACCTTGTTGTCGAGCGGGGCTACCCTGTCTAGTCCCTCTCCGCCTCCTATGCAGAATGGAAGGCACAAGGAGGATGGGCATAAAGCACTGGATAAGGAACGCCACGACACATCCGACTCCCAGGCTATGTCGCCGGCCTCACCAGTGTCCTGTGGCTCGCCCACACCTTCGCTGTCCCTCAACTTGTCCCCCTCCCCTCCTATTTGTGAGGCTACCACTTTCCCCTCGTCCCCATTCCGTTCGTTGAACTTTGACCTCGGCAAGAGTGCTGACGGGGTCATGGAAGGCTCTCCATCCAATGGCAGCTCGGCGGCGGCTCCAACGCAGCCCAAGGCTGGCAATGACACCAAGGCCGCCAAAATGGATACCATCACTGAAAACAAAAAGGTAATCTATTTATCTAAAGTTGCAGATTCAGGGATTTTCATTTTGATCCTTTTAGCGAGACCTTTGGCGGAATGTGGTACATTTTCCGAGAGATACAAACATGTGTCGCAACAATTGCCCAGTTTGTAACATTCCTGGTACTGGCAAACTCGAGGGCTTTCATCAGTGAAGGCTAAATCCCCATTGTATTCAGTGATGGATGAAAGTCTTTTAGATTGCCACTTAAACTCTGAATGTAACTAAAGAACCTTATTTGAGTAATGTGGTTAATTTGGTTCCATTTCTTATTCTTGTAATGTTAGCTTTTAGTTTCTTGGTTAACTTTGCGTTCTCTACTTCAGGATGAAAAAGCTACAGCAGAGCCACCAGCCACAGACTCTTCGAAAGAGTCTGGTAAAAATTCAGTGTTGAATTCTTCGCCTCCCACCCCTCCCCCCGTCAAAAAAGTAGAGAAAGACAGCCGTTCAGAGTTTGGCAGCACACAGGACATGGAAGTGGTTGGTGACACTACGAAAGCAAAAAACTCCACAGCAAAAACGAAAACAGACAAACCCTCTTCACCCAAACCCTCTCCATCTCCATCCACCTCCACGACTCCGATGAAGCAGCAGGAAATGAAAGTTGTGGAACCAAAAGAGGAGAAGAAGGTGCCGGGAAAAAGTAAACAGAAGGACGCCAAAGACGAGGTCATCAAGGATGTTAAAGAGGAGGGTAAGAAAGGGGCTACAAAGGCGGAGAAGATGGAGGTTGACTTTGTGAAGGTTGACGCAAAGAAGGAAAAGAAGGACGCTGTTGTAAAGACCCCAAAGTTGCTTCGTCCCTCCTTCGACTCTCTGACAGAGACAGGTAAGGGGATTGGGATGGGTCAAATAGCTGGTTGTTTTATCAATGGTATTGAGGTGATCTTATAAATGGTGATCGTATGACAATAAATTATCTGAAACAACTATTAATAAATAAGTGTACTGCATGTGCAGTTTTTTTTCTTTGATTGATTGAACGTATTATAAAAAAAAAATTGTGGCTGTTACTTTGTTCTCAGACGTGCAGGAGAAGAGCAACACCGTAGGTCTGAAGCGAGTGTTGTCCGAGGGCGAGGAGAAGGAGAAAGAGAAGGTTGAGCGGGATGGGAAACGGCCCAAGATCGACGGAGTGGAACTAGAAGCTCAACTGGAGCTCAAGATTACTGCAAAAGCTGGCAGTCGCCTTAAACTTGAAAAGGTTTGTGTGGCCAACTGTCCAGTTGTCTCTTTATTGCAGGATGCGTGCAAAATGAGCAATAGGATTTGTTGTTAACGATCCCGTTTTTTTTGCTAGGTGGTGCAGCAGTTGGTCGAGGATCGGTTGCGAGTCTTGCAGCAAACTGTTTTTGACCAGAACTTAGAAGAACTGAAGGAGAGAGTACTGAAGATCGACTCTGCTACCAAACACCAATCAACACTAAACACACTTCAAGTAAGTGGATTGTTGCTCGATTGATCAATTCGACATTAAAGCTGAAATAAATAAAATGCGTTTATAGAAGAAAAATAAAATCATGAGCATCTCTGCTCTTTTCGCTTCAGGCCAAGATATCCCGGCTCACTAAGAAGTTTGGCGAGGCAAACCAGGCCTTGGAGAACAAAAGAAAACAGGAGGCAAGTTATAATCATGGTCTTTCACAAAGAAGTAGTTTCTTTCCAGTCCTGTGTTCTCACTATGAACTACTGGGCTCTGCAGGTTATTGCTGCGACAACTGCTGCCGCCACGGCAACTGCCGCTGCCAGTGCAACCGCTGCCGCTGCTATGGCGGTCCAAACCGCTGCTGCTGTTGCCAGGGGTCCGGGACCCTCGGGTTCTCCTTCAATCCCACGGTGAGTCCAATGTCATGCAGCTTCCTTGCAGTTTTAACCAAAGGTCTTTGTGTCACTGGCGACCAAAGCATAGCTAAGATATATAGTTTAGATCTCGGACATAAATTAAAAATAAAATTATGTCCACATGATAACTTTTTGCTAATTGATCATGCTAAGTATATTCCATAAAAAAATGTGATGTGCTGTTTTTCATGTGTTGGTATTTTGTATACATCTTGCCAATGGGCTTTTGTATGAACGTGACAATACCGGCCTGAAGCCCGTATTACACTCGGAGACATTGCCACTGCATATATTTAACATTGTCATGGATTACTATCTGTAATCCCTTGTGACTGGAAAACTGAAATCTAATGGAAACAGAATAAAGACTGCAAACCTTCCATCTCCCAAAACCATACTTTTGGAGTACAAGATTTCACGTTGCGTTTACCCTTTGAGGATCTACCTCCTTTTTCCGTCCCATTATTTACGTCACCAAAAATTTGAAATTGACACACACTCTTCGGTCTCTTTTTTTTTTTTGCCATCTGCATTTGTAACCCCTGAGTGGGTGTGGGTCCAGGGTCTTGTGACGTTCTACAATTTGAAGCCTGAGAGCACTACCTCAGGCAATGCAGAGTGTAGTAAAAACTGCACCTCTCCTCCCCAACAGCCTGCTCCGTCGGCACTCAGAGGAGTCCCAGCCCGGGACCCCCAGAGAGGGACTAGCGCCTTCTGGTGGCAAGACTTCCACACTGACACTCAAGATGAAGAAGAAGAAATTGATGATGAGGATGCGGGAAAAGAAGGCGATGAAGATGCAGGAGAAGAAAGCCACCATGATGCAGGAGCAAAAAGTGATGATGCTGAAGCAGAAGTCAAAGACGCAGGAGAAGAAGGAGGGATATGGCGGAGGAGGAGACATTGGTCCTCAGAACACTGGGCTGGCCGACCGCTTGTCAAATTTCAGCGAGGGGGATTGCAGAGCGGATGTCAAACTTCGACCAATCAGCTCTCAATGTGAGAAATGGGTCTTCAAACTTTGCAGAGGGAGCTGGCTAACCCCTCGGGCCGACCGCTATGCCTCCTATATTTTCCGGAACTTGGTCCACTATGACACATACTGTGACTGGGTGTTAAAAGTCAACTATATTGGCGTATTGGGCAAGGATGCACTGCCCAGGAACTTGAGGAAGACGTTGAGGACTTACATAGAGAAACGCTTTAAAGAGTTGACGTGTGACCACTGGAGAGAGATTCGAGATTCCATTAATGAATTACTGAGAGTAGAGAGGAGACCAGAGTTTTTTCAGACCTCTGAAGAAAAGATCCCTTCAAAATTTACTGAGAGTACCCCGACATGACCTCTTGACCATTTTTGTTGTTTTAAGAAGGGCTAAGCTGTATTTGACCAGTTGTAATGTTGTTAAAACATTAAAATGAGTCTTTATTTTTATTATGCACCATGGGCCTCTCCGATGTTCTTTTATGGAAATAAAGCTTACTTAAAAGTTGCTCTGTAATCTAAACTGATTTGTGATCATTATTTCATTTTTTGTAAAACCAAATGCAGCCGTTGCACATTGACATGTACTTGACAGACCTATGCCTATTTAATGGTACACACCCAAGTGTTCACCAAAGATGGCAAAGGACGGAAATGTAATGTGTTGAGAGTGTACACATCTAATATATTTATATCCATGCTTTGGAGGAGCCTTCTGCTGTGTAAATGACTAAGTGTGAGCCATCTGTTCAAACAGGCTAGTCCGGACGTCCATGGAGATAAAGCAGACAATGGCAGGCCCTGCTTCCGCTGCTACTACTACTACTGGTGAGTAGCATAGACTGTAATATGCCAGTGATCAGTCTCCAGTATTTCCTTGTGGAAGAGCTTTAAAAGCAAATTGACCAAAGACCTGGATGATATTGGCAAACTATAACAATATTTCAACCAGATTTCTAATAAAGCATTCACTGATCTAAAGAAAAATTGGTAAAATAGTTCAGCACAACAAACTGCATGCCCAGTAGGGCCGAGGACCCAAGAGCGACTATGGAAAGGCCTGAGCCCTCGCAACATATTCCACGGTTTTGCTATGGATGTCCCCCATCGGTTGACCAGTGGCGGTGGCATTTGTTTGCTATGCTTTTTATTATTATTATAATAATAATAATTACTATTACTACAGCTACAAAAATTCTCCTGTTTGTGTGCCGAATGGGTGCAAGGGAAACTTCGAACAATGTCCAGACCTAATTCTCTAGAAGTTGTCTGGAGAATTTCTAAATTTTAGAACAGAGAACAGTACCAATAGTATGTAAAGTGAACCACTCTCTAGGCAGCAACAGACTTGGCAAATGGCAAAAAAAGATTTGTAAGGGAAAAGTAATTAAAGTGTCTTGGCCACATTATCGACCAGCCCACAACCCTGCCTCTTCCATAGTGAAGTGTTCTTTATCAATTCAAAAGAATTGTGGTTCTAGGTAGACAGTAAACATGGGGGAATAATAGCATCGAGGCTATAATCCATGGTTTCTCAACGGGGGCGGTACCGTCCCCCTGGGGGGCGTTTGCAAAACCTAGGGGGGCACTGGGAACGGGTTTTTAAACTTCCATGGTTTTCATTTTTTTTGGTGAAAAAATAGGCTACCTGAAATAAATAGCCTATTTCATTTCATTTATTGGTTTCTAACCCCTCTACCGTCTCCTACTTTTTACTGTCTATGCGCAGTGTAACAGTGGTCATACAGCGCGGTTCAGTGCTGCACGCACCCGCACTCCCGTTACATCAGCTATCTTCATGATCTCTATCGCTGATAAAACATAACTCAAGTTTGTGGGTTAATAGCTCAATAACCGACACAACACAATCAAATGGGTGATGGCAAAAAAAACAAAAAATAATTTTGTTTCAGCCCGTTTTCCTCCTTCCTCTTGCTGTTGTTAGGTTCCAGCTGCTCTGAGAGTAGTCGCCACGAAAAGACTGTTGCATTTCAAATACAAAATATATAGGCCTAATTTAGGCATCCGCCCGTGATCTGTTTTTGCGTTGCCCGGGCCGCGATGCCCGGGTTGCCCGGGCTGCGGTGCCCGTGGTTCCAGGGCTGCGGTGCCTGGGTTGCCCGGGCTGGTGTCTGGTGGGGCCATTCATTCGTTCACGGGGCACGGCGGGGGGCCGCGGGAGATGCGGGAGTGCCGTGGCCGCGGTGCCCAAGGTCACGTGCCCGGGGCGCGGGGTGCCACGGCCGGGGCGCGACGGGAGACCTGGCAGACGGGAGTCGGGGAAGTGCCCGTGCCGCGGTCACGGTGAATAAATGTCCAATCCAACCATTTCTTCCTCAACTCTTCTTTCTTGGCCAATAGCTCGCTCTCTCTCGCTCTCTTTTTATATTTTTATTTGAGGAGGGGGGGGGGGCGCCAGGGTATCGGGGTAAGGTCAGGGGGGCGTTTGCTCAAAAAAGGTTGAGAACCACTGCTCTGATCAAACAAAACTTAAATAGGGCTTCTTAAAAATTATTATTCTGGGGCCCTCTGAATTTAACTGGGCATTTAACTTGCCCAAACAGATGCCTCAATTAAATGTTGTAGGTTACTTTGCCCGCTCTCACCACCATGAAATAGATATTGTCCCCCAAAAAAACATCACCACCACCAAGGCCGTGAATAAATCATTGGGAAAGTATCAGAAAAGAGCACTGATGAAATTACACTAATGTGTCTCTGAGATAAGACAAGCATGTCATTATTGTATGGGGTTCATTGTCATTTCATTCAGATGCATGGATAAGTGTCTGTGTGTTTGTGTGTTGGAACACTGACTTGTTCTTTCTTGGTCGACTCGTATGTTTTTCCACTTGTTTTTTTTAATTATGGTTGGGCAAGGTTCTGATGCTTTGAATCTCATTGATTTGATGGGTAGTGTGCAGCAAGCTAAGCTGTGAGGCTGGGGCTATGACTTTAGAGGCATTCAGCAAAGTGTTCTGATAAAAGTAAGCGAGATGTTCGGCCAATCAGAATATGCAAGAACAACTCTTTCCGCTCATAATGGCATGACCCATAAAAACAAGCTTTTGTATAATTGGATATATAGGAAGGCTACATTAGAGTTCTAGCCTTGATCTTTTTGATGTTTTGACACAGCCCTATCATGTCAGCAACATCCTTTCGAGGTAGTTTAGTGAAGAAGTCAAATTCAAAATATTCAGCACGCTGAATTCTTTCTTTTTTGGAATGTTTCCCAGGCACTGTCAGGTACGTAATTTTAACACAATTCAATAATAAATTATTTTATATGAGATACCAATTTTGAATTGTTTTCTAATGGACCTATTGGCTACCACTCATTCCCATTGTGGTCATTTATATAAAAAAAATCTGGGCCCTGAACGTAAATAAATGGTATTGAGCATACCAATTTTGCATTTTATTCATTGGTAAACTGAAAGCTTGTTTAATTTGTATTTATTAGACTGGCAAAGACATTCTGGAAAGCTAAAAATGAATACTTGTATAACCATGATATAATGTCTATCCCTCACAACGTTTTGAAAAATTATGTTGTACTTAATGCATTTACTGCGCTTGTCTTAATTAAATGTTTTACGTGGAATTTTATATAGATAAATAAATGTAAGAAGATTAAATTCCTGTTTTATAATGCATAGCTAACTTTATTTTCAGCAGGAAACATACCATGTCTCTCTTGTATTTATTTTACAGAGCAAGTGGGATATGTTCAAATTAAAATCTTGTATTCCTCTATTCAAATCTTCTTACTTTTCTTTTGGGGAATTTGGTCTTCTAACCAGATTCCATTGACGAACCAAATTCGTTTTAAATTGCCCTCAATATTTGATGACCTGTTTCGCCTTACAGGCTGCTCACCTGTTTCAGGTATCACATAAAAAGACGTTTTGCATGTGAACATTCACCAAAAAGGCCATCCATTTAATGAATTGCACCAGTTTTAAGGCCACACCGTTCCGATGATCATAATGTCAACAGCCAAACAAATATGAGCGACAACTCATTGCAAATCATTTTGTTACCCCCACATATTATGCTGTTGGTGCGTAAACTGGACTACGTGCTGGAGTGTGAA
Source organism: Melanogrammus aeglefinus (assembly GCA_900291075.1). NCBI lineage: Eukaryota > Metazoa > Chordata > Actinopteri > Gadiformes > Gadidae > Melanogrammus > Melanogrammus aeglefinus. The sequence continues at coordinate 5,091 of OLKM01000637.1, read as the reverse complement.
AATGCAGTGTTGCACAGTAACTCAGTTTACTGGTCAATCCAGGGAGTAGGTTCGTCTGGAAGGAATAAATATTTCACGGCCATGTTTACCTGCATTAAGGGACTTCTGTCGACATGCACTATTAAACCATGTCTTCATGAGGCTACTGCCAAAATTGTCGTTGATATTCAGCCAATTGACTCAAGGACTGATCAAAGAGAAAATATGAAATTTAAAACGCACCATGGTCCTATTGGACCTTGCATAAGGGCAATGGGGCTGCAGACATGGATTGTATGACGATGTCAAGAACTATGAACGTGAGTCTGGGTATCTTGTAGTTATTCCAATAATCTAATCACAAACCTACACTGGCATAAAGACATTGAGAACTTGGATGCTTTCGAAATGTATGATGCAGATCATTCACCAATCACAAACCAAAAACACACTTACCAACTGAGAAGCAGTGTTCATAATGTGATGTCTAATGTTTTATGGAAAAACATTTAACACACATGCCACAATAGTATGTGGTTTGACCTATAAGGAAAATGCACATTTTCATTATAGGATGGATGTGTTGATTTATCAAACATGTAATACTGGTATCATGCAGGTCTCCTGTATTGGCAAGAATATTGCATTGTATTGTATAAGGATCATGAAGCATCTGTAAAGATGTTGATGCAATGATTATAAAGAAACATTTTAATAAAGAAAATGCAACAAACAAAAATATTCTGGTGTAAGACTTCTGTTCACCACTACCGGGTCACCATCTTAAAATACATAATTTTCGTTTAGTTTTCAATTCAGCAAACCAAGCAAGGCAAATTGCTTTTGGCCACCAAAGTTTTACACTTTTTTACGGGCAGCTGTAGCCATCAAACCCCTGTCAAGTCATTTGAGCCAAATAAGGGTTACACTGGTTTCCTGTGACTTGGTCTAAAAAATGCTAAATTGCTCAACCTTTCCTTTCAACATTTAAACCTGTATTTTGATTAGTTATTAGGATAATGTCCTCTGCATTATATGTAGTCCGTTCACTTCTAAAAAGGTCTAGGCTGAGCATTCCCTTTCTGAAGGCAAAGAATTGTGTCATCTCATCTCATCTGCTAATTTAAATATATTTTTATTTGGAAATCGTATCCAGAAAGCCATACGTGTCGCAAGCCTCTTCTAAATACCTCATATATATTTGCGCTTGAACTGATTTGATTGCTATATATTTTTTCTGTATCTTTCCAGCTACACCTGCCCAATCTCTGACGACCCAAGCACTCGTCCACGCCACCTCAGTGGTCTCTGCCCACACCCCGATCCTCCAGCTGATCACCTCCAGCGCCAAAACCCTCTCCTCCCTTACGTCGGGAAGTATCACCACTCAAAGCCCCACAGGAACCCTCCTGGTCAAGGCCACCTCCGGGAGTGGCATGGTGGGCCAGGGGCAGCAGCTGCTTATCCAGCTTCCGTTGGTGTCGTCCTTCTCCGCTGGCTCTTCCCTCAACAAGGCAAAGACCACCACCCCCACCACCACGTTCATACTGAAGCCAGCCACCGCGACCGTCATGACGGCCCTGCAGAACAGTACAGGTCAGATGTCCCCGGCACAGATCTCCCTGGCACGGGCCGTCTACCAGGGCGGAGCCGGGGGTATTGGCTCTCCAAACGCCGGGGTGTCGATAACCACAGCCAGAGCCCCAACACAGCTGATGTCTGTGGCTGGAGCAGTTACATCCACCTTGAGCCTTGCCACCTCCGGACCAGCCGCAACTGGCTCCACAGCCCCGGGACCTCCACAGGGGACGTCTTTGACCTCCAAGACAGGTGGGGCGTAGTTGATGCTACATATCAAAGCCAATGGAATTGGTCTTGCGAGTCTGTTGATAGACTTAGAATAAAGAAACCCAGAATAGGCCAAAGTGAATATGGCAAGGGCAGAGTGTCAAACATTGTAATTAATTTAAATCTTTGTTTACCATAGAGGTGACCTGTTGGAGGCATGCATTTTCTTTTGTTGTAATTGGCGCTTTCCCATTTTCAGACAATCAAACTCCAAGTGGCACTCCAACCAAGGCAGCATTGTCGACACCAAGACCTAAAGGCTCGGTCATAGACCTTACTGAGGACGATGACGATGTGCAAGGTAACCCTGAGAACCCTTTTGGATGCCATTTCGTTTTGTATCATTAGAAAATGGTGGACTTCATTCTGTCTTTTGTTTGTGATAAGTGACGGGAGTTAAGAAGGCCACAGTCCCGCCCTCGCCTGGTACCACACGTCCTGTGATCACCATACCTAACAGTAAGACTTCTCCCACCATCTCTTGAGTGTTCACTAGCATGTGCAAAGAAATGCGTTATTCTTGGGTTGGTTGGTTGTATGTCTGTCTGTCGAAAGAGTGGAGTGAAACATTGGAAGAGGCTGAGCTTAATAAAAAAAATATTCCCAGTCCTCCAAACTACTTGTATGTATAATTTTAAAGCTATTCGTTACATAAGGAGAGCATCTCATAGCCAGACTATTTTGGGGTCTTGAAATCAGTGGATTAATTGATGTCATATCTGCCTAGATCCTGCATCAAGGTCATCGCCACAAAGCAATGCGATCGGTGCAAATAGTCCTCAAGTGACAGTCCATCACCCTCCAGTGGTAAGATATTTGAACTGCATTTTACATGGTTTTCAAACTAAACTTTTTGTTGGCATTATTCGACATGCTGAAGGTGCCCCAACTTATTGTTTTACAACCTGTTTAGCGGAGACAGCCAAAGAAAGCTTCCATTTAGCATTATTGGACTATTCCAATTGAATCCAATCGATGATTTAAAAAATCGTCATCTCATAAATAGTACAAAAATAAGTCCTTACAATTTTTTTAATAGATGGTATAGAATTAAACTCTGAGGCAAAAATAATCATGTATCATTTTTGCATTCTCAGGACCGCCCTGCAACCACACCTACAAGCAGGCCCCCACCCACTGTGCTACCTCCCCTCCCCATGGCCCAGCAGCCTGTGGGACGTCTCCCCATAGAGGCCATGCAGACTTCTCCCCCGCAGCAGCCCCAGCTCAAGCTAGTGCCCAGCCCGACCGGCATCGTGCTGTCCTGGTGCGTGGCAGAAACGGACCGCTCCTGCGCTGCCGTCGACAGCTACCACCTGTTCGCCTTCCACCAGGACAACGCCAACTCCAACAGTTCTGCCCAGCAGCATTGGAAGAGGATTGGGGAGGTGAAGGCCCTCCCACTGCCCATGGCCTGCACACTCACCCAGTTCCAGTCTGGCTCCACCTACCACTTTGCTGTGCGAGCCAAAGACATCTATGGCCGCTTTGGCTCCTTCTGTGAGCCCCAGTGTACCAATGTCATCCATTCCAACACCAGTTGAGCTTAGAGGCTATCATCGATAGAAGTGTTTTGGTGAGTGATAAGTCATGGTGAGTCCTTTCACTGCATCGATGGTGTTAAGAACATTTTACCTTCCTATTACCAAAATGCAAAGGTGTTGCATTTTTGGTGTGTGCAAGTGACTGACCTGTGTGACCATTCTGGCGTCTATGGTTAGTGTGCTGCCCAGTGGATACGTTGTTTATTGCCAGTAATGGCAGTTGTACATATTGAGATTGTTTAGCCCCTACTGAATCAGATATTTATGATGTTGACATCTGTTCTGCTGACTTGTATGTTATTCTCCTGTTCTGGACAGTAGACGACGGAACACTCAATGTTAGAATTTGCAGAATTGCATATAAATGCAAATATGCTCAGTAGAAACTGAATGATTGTATGTTTTCTATGTTTTGTCTGGCAACCAGACTTTGACAAACACAATAAATGTTTTTTTATTAAAAAAAAGAAGTGATTTTCTTTATGCTTTATTACAATGTAATTTGACAAAAAAAAGCATAACCCCTTTTTACAGGTGACTTGTCTTATTTTCTTCTGTAATTATATAAGTAAATGTGGGCTAGAGTTTGTCTAAACATAAAAAGGCACTGTCAAGCAGTAGCTAAGGAAGTAGAGAGGGTTAAGGAAGGCTGGTCCAATACGCCGCACCTAGCCAAGGCTCTGACGGGTTTCCCTGGCTCGTAACCGAAGTCCTGAGATAGCGGTTGATAGTAGTACGTTCCGCTGGTGTGTAAAATTGTGACAGGTCTGTGAATGTGAGGCCCGATTTGTAAAAGGTGTTGAGTGGTCCTATATATAAATACAATCCAATCTTTAGTTGTAAATATTGAGGTTACCGGATTGGCAGGCTATATAATTGTTTTAACAAAATAAATCAGTCGGGACATACTGTATTTGTTATCGTATAAAAAGAAGTGGAAAAGTGATGTGAGGGGCTGCCCTACGCGGCAAATTTTAAGAGCATTTATTCATGCTTCTGAAATAGTAATGGCTGACATGTGTGAAAAGTTTAAAACGCTTGTCATGTAGGGAAAAGAAACATTTATGCACATGCGTTTATAAAACAAATGCATTGCTCACTTCAAGAAGTAGCCTACTAAAACTTAGGCTACATTAACATGGTTTGAAAAAACAATGTCTTACCCTACGCTCGGTATTAGTCTGGCGTTTGGCCATTCTGATTTACAAGGATGTCCTCATTGTTGTCGATGCTGCACAATTTTACAATTATAAAACAGATAGGCCCGACCAAGAATGGACAAGAGACATTCCATGAATGCTGATAGAGTAGCCCTGGGATTTTTAACTACACGTAGACCTACCACTCGGCTGTAGGTGTTTCTAATAGTTGTAACTACATTCACGGTTGTAATCTATTGACTCATCGGAATCACATGCAACTAACATTTTTTCACTGGCTGCTCCATAAAGGGAAAAATACAGTTCAATTAACATGATAAAAAAAAATAGCTGGCCTACGGTAAAGTGTAGACACAAATAACCAAGCTATGAGCAGAAAGGTTGCGTTGGAAACGGCCAACGCCAGTTGCGGGACTATTTGTGTGAACGGAACCAAATAAACGATAAAAAAAAAGATCGGAATCCGTTGCTGCTTATTACTGTTCATTAATAAGTTTTGCGTCAGAACTGTGAAAGTCGTGCGGTTATACGGAATATCCGCAAGACTGGGACTGCGGTCT
>OLKM01000636.1:193178-255473 GCA_900291075.1 Melanogrammus aeglefinus | reverse complement strand
ATAATGGGAGTCGGGTACGTGGCCAAAATGGAGTGGCAAATGGGTGGTGGTCCCCGCCTGTTTTCAATAAAAGGGGGACGCGAGAGAAGTGTGCTCCAATTACCGGGTATCAACCATTCTCAGCCTCCCTGGTAAACGTTTACCAGTCCAAGGTGCTGGAAAGGAGGGTTCGGCCGATCGTCGAACCTCGAGATTGTTAAGATGAACAATGTCGGTTTTCGCCCGGACGTGGAACTAAGGACCCAGCTTCTTCACTCTCGCAAGGATCCCTGGAGGGGCCTGGGAGTAATGCCCATTCCGGTCTACATGTGTGTTTTGTTGGATTGGAGAAGCCGCATATGACCGGGTCCCCGTGGAGGAAAACTTGGGAGGTGCTGCGGGGGTTATGGGTGGGGGGTCTCTCCCTCAGGGATCCAATCCCTTGCACTCCAAAAGCGGAGCTGCTGTCCGGGTTCATCAGCAAGCCGAGTCCAGTCTCGCGTTCCTGGTGGGTGATGGTCCGCCAGGGCTGCGCCCTTGTCCACCATCCTTGTTTTTGTGATATTCATGGGACAGGATATCGAGGCGCAGTCGTGGTGGGGATGGGTTGCAGGTTCGGTGGTCTGAGGATCCGCTCACTGCTCTTTGCAAGATGATGTGGGTCCTGAATGGCATCATTCGGCCCTGCTGGACCTTCAGCATCACTGGATCGGATGGCGGTCCGAGTGTGAAGCGGTCTGGGATGAGGATAGCAGCTCTAATCTGAGGCCATGACTGCTTAGCAAAAACCGGTGGTTTGCCCTACTCGGTAGGAAATCGAGTCCTTAGCCAAGTTGAAGGGTTCCAAGTACCTGGGGGTCTTGTTCGCAGGAGAGTGACGGGACGATGGAGCGTGAGATTGGCCGGGAATCGGAGCAGCGGGAAGCGGTATTTGCGTTCGCTTCATCATCCGCAGCCGTTGTGACGAAAAGAGGCTGAGCCCGGCAGGCCAAGCTCTCCGACTCTATCGGTCAATCTTCGTTCCTATCCTCGACCTATGGTCATGAGATGGTGATGACCGAAAGACAAGATCACGGGTACAGAGCCGCCGAGATTGAGTTTTCTCAGGAGGGTGGTGGCTTCTCCCTTGGGATAGGTGAGAAGTTCAGTCATCCGTGGATCAGCTCAGGATTAGAGCCAAGCTGCTTTCCTTTGCTTAGAAGGAGTCAAGTTGAGTTGTTCGGGCCATCTGGTAAGAGATGCCCACTGGGCGCGCTCCCTTGGGAGGTGTTTACGGCACGACCAGTGGAGAGGAGACCTCGGGGAAGCAGCCAGGACTAGTGGAGAAGATTATTATCTCAAACACTGTGCCTGGGAACGCCGTCGGACCCCCGCGTCCAGAGCTGTTCATGTGGCTCGGGGAAAAGAGTGATCTGGGGCCCCTCTGCTTGAGCTGCTGCCCCAGCGACCCAGACCCGGATAAAGCGGTTTGAAGATGTGAGGATGAGGAAACCACTTTGCTCAATATTCCTGACTATGGGTGGTCTATTTTGACTTCTACACATCTAGGACTCACCCACATGCAATCAAGCATTTTACTTGTGCCATTTTTTTGGAGATATTCTACAATAAAAGTCCGCACGTGACCCTTCGGAATAGCAACACATTTCAATATATTTGAACTACTTGTAAAATCACATTTGCTCAAGTATTCCCATGAACTATGGTTGGTATATTTGACTTCTACAACATCTAAGCTACCTCCAACTCAAATGTCAATCATTTTTAAACTGTACCATTTTGGAGATAATCGATAACAATAAAAGTCCGCACATGTGTACCTTCAGATTAGCAACAATTTCATATATTTGAACTACTGTTAAAACCACTTTTGCTCAATATCTCCTGACTATGGTGGTATATTTTGACATTCCTGCAACATGTAGGACTCTACCCACGACTCAATATCAATCATTTTTAACTGTACAAAACATTTTGGAGATATTATAACAATAAAGTTCCCACATGTGTACCTTCAGATAGCACCAATTTCAATATATTTGAACTACTGGTAAACCACTTTGCTCCAATATTCGCCTGACTATGGGTGGTAATATTTTTTGACTTCTAACTACATGATAGGACTTTAGCCCACATGCAATATGAAGCATTTTTTACTGTCTTTTGGAGATATTATATACAATAAATGTCCCATATGTGCTACCTTCAGGTAGCACAATTGCATGTATTTGAAACTACTGTAAAACCACTTTCGCTCAATATTGCTCTGACTATGAGTGGTATATTTGGAACTTCTATACACATCTGGACTACACCCACATGCAATATCAAGCATTTTTTACCTGTAACCATTTTGGAGATATTCTACAATAAATGTCCCACGTGTCCTTCGGATAGCAAATTAATGATATTTGAACTACTGTAAATCACTTTGCTCAGTATTCCTGACTATGGGTGGTAAATATTTGACTTTACAGCATCTAAGACCTACCTCCAAACTCAATATCAAAATCATTTTTACTGTACATTTTGGAGTATCATACAAAAAGCCTGCCCAATCCACAATGTGTACCTTCAGATAGCACAATTCATATATTTGAAACTACTGAAAACCCACTTTGGCTCCAATATTCCCTGACTACTGGGTGGTTATATTTGACTACTACACATTAGACTACACCACTGCAATATCAAGCATTTTACTGTACCATTTTCGGAGATATTCTACAATAAATGTCCGCACGTGTACCTTCGGATAGCACAATGTTCATATATTTTGAACTACTGTAAAATCAAACTTTGTGCTCAATATTCTCCTGACTAGGGGTGGTATATTTGACTTCTACACAGTTACTAAGACTACCTCACACTCAATACTCAATCATTTTTACTGTACCAATTTTGGAGATACTTCTACAATAAAAGTCCCACGTGTACTTCGGATAAGCACAATTTCATTAATTTGAAACTACTGAAAATCACTTTGCTCAATATTCCCTGACTAATGGGTGGTATATTTGACTTCTACACATCTAAGACTACCTCCACATCAATATCAAATCATTTTTACTGTACCATTTTGGAGATATCCAATACATAGAAGTCCCACATGTGTACCTTTCAGATAGCACAATTTCATATATTTGAATACTTGTAAAAACCACTTTGCTCAATATGTCCTGACTATGGGTGGTAAATATTTGAACTTGCTACACATCATAGGACGTACACCCAACATGCAATATCAAGCATTTTTACGTACCATTTTGGAGATATTCTACAATAAAGTCCCACGTGTAACCTTCGGATAGCACAATTTTCCAGGTATATTTTGAACTACTGTAATCACTTTGGCTCAAATATTTCCCTGACTATGGGATGGTATATTTGACTTCTAGCACATCGTAAGACTACCTCACACTCATATTCAAATCATTTTTACTGTACCCATTTTGGAGATATCATTAACATAAAAGTCGCCACATGTGTACTTCAGATAAGCACAATTTCAGTATATTGTGAGCTACTGTAAAGCCACTTGCTCAATATTTTCCTGACAAAGTGGGTGGTATAGTTTGACTTCTGCACATGTAGACTCTACCCACATGCAGATATTCAAGTATTTTTACTGGTAGCCGATTTTGGAGAATATTATACAGTAAATGTCCATATGTTGTAGCCGTTCAGGATAGCGCAATTGCATGTAATTTGAACCTACCTGTAAAAACGCACTTTGCCTCATATTCCCTGACTATGGGTGGTATGATTTGACCTTCTGCACAGTGGTAGACGTGCTACCCACAGATGGCAATATTTCAAGCATTTTTAACTGTACCATTTTGGAGATATTATAACAATAAATGGTGCCCATCTGTGTGACCTTCAGATAGCACAATTGCATGTATTTGAACTAACTGGTAAAACCACTTTTGCTCAATATTTCCTGAGTGGGTGTATATTTGACTTCTACACATCTAGGAACTTACACCCACATGCAATAGTCAAGCATTTTAAATGTACAATTTGGAGATATCTCTACAATTAAAGTCCCACGTGTACCTTCGCGATAGCACAATTTTCATATATTTTAGAACTACTGTAAAATCACGTTTGCTCAATATTCCCCTGACTACATGGGTGGATATATTTGTCTTCTACACATCTACTACCTCCACACTCTCACAATCAAGCATTTTTAACTGTACCATTTTGGAGATATTATTACAATAAATAGTCCCACATGTGTACCTTCAGATAGTCACAATTCTCATATATTTGAACTACTGTAAAACCACTTTGCTCAATATGTCTCTGACTATGGGTGGTCATATTGACTTCTACACATGTAGGACTCTACCCACAGCAAATATCAAGCATTTTTACGTGTACCTTTTTGGGAGATATTTATACAATAAATGTCCCCATACTGTGTACCTTCAGATAGCACAATTCATGTATTTGAACTACTTGTAAAACCACTTGCTCAACTATTTCCTAACTATGGTGGTATATTTGAACTTCTACACATCTAGACACTACCCACACGTCAATATCAAGCATTTATTGTACCATACAAATTTGGAGATATCCTACAATATAAAAGTCCCATAGTGTACCTTCGGATAGCACATTTCATATATTTGAACTACTGTGTAAAATCCACTTTGCTTCAATATTCTCTGAACTATGGTGGTATATTTCGACTCTTCTACACATATAAAGACTCTAACCCACATTCAATATCAAGCATTTTTAAACTGTAACCATTTTGGAGATATTATACAATAAAGAGTCCCCCATGTGTACCTTCCAGATAGCTCAATTTTCATATATTTGAACTACTGTAAAACCACTTTGCTCAATATGTCTGACTATGGGTGGGTATATTTGACTTCTACACATGTAGGACTACACTCACAATGCAATATCAATACCATTTTTACTTTACACATTTTGGAGATAGTTCCTACATAAACTGTCCATATGTGTACCTTCGAGATAGCACAATTGCCATATATTTGAACTACTGTAAACCACTTTGCTAAATATTCCCTGACTATGTGGTATATTTGACTTCTACACCATATAGGACTACCTCAATCTCAATATATCAATCATTTTTAACTGTACCATTTTGGAGATATTGACTAACAATCAAAGTCCCACAGTGTACCTCGGGATAGCACAATTTCATATATTTGAACTACTGTAAAATCCTACTGTGCTCAATATTCCCTGACTATGGGTGGTATATTTTTGACTTCTACACATCTAAGTACATCCACACTCAATATTAATCATTTTTACTTGTACCATTTTGGAGATATCCATACAATAAAAATTCCACATGTGGTTACCGTTCAGATAGCACAATTTCATATATTTGAACTACTGTAAAACCACTTTGCTCATACTCCCTGAACTGTGGGTGGTATATTTGAACTTCTACACATCTAGGACTACCCCACATGCAATATCAAGCCATTTTTACTGTACCATTTTGGATGATAATTCTACAATAAAGTCCCATGTCCACGTGTACCTTCGGATAGCAACAATTTCATATATTTGAAACTACTGTAAAATCATCACTTGTGCTCAATATTTCCCTGACTATGGGTGGTATATTTGACTTCTACACATCTAAGTCTACCTCCACACTCAATATATTAATCATTTTATACTGTACCACTTTTTGGAGATATGTCATAACAAATAAAAGCCCACATGTGTAGCGCTTCAGATAGCACAATGTATATTGATTATTGAACTACTGTAAAACCACTTTGCTCAATACTCCCTGACTGTGGGTGGTATATTTGACTTCTACACATGTAGGACTACAGCCACTATGCCAATATCAAAGCATTTTAACCTGTACCATTTTTGGAGATTTTATACAATAAAAGTCCCACATGTGCACCTGCCAGATAGCACAATTTCATATATTTGAACTACTGTAAAACCACTTTGCTCAATATTCCCTGACTATGGGTGTATATTTGACTTGTACACATCTTATACTACCCCACAGTTAATATCAATCATTTTTACTGTACCAAATTTGGAGAATTCCTACAATAAAGTGCCCATATGTGTACCTTTGGATAGCACAATGGGGATTTCACTCTTAACACACCACACACTACAGAGAATTCTTATAAGATAATCTTAAGAGCTTAAAACAATAATCGGGCAATGTCTTTGTCCGTGTTCGGAAAGAGGGAAAATCGGGCAAAATCAGCCCGGATTATCTTTTATGGTGTGTGCCAGGCATAACTTAAAGAGAATCATAAAAGTGGTATCACATTCCCCAAAGCTAATGTTAACCTGCTACTGACGAATTAAACATTACTAGTATTTGATACTGAGTGCGTCGCTTTATGTTCTTTATTGTGTATTTAGATATCATCTCATTAGACACGCTTAGGCCTCAGAAGAGAAAGAAAGAATGTCGACGTTGAAGACGTGTCGGTGTGTACCTGTTAAGGAGTTTAGCAATAATTTTAAAAGCTCAATAAAAACATCAAATTCAGACTGTCTTTTCAAAAAGGCAATTACTAAGAAGGATGTGTAGATACTTAGCCCTGCGCGCTTTGCCTTTTCGGGCATTGTCCTACCGCTAAAACGATGCAGACTGTAACATACAGCAAGACTTAACTAAATTATACCGTCTAAGACCATATCGACATACTCCAGTCATTCGTGATGTCTTTCGGCTAAACCACACAACCTGTCTCGTCAAGGTAAGTGTGGGGGAGTGTGGTTTTCACGGAACCAGTGTAGTGGCGTGGAAACCCCAACAAGATCTGTCGTCCAGAAATTACAGGTGTACTACTAAACTTTATACACATGACGGCCGGTGATAGAGCAGCACAATGTCTACAAATACTTTTTGACCTGCTTAGCCTATTGATAGAAGAACCATACGGTATTAAAGATAGACGAAAGACAGTATCCATATTATTTAGATGAAAGTTAAAGACAGATATAAATAGGCCTACAATTTATTTACCAAACAACATTGTTGTACACATTTTTACTTCATTGATGATCAGTGTCAACCTGAGACCGTGGTCATGCATCTAGAAAGTAAATTGAACCGATACGCACATCCACAGCCGGAATAAGTTGAGATGAAGTGATTTATGGTGCAGTATGCTAAAATGTAACAATCAAATACATGCAATCTGGAGGTTATAGAGCACTCCTCTTGTAATGACTTATTCTTAAATTGTGAGTGTTCTGCCTTAAGAAGTGGTTCATCTATTAAGTATGACTTGCTATTTAGGCTATTAGGATTCTACTGTTATAAGTAATGTGAGTATAGAAGTCAAATATATCAATGCATTCAGCTAGGAATGTATTTGAAGAATGATTGATACACACGTCTTCTCTGATGGTAGTATACCGTAGTGTACTTGTCTAATTAGAAATTAAAACTTACACTGGTCCAGGTTGTGTGGGTCGCGCCGCGCCGCACCGCCACCCCAGCCGGACGGTCGGTAGTGGCGCCTGTCCGGCGCGATGGAAGAGCAAGCGGCCCGGGAGCCACATGGGAAAAGTTTGCCGCTGTAAGTGATAAAGACCGACACCGGCACAATCAAGTTCTAGTGAATGTGGGTCAAACACAGGACGTTACCAGCAGACTGGTTCGTGTTCTGAACTCTGTTTTGTTTTAAGATTTATTTTTTAGTTTGTGTCTTGTTTGGTTTGCAGTTTGGTTTAGTTTTAGGCAATGTTAAGAATAAATAATAACATATCAAAATATTGCAATTGTGCTGTTCGCGAAGGTACACATATGGGACTTTTTATTGTATAAATATCTCCAAAATGGTACAGTAAAATGCTTGTATTGCATGGTGGGTATAGTGCTACATGTGTAGAAGTACAAATATACCAACCCATAGTCAGGGCAATATTGAGCAAGATGGTTTTACAGTAGTTCAAAATATATGAAAATGTGCTATCTGGAGGTACAACATGTGGGACTTTTATGATATAATATCTCCAAATGGTACAGTAAAAATGCTTGATATTGCAATCGTGGTGTGTAGTCCTACATGTGATAGAAGTCAAATATAATGAGCGCACGACAGTCAGGGAATATTGAGCAAAGTTGTTTTATACAGTAGTTTACCAATATATGAAATGTGCTATCTGCTGGAGGGTACACATGTGGGACTTTTATTTGTAGAATATCTCCAAATTGTACAGTAAAAAATGATTGATATTGAAGTGTGTGAGGAGTAGTCTTAGATGGTGTAGAAGTCAAATTTATACCACCCACAGTCAGAGGAATATTGAGCAAAGTGGTTTTACCATGTAAGTTCAAAAATATATGAAATGTGTGCTATCTGGAGGTACACATGTGGAACATTCTATTGTAGAATATCTCCCAAATGGTACAGTAAAAATTGATTGATATTGAGTGTGGAGGTAGTCTGTATGATGTGTTGAAGTCAAATATACCACCCAACAGTCAGGGAATATTGAGCAAAGTGACGTTTGTACAGTAGTTCAAATATATGAAATTGTGGCTATCTGGAGGTACACCATGTGGGACTTTTATTGTGAGAATATCTCCAAGAATGGTACAGTAAAATGACTTGATATTGAGTGTGAGAGGTAGTCTTTAGATGTGTAGAAGTCAAATATACAGCCACAGTCAGGAATATTTGAGCAAAGTGTTTACAGTCAGTTTCAATTATATGAAATTGTGCTATCTGGAGTACACATGTGGGACTTTTATTGTTAGATAATCTCCAAAAATGGTACAGTAAAAATGCTTGATATTGAGTGTGTATAGTCTTAGATGTGTAGAAGTCAAACTATACCCACCTATACGTCAGGAATATATGAGCAAAGTGGTTTTTACAGTAAGTTCAAAGTATATGAAATTCGGTGCTATCTGGAGGTACACATGTGGGACTTTTTTATTGTAGAAATATCTCCCAAAATTGTACAGTAAAAATGCATTGATATTGCCTGTGGGTGATAGGTCTAACATGTGTACGAAGTCAAATATACACCCTATAGTCAGGGATTATGTGAAGCAAAAGTGGTTTACAGTAAGTTTCAAATATATAAAATTGTGCTATTCTGCGAGGTACACATATGGGACTTGTTATTGTAGGTGAATATCTCCAAATTTGTACAGAAAAAATGATGTGATATTGACTGTGGGGGTAGTCTTAGATGTGTAGAAGTCAAAGAGTATACACCCATAGCAGGGAATATTGAGCCAAAATGGTTTTTAACAGTAGTTCAAATATATGAATGTGTGCTATTCTTGGAGGTACACATGGTGGACTTCTGGTATTGTAGAATATATCCAAAATGGTCAGTAAAAATGATTGATTTGAGCTGTGGGTGGTCTTAGAGGTGTTAGAGTCAAATATACACCCCCATATTCAGGGGAATATTTGAGCAAGTGGGGTGGTACTAGGTAGTTCAAATATCATGAAAATTGTGCTATCTGGAGGTACCACATGTGGGTACTTTTATGTATACATCATCTCAAAAGTGGCTACGTACAAATCTTCGATATCTTGGCATGTGGGTGTATGTCCTTACACGTGCCTAGAAGTCATAATATACCATCCAAGTCATGGGAATATGAGCAAAGTGTGTTTAACAGTACGTGGTTAAATATATGAAATTGTGTACCTATTCTGAAGGTAACCATGTGGGACTTGTATTGCTAGGAATATCTCCAAAATGCGTACAGGGTAAATGGAAAAATGATTGATACTGGAGTGTGGGATGGTAGATCTAACGTACTGGTGTAACAAGTCCAAAATATTAATCACCACGCCCAAGCCAGGGAATACTTGAGCTAAAGTGCATTTACAGCGTTCAAGTATAACAAAACATGCCACTTGGAAGCACAACATGTATGGAGACTTTAGGTTTGGCATTTGTCTCCACATTTGTTGGCCAATAACAGATAATATTTGGATAATTAAGTTTACCATTTCATCGATGCGGCGATATGAAACACAGTGTATATAACATATGTCATTTAAATGAGGTTTATTAATAGCTTAACGGCTTCTTAATACATTTATTTTGAAAAACCCGGAATGTGAAAGTGGTCGTAGGTATTCACTCAGCTTTCTACCGTGTAATGCGTAACGAGAAGCTATTTTTCCACTCGAAATGTAAGTGCGGCTTCATTTTGTACCACGGTGATCGAAGGAACGGCTGGCTTGACCGCCAGTCAGAATAGTGCGAGCGGTGTGCTGAGAAGTTCATTTGTTTTTGCAAACAGAGTTCTATTGCCATGATTACAGCGCTGGTTTGGCCACGTTCGTTTGTTTGTGGTCCTCCAGCGTTTAGGTCCGGTATAGGCTACTCTGGCCCTGGGCAAATGGCACTGATGGGGTTCACATACTGTTTTTAGGAATCCGCTTCTGTTGAGTCCACATATGAAAAGTAATACGGGGGATTAGGGAGCGTCGAGCCGAGCGTAGCCTAATTAGAGATTTAGCGAGAAGACACGGCTTGTAAGGAAAACATAAAAAAATATAAAATACTTAGGAATTGTAATTAGTACCGTTGAATAAAAGATGTTTACGCTAAAGGGCCCGGACAGTATGGTAGGTCATGAGTAGCGCCTACGCTGTACAGGTCATTTGGACATGGTTAGGTCTATAAATGGCGAATACATATGGTACTAAGATGGGACCAAATACCAGCAAGCCGCAAATTATCATTGCGCAAAGCGCATTCGATCCCGTAGAAGGATCTCTAGGCCCCTATAGCTTATAGGCCGCTGAGCATGATTGTCGTTACTTGTACATGTTAACACTTCATTTACAGTTTGGGATTGCATTGCACGAGCAGGGAAACTTCTTGTTTTTGTTTTTAGATTCCCTTTAAAAACAATCGGAGCCCTGCAGAATGCAAGTGATCTAGTTCACAGTGTCTGCATAGCAGATACCGCACCTTCTCTCCGTCCGTCACGTGCGACGACAGCCAGCCCGTCCAGAATATGGTAACCTGTCAAGTTCCAACACGCTCTAACCATCAGCGGCTGTGAAGCCATGGAACCTGGTGATATACAAGCATGATTAAAAAATGGGGTTATACAGAACCAGTCAGGCAAAGTTAGTGATGTGTGGGTAGCTATCAGCGGCCAAACGCGCAAAGCAGCATTATTTCTAGGAAGACAGAATGTTCTAGAATACGGAGGAGAATGGTTGAAATGTCTGGGGGTGGCAGCTGGAAGTATTGCACCGTGAGAGCCCGGCATGAGGAGGGCGGGACATAGGCTTTATTCGTGGCGCCAGCACGATGGGCGACGTGTGGAACACGCCAGTGCCCGCGTAGGGGGAACCCGGGGCGAAAGATAGCCAGCAACCCTGCAATTGTCTCTCATTCTCTGCGAGTTTAGGCCCACTTCTAACTGGCCTGCTGTTGTCAGTAAAACACAAAACAAATGTTTTAAGAAAGAGTGACACAATGACATAAATTGAGCATATGAGCAACTACACGTCTATAAGAAATCTTAAAAGAATCTGTTATTTATTTGTATTTATCGATTTCGTTGTTAGAAATAATAGGCTACTAAAAAAAATATAAAGAGTGGACGGCCAGCGTTTCTGCATTCTTGGTAAAAAAAAGGTCGTGTCATTAATATGGCGCTTTTGGTTTATTCTAAGTCATTTGCCTTTATTTCATGTAGAAAATAATAATAAATAATATGTCATCCGCATCTCTGAGCCTCGCTTTAAATTTAGGACCAACCATCACGGACTCATTCGAATAAGGTCAGTGGATGTTGTTCTTTACGAAAATCTACGCATGCCCTGGACTTCTTATATCAATATGTCAAGCAAGGACAAAGCAACACAACAATTCAGAAGCATGCAGAGTATATAGCTTGCTTAAGAACAGTATAGCACCTCCAGCATTTAATTGAAGCTCAACAGTCAGATCACACTGAGAATTGAACCGCTGAGCGATCAGTCAAGTAGTACTCACGATTATTTTCTCTGCCATGGTTCCTTCGATAAAAAGACCGGAAGACTTTAGTCTGCGTTACAATCGGGATTGTTTAACTTGATAATTGTCTCACTGTGATATCTGTGTCAGGGCCTAGACGAGGGTGTACTAAAAGCAAGAGGCTAGATGTCCCCTAAAGTTTTAAGAATCTACCATGTCATGGGCACGGTTCAATATTTAAAAAAATTCAATTGAAAATAGCACAAATTATGACCCGGAAAGCAGAATTTTAAATTCACCGTGGAAAATGTGTGTAGACGTTGTACGAGATCCACTATGGTTTTCCTGCGACGACACTTGGTGAGAATGCGTAAAAACTTGACACAAAAGAACATATGGATATATTTATTGTTTCATTACATTTGGCAATGATATCTTGATATCTTATGATGTGGAAAAATTCTCGATGCCTCCACTTTTGCTTCATTATTTAGCTTTTAAGCTAAAACAGATACGAAGAAAATAAAGACTTAACTTATCGTCGGCACACACGGAGGACGATCATGAGACAGAAATGTTTTCCTCCGGACGCATTTGCAATGCCAAACAATGCCTCCTTGCTGCAATTGCACCACTTCGTTTACCAAATGCTTTTGAGTTAACTCATTTCATATCCATTTGTCATATAATTATAAAGCGCTATATTCTCAGAAATGTCAGATTCCAGTGAACATAAACTGAGGTTTACATTGAAAGAATTGAAGATATCAACTGAGGGAGAGGACGTGTCGCCAGGGTCTGGCAGTTCCTCGGCGGTCAAACTTCACGATAATAAACTCGTGTGCATTGAGTACCCGGCGCTGATTGCCAATGTGGACAAGATGCTTGAAACAATCGGAGGCGAAAAAGTACTGTCGAAGGTCAGCGCAACATACAGCTCATGACTTGTATATGCACCAAAATAAATGAAATGGTTAATGCTGAATATGAGGAATAATGCTTAGGCCTACATGTTTTTCTACAAGGATAACTTGTGCAAGGTTACCCCCAACACTGTATTGTATCCTAAATATCTTGTTTTACTGCAGCATGCAGCAAACCATCGTATATGGGGCAAAGGCCTATTTGGAAAAAACATTCTAATTCGGATTTATGATTAACAATATGAACAGAGTAACTCACTCTCAAACTTCCCCATGATTCAATGAGTCTATAACGTTTCAAATAATCATATTCCTGCTGCGAGTCAAGGCATTGTTTGTATCACACCCCTTGTTGAAATGAACATAACAAAGCTGTCATGTGTGGTGAGTGACTGATAAATCGTACTTCTTTCAGACCTACGCTGATCCCAACCGGCGGCTGGAGCTGCGCTACCGGCCCAAGGACCCCTTCTGCCACTCTTTGTGCGGAAACCGCTTTCCCTCTAACAACCTCTTGCTCCGTGTGAAAAGACGGGTCCGCAAGAAAGACCCCCAGGACACACAGCTACACATGGAGGTGCTCGGAGTCATCGGCACAACATACAAATTTCAAGGTAATTCTACATACAATTCTCGGCAATTTCATCTTATTAACACTAGTTCTTCTTCCTCAGGTTGTTCTACATTCGATTTTTCTCATACTTTTTAATGTTGTTTACTCTTCTTAAAGTTACAATGTGCAAACATGTTCTGAATAAAATGGGCTCTAAAACACATTTGATGATGCTGACACTGTCTATCAGGTTACAAGTATCAGGGTTAATTGCGTCGACAAAGCAGCGTTGAGAAATGTCATGGTATATCTCCAAAAGCGAGCCTCACTTTCGGAGTGTGGCCGATGTCTGGAGAGAGCAGGAGGGAGGGGCCTTGCTGAGGTTTTCTTTGCCGCAAAATATAAACCGGGGCTAGCTTGAAACCTCGAAACGTATATTATACGTTTAACTTAATTTCTCATAATAATTTAAGTTCTATACATTTTCCAGTTATTTTAGTTTCTTCTTTTGCGTTTGTATTTTCGTTCAGCCTCACACCGGGGGGTCGATTCACTCACAGATCTTTCAACTCATTTCAGGGATGGCGGATTTCCAGTGCCTGGCTGTGCATTCGGAAGACGGGAAACACACGTCTCTGTACGACAAGGTCATCCTGCGTACGTTTGAGAACCAGGAGTTCTTTGAGCAGCCCGTGCCCTTCTTCCTCCCTCCACCCATCTTCTCCCGCTTGGACACCCCGGTCGACTACAACTACCGTCCGGACATCCACCACAAGTTAGTATGGTTATAATACCTCTTAGCAGTAATAATAACGAATGCTACCTGCCAATAATAATGGTTATTCTACTGCCTAGGCATCCACCAAAAATAAGTAGGGTAATAACGCATACTACTAATAATAATAATAATACTATTTACCAGTAGTACTGCCTGGACATCCACCATAGGTTAGTAGTACCGCAAGGCTGCATCTGCTGCATACTAATACTTTTTACTAACAGTTGTGCAGTAAAGTCTTGTGGTCATGATATCTATGCTCCGTCTGCAGTGTTAGTTGAAGGGTAATTCTAACCCCTATGCCAACCGTAATTCCTCTGTCTACTTGCACTATATGCTCATAAAGGAGACAACTCCTAGCGCTCCTCGTGACGATTTTAAAGGTCCCATGGCATGCTACTTTTGTAGATGCTTTTATATAGGTGTAAGTGGGCCCCTAAAACAGTACTTGAAGACGTTCAAGAAATTTCGCCTTGCTGCAGAATTACAGCCACTACGAGCCAGTCCCACGTGCCGTTTTTCAGAGGCGGTTCAAGGTAGATGGTGGAGGTGTGGTGGCCCTGAGCAGCTTGCGGCCATGGTACCATGCCCTCGTGTTTACATTGGATGTATCGCAATGGCGAGGCGCACACAGCTATTGGCCGTGTTCTGTAAATAATCTAGAACACTCCGGGTGCTCCGGCGGGATTCCTGGAGCTCTATGGAGCTGTTGGTGTTATGCGCCATAACACCAACAGCAGTAACAGCTATCGCAATAACAAAGAAGTGTACAACACTTGCGTTTGTGTGTGTTTTTGTTGTGTGTTTTTCACGCACACACACATTTGGCCCACCTTCATCGGTCGGACCAAATTCTTCTGGGCGGGTAAGGCAGAGAAAGGGGAGCTAACATGTTTTCGGCGCAAAGGGAGAGCAGGATACCTATTGCTTGTTTTACACCTAACGCCATTTCTAGCTACTGGGTGACCATAGGCAGGCTAGGGGAACTCGTATTAAGGTTAGAAAACCTCATAAAGTGAACTTTTCATGCCAAGGGGCCTTTAATGTGGAGATCAAATTTCATGGCAATATTGTCAATCATATCTTGCTCAATGATCAACCATGTCGAGCATGTCCAGCCATGAAACCACCACCATGATGATGGGTCATCTCCCCTTACAGCCAGTTACCCATGACCAAGGAGAACTTCATCGGCCTGAACCGAGTGCGGCGGCACCACAACGCCATCTTTGTGAGCTTTGCGGACGCCACCGTGCCCTCGGAGTGCATGGAGGCGGCCCGGCTCAACTGGCAGAGAGTCTGCATCAAGCAGTCCGACGTGACGACCGAGCAGACCCTCAGAAAGGTCTGTGTTACCGGGGGTCCGCGAGCATCGGAACAGGAAACCAAATGGCCCCTACTCTCATATTTATTCATATTTATTTTTAGCTGTTGCGTATAATCACTAAGGAGGCGAGAGGCCGTGGTTTGCAGTCATTTCACCAACAGCTAGGGGGCGTTGTTAGGCAGTGGCTAAAGCCCCCCTACCTCTTATCAAATCACTGTAGATCACAGCCTCGAGTTGCCTTATTGCTTTTATAAAACTGCTACTAAAACAGTTTCTATAAACGACCTAGTAAGATCTGACACACAGCAAAATAAAATGCGATAATTTGTTAAAAAACAATAAGCATTCTTCCATTAAGCAAATCCAGTTCCTAAAAAGACAGCAAAATTGTAGCTGAGCAACACAGGCTAGCGTATATTGTTTTTCGATCTGTTTGGGGGTGCATTAATACAAATAATTGGAGTAACTGTAAAAAAGAGTTTCTAAGAATCACAACTGACCGAATGCAGAGTAGCTATACATAGGAATCATAAAGATGAGGTAAGTAGAAAGTGTTGGTAGATTAATACATTTGCCAGGGAACCCAGTTGTGGTATTTTTCAGTGTAGGAATTGGCAGGATTTTTAACTATTCAACCTGCCAAAGGTTTGGAAGGTTTACAGTGGTCACATCATGCACTCCCACTTCTTACTCTTATTCATGCACATGACAATAATGACATATCCGATGCTCTCATTGGTTGTAGTTCTACACCGGTGATAACGCCCCTTTTTAATCCAAAATGAACTAAGAGGTTCCAGACTAATCTCCATTTCTGGTCTTGGGATTTCAGGCTTCAGCACAATTGTAAAATAACATTTATGTGAATAATTGCAGTTGTTAAAAATGATTTTTACTTTACTTTTCTTTTTACTTGTATTAGACTACCGGTACTTCATAAAATCCCAGTCCCTTGGGCTTCCACACAAAGTTTAGTTTGTATGGTTATATAATATATGTGTGTATATATATATATATATATATATATATATATATATATATATATATATAGTTCTTTTTATCTTCTGTATTTGAGTCACAGCAAAGCCGCTTCATCTCACTGCCAGGCGGTTCTCTTTGCTCTCATGCCAAAGCAACCCAACTGTCAACAGTATTTTTATTTTAGCTTTCTATCGTGGTGCATGCTTGATCCTGACTAGTCTATCTCCATCCTTATCGCTGGCTAACCTTCCTCCCAGGTGTTCTCATCTCACGACAAAAACACTGGATTGTCAAAATATTTGTTTAATACTACGTGGAATATGTTGTTAGTATTCTTGTTATTCTTCATGTTGATTCTACCTCTTCTTCATCTTCTTGCGCTCCTACTTCTTCTCTACTCTTTTCCCCCTCGCTCCGGAGAATGTTTACGGACGTCCACAGCCCACATCAGAAAACTGTGTTTGGGTAGAGCGGATATGTTCGGCCAAAACCGTCGCCCTAGCCCAATGTTGTTTTCCTGATCCCGCCTCGTCCATCTGTGTCCGTCCGTGTCCATCTAGCCTTATCTTCTCCCCACCAACACCGTTCACAGATGTTTGAGAACCGGCCCATCTGGTCCCGGAACGCAGTCAAGGGCAACCTGGACATCCACCCTGAAAAACTCAAATTGCTGTTGCCCGTCATGGCCTACTACATGGTGAGATGACCTCAAAGAGTGGTTTTTTTTCTTTCAAATACAGGAGAATATTGCTAATACATAACTGGCCAATATTTTTATGAAGGAATATAAAGTTTGTTACTGCCTGCTCTGACCTACTAGAGTACTACACCAAAACCCAACTATATTTGTGTTTTTATTCTGATCTGCTCCTCCTAATAATAATAAGAGGCCTATAGAGAAAAAGGATATTGTTTCTATGTGTGTCCTACTGTGTTTGCTGGATAATTGAGTTGTGTTCTTAAAGTTGGCAAAGACAAAAAGTATACCTAATAAATGAACAGAAGGTAAATTAGGGGTCGGCTTAGCTCAGGAGGTAGAGCAGTTGTCTTGTAACCGAAAGGTTGCTAGTTCAATCAATCCCCAACACTCTAGCTAGCTCCTCCTAGCTGAGTGTTGATGTGTCCCTGAGCAAGACACTTAACCTTAACTGCTCCTGACGAGCTGGCTGTCGCCTTGCATGGTTGACTCTGCCGTCGGTGTGTCAATGTGTGTATTAACCGATGTAAGTCGCTTTGGATGAAAGCGTCTGCTAAATGCCCTAAATGTAAATTTAAATGTAAATTAGTTTAGACATCTCACAAAGCAAATAATGATCAGCAAAAGCAATCATCATATATTGTGTTTGGACTTTAGCTGAGACTTGTGCTTCTCTGGATTGGGTGGTTTCCTAGGTGACTGGGCCCTGGAGGAGCCTATGGGTGAGGCTGGGCTACGACCCCAGGAAGAGCCCAGAGTCCAAGAAATACCAGATGCTGGACTTCAGGATCCGCTGTAGCACCAGGCATGGTAAACAACCTGGGGGGTAGCGGCCGCTTTGAGCCAATCGGAGCCCAGCGTATGGGGGAGTGTCGTGGGAAAGGCTGGTTCTCTGTGGGCCGTGCAGGATACATTGCTCTGATTGGTGATAGTGAGGGGAGCGGCCTTCTGCTGATCCTGTGTCAGCACTTCTGCGTAGATCCACGCCGTCACCCACAGATGATGTAGGGTATATACGCCCCCGTTACGGTGGCGGATCTATAGTACGCAAACAAGTGCATTCCTCCCAGAGGTTACTCAGCGCCACCCGCCGCTGCATTGGCGGGAAACCGTCACCATTCAGTTCATGTAAAGCTATTTAACAATTATCCCTCGAGCCCTCATGGGCTATTGAGTCATAGCCCATGAGGGCGGGTAAAATTCAACTCTAGTAGGGCAGTGAAAACATAATAATTTAGAGCGACGTGACCTTGAAATCTTTCCCATCTTTCTGTTTCACTGCGGAGTGTAAAACACTTGTACACAAGTCGCTAAAGCTCTTCTTTGGACATTTCCTCCAGTGTTGTACTAAACCTGGTTTGGCTTGAAAACCATTCTGTAAAGTTATTTGAAATGAATAAATTGGGCATTTGTTACAAAATGTTTCAATTTCATTCAAATTTTCACACAATCTAAAACTCGCACGCAATGCTTTTATTTGCATTGTTTTTTCTTACCATTGAATATCTTCATTCCATATTTAGTC
This sequence comes from Melanogrammus aeglefinus, assembly GCA_900291075.1. Taxonomy (NCBI): domain Eukaryota; kingdom Metazoa; phylum Chordata; class Actinopteri; order Gadiformes; family Gadidae; genus Melanogrammus; species Melanogrammus aeglefinus. Next base: position 236,761 of record OLKM01000636.1, on the reverse strand, counting down.
AACTTCTTTGTTGCATTTGGCACTGATTTATCTAATAATGAGCTTATAAAATCGTCAGAAACTTCATCAAAACGCGAAGCAGCCGCCATTGTTTTTGTTTACAAAGCCAGGCGTTTTCGCTACTACTAGGCTATAATAGCCTACTAGTAGCTCAGCAAATCAAAACGCAGCATTAGTGATAGCCCACTAGTTGAATTTTACCGAAACTATTTATCTTGGGTCAATTTGAAAAGTGACGTCCAAAGAGTGAGCAGGCAGGGCAGAGGCGCCGGGCTCAAGGTTGTTCACGGGGAGGCGTCGCTCATTTGGGATGGGAACCCATGATCTTTCAGCTGAGAGAACCCTGAGGTCATCCTTTCCGCAAGGCAGCGTGTGAGAGGTTCACCTCCTGCACCAGTGTCTTCTGTATGTGTCTATTTTTCTCAGTGTGTTTTCTCTCTTCAAGGGTATTCTCTGAGTGACATGCCAGTGAAAGCCAAGAGGAGCTCCATGGACTACAGTCTGTCCATCACACTGAACAAAATGGGTCAGTGCACATCATCCCTGAACTACAAAAGCTACATGCATCACGTTTTCAATAAAGGGCCTCATCAACTCGAGCTAACAGGGAAAATCAAAACTTTCACTTAAATAAAGTGAGGGTTAGTTGAACTGAATGATAGTTTCTTTCTGTATTGAATGGTGCATTTCTTTGAAAATGTCCTCAAAAGAATACGGCCCACAAAACGTATCCGAAACATGAACGCGTGTTGTGTGCTGCAGCTCCGCAGGCCGCCAGTGTGACGGAGCTGCCTCAGGAGGGTCCCAGCACCAGCCGCTATCCAATCCCGGTCCGCCACCAGTTAAAGGTCAGACGCCGAGCCACGCCCACTCAGGGAGACATTCAGGGGCTTGGAGGCACCCAGTTCTCTGCGTGGTCCCTTCTGGCCAGACCGGCTCACTGTGCACTATACGTAGCAATACAAATGTGCAGACAATATATCAATTATATTCAATTGAAACGTAACCTTCTTTGTGAATGTGTTTACTGGGGAGATGTCACTAGTGCTCAGTGGAGGGTGTACTTTATGGCCATCGTCCTCCACCAAAGCAACTGTTTCCCAAACGGGTTTCCTACAAAAGAAGAGGTTTTTCTGAATTGGCACCCAAAGAGGGAGTCATCCGGCATCTTTGTATAGTTTGAGGATTCTCTTGGACTTCTCTTAGAGAGATAGCTAGCTGTGTAGTAGTTAGTGAGTCAAGTGTGTTGGTGTGTTTTTTTTTAATTTGTTCTGTACCAAGTTCAGGTACATTTAAATTCCTGTTCCCTGGCCTTTCCAGTTTCTTATCGGCTCTTAGTTTACTCTCCCTAAAACCCTAAACATAAAATCTATAAACCAATATAATGCAGCCAAATAAACAGCCCTTTTCTTGGGGAAATATTCTCTTTAACTGCACCTCTTTGAAATTTGACTGACTGGTCTAGGATGCACCACAGTGTGATGGGAACAAACCCCATGCTAAGGCTGGCTGTCCTTCCTCCCCCTATGCAGGAGTCGTCGTACATCTTCAGGGACGGAATGCTGCCCCCCCACAGACAGATGTTCTACCAGCTCTGTGACCTGGACGTGGAAAGGTGCAGCACAGTTTGGGCACTTGCTCAGCACGCACTGTACCCTGATACAGACCAAAAAAGCTCTTAAAATGTACTTTTAAGTCTAAACTAAATGCTAGTTAATGCATGTCAGGTTTTTCTTTAATAGCTGGGGTTCATAGGATCTGGAGTATCATAAATCAAGTTCAAGCCTGCCATCTTAGTATTTCTTGAGCAAAAAAATGTTTGCAATAAACAAGAGACCGGTCATTATTCTTATTCTTAAAAAGTAACAAGATGGCGGCTCAGAACGTGCATGACATCATGTGAAACCCTCCTATGAAAACGGCGTTTCATTCCCGTGTTCCCTGTGTCGCACATCCAGCATAAAGGAAGTGATCGACCGTAACAAAGGCGACGAGAAGGTGTGCGACGAGAGAGACGGCTGGTGTCTCCCTCACACGACGGATGACCTGCGCGACATCATCTCAGGCCTGATCAAGAAGGTCGTCCGAGCTCAGAAGCCAAGTAAGGAGCAGCCCTGCCGTGTGAAGAACGCCCCCCATGCTGTGGGCCTGATTCACCACCCAGTGGCCATCTTGGATCTAAACGCTAGCTGGGTGGGGGAACTGAACAAGGAATCCTGCATTCAGTTCCGCCACTCAGAATAAGCCCCATGCTAGTAGTAGTTCAAATGAAGCTTAAGTTTGTGGTATAGATTTGAGAGGGCAGGATGGTGTATCTAAGCTGTTTTTTATAACCTGCCCCTCTAATGGCGCATTTCCACTAGCACGGCTCGGCTCGGCACGGCGCGCTATTTGCGTGTTTCCACTAGCACGCAGTACCTGCAACCGGGTACATTTTGGTATCACCTCAGCCGTGGTTCCAAGCGAGCCAAAGCGTTACTAAAACGTGACGTCAGCCGACTGCCTTCCACTGATTGGCCGATGAGTGTCGTCACTGGAAGCGTCATAACCGCGCGACTTTTCAATAGTGTTTTGTCTCGCGGCCCGGAGTCTTCTCTGGCTCTCTTCTCTTGCCTTCTGTGCGACAAAAAGCCACAGGGTGAGCAGCAACACGATCGCCTCCATGTTGTCCTCCTCTGATGTTGTTGTTGTTGTTGTTCTGGTCTTCCGGATTTGTACGTTGCTCGGCGCCGTGTAAATGACGTTACAGCGGTTTCGCACAGCCGTGTTATGACGACCCCGCCCACGTCGAGGAGGCACCAGTTGTAATGGAAACACAACCAAACCGAGCCGAGCCGAGCCGTGCCGAGCCGTATCGAGCCGAGCCGTGCCTTGCTAGTGGAAATGTGCCATAAGGGAACCACAGAAAAGACTCAAGTTCTATTCATTAATTGTAATGTATTTATTTTTCAGTGAGTCTACTAACGTATTGATCCTATTATAGGTAACGTCAAGATACTAACGAGTGTTTTAACGTATTGAAAAGCACTTAATTGCAATATCACGTCCAACTACGATGACCCTTTCTTAACGTCCCTAAGATCCTGCAGAGTTGATCCCGACGCCGATGAAGCGACGGCGCTCCGGGCTGAGCATGAACCCCAAGCGGACTTCCTACGCCGAGAAGCCGGAGGGAGAGGAGGACAACGAGGAGGACGAAGAGGCGGACGAGGAGGACGACTTCCACCCGTCGGAGGGAAGCGAGAACGAGATGGAGACGGAAATGTTGGATTACATGTGAATAGACAAAAGACTGTCAGTGCATCGCACATGGAGTTCAATGGATTTTGTAAATAAAGATTTGTGTTTTCTTCTACCAAGTGTTTTTTTTTGTATTTTGGAGCTGAAAGTGAACAGGCTTCAGATTTGTAGTAGCCTATGCCGGTCATATCAGCAAAATATCTGTCATTATTTCTGAACTGATCTCGTACTGTAGTAGATGTTTGCCAGTACATGCCCAATGGTTTACTATGATGTGTTCTAAGCTCTGATAAACCACTCAAATACGAGCAAAAGCAGGCTACCTGAGTAGGGAATCGTTCTATTTAGCCTTTTGTTTACTATCAGTCATCCCTATAGTATATTGATAAACCCACGCTTAGCGAGGACACGTCACAACCTATCAGCTTTGGACATGAGACATACCCACCGTCTCAAAATCAATATTCATGAGCTTTCTTGCATAGCTTTCTACGTATATAATGTGGCTATATATAATGTATGTTTAATAGGCCTATTTTTTTTTTCTTACGGAGACATTCCCGGGGGTCGGGGACCGTTCCAGCAGAGGTATCGGCCCCGAGAAACGGAGACTCCACGGGTAACGTTGACGTCTGCTCCACCTCGGTTTCACAGGTCTGTTGAGTCTTTTAAGTTTAATATTACTGGGAAATGGATAGGGTGGGAGGTGCGTCAGGCGGACAGTGTTTATAAGACCTAAGAATCACCTGCTAGGGGTTACATTTATTTTCCCGATCGCCATGATGATGAAGACCCTGGGGGTGTTGGTTGTCGTAGCCCTATCCTGGGGGACGGCTCTCGGCAGAGTCTGTGAGTTATGCACCTTCTTCATTATGAATTCAGCATTTTAAATTCATATAGGCTACAGACCCTTTATCGTTGTAGGCATTAATAACGTAAACATTAAACAGAGAAATATTCAGACTATGGACAGAAAATTATGCAGAAAGTGTTCGTTGTTGTTCTTCTTCTTCTTCTTTCTTCTTCTTATTTAGTTCTTTAGTCATTGTATTACTTATATCATTATCTATTCCCCTATGGATGGTACATTTAAATCAATACCTCTTATCAGATTTAATCATGTCATGAATGAGACTGAGATCTGGACTTGACCTAGACAGCTGTATAAACCAGGGGGCGTTGTCTAGGAAGTGTAATGAAGTTACAAGTTGTTTGAAGATGTTTTTGTGAATTGAACATAAAAATATACTGTATTTGAAAAAGCACATTTAAGACCATATACATGAACTAGAAACTTTTTCAAAATGTTGATATCAATCTTTTGATAACATACTTTACATACTTTACACGATTCCTTTACATATATTTCGATTGGGTTGTTGTGTAATGCCTGCATTTCAGCATAAGTTTACATCAATCCAGGTGATTCTGTCTACATTGTCAAATAAATTAGGTGCGGCATCTACAAAAGAATAATAATAATAAAAAAGATAATAATTTAGACAAGAATCACAATGCAAAGACCTAAACAAGACTGTATACAATGTATACAGTTTGTTTGTATACATTTTCCTTGCTTTAAGTATAGAAAAGTCCAAAATGGAACAAAGTGAGAACTTTCAAAATAAAAGTCTAGCATTAAGTGATGGTCCTAACTGCTCCTGTCCTCCATGGCAGCTGGGAACTGTGTTCACAGAGGGAGGCCTGGTGGAGGGAACCAACATCCGCCTGGGATACCGTCGCCACATGGATGTCTTCAAGGGAGTTCCCTTCGCAGCTATACCTGGAAGGTTTGAGAAACCAAAGAGACACCTTGGATGGGATGGTGAGCTTATTTTAGATATAATATTAATTTCGTAAAACAAAACTGCTACATCTGGAATCTAGCTGTTTCCATTGATTATTTTATAGACATATAGTTGGTACGGCACCTAACCGCTTGGTTCTGTATTAAGGCATTCTGAAGGCCACAGAGTTCAGGAAGAGATGTCTGCAGCTAAATCTTCTCCAGACCGGCACTCGAGGCAGCGAAGACTGTCTCTATCTCAACATCTGGGTCCCTCACGGCAGAGAAGGTAATACACCTTCTAAAGCCCGCCACTAAGGGGACTTTTATTTTGAAGAGAAAAACACCATGATCTTTTAAATTGTTAGGAAATTGTGTTAATCTTTGTTTGGCCCCATCAGTGTCCACTGGACTGCCGGTTATGGTGTGGATCTATGGAGGGGGTTTCCTGGTGGGGGGGTCCATGGGGGCCAACTTCCTCGACAACTACCTGTACAGCGGGCAGGAGATCGCCGACAGGGGGGATGTGATCGTTGTCACCATAGGATACCGTGTGGGAGCCCTGGGGTACCTCAGCACTGGAGACTCAAGTCTACCAGGTAGATCTCTTAAGAGACACCAACTCTCCCAAGTTTTCGTAATTTAGAAGATTTCATGATGAATTGAATAGGACTCTTAATAATCACTTTTTAATACAGGTAACTACGGTATGTGGGACCAGCAGGCTGCCATCGCCTGGGTCCACAGGAACATCCGCTCCTTCGGAGGAGACCCCGACAACGTCACCCTCTTCGGGGAGTCGGCTGGTGGAGCCAGTGTTAGCTTACAGGTCAGAGGTCAAAGGAAGCTCTACGAAATGAATCAGATAGAGAGGGTTAGGGTTGAACTCATGTCGTTACAGATGATGGGTTGGATCACATTCAGATTCTAACATCTAAGTCATGATCTAAGTAATGATGTTTATTCATAATTTAAAAAATAATAATAATGTGAATAGCTTCTTATCAAAAGTGTTGCCAGAAAGGGGAAAGACCACTTAAATCACAGTTTATGGTCTGTAACATTTTTCTCTGTATGTTCTGTTGTGTGTGCGTATAGACTCTCAGTCCCCACAACAAGGGCCTCTTTAAACGGGCCATCTCCCAGAGTGGTGTTGCCCTGTGCCCTTGGGCAGTCAACAGAAACCCTCGCCCAGTAGCCGAGTCGGTAAGAATACAGACAGCCAACGATAAAACTGTTCAGTGAAACGTTTTCCAGCTTCACGTTCAATCCCATAATCAAATAATTCAAAAAGCAACCTCACTGGGCTGGACTAATTCTAACTCGTAGAGTGCTTGCGATGTATTGCTCTGCATAACAAATTACTATTAACCAGGGGCTTTTTATATAGTTTGATCCAAAGCAACTTACAGTGAATGGCTTGTCATTAAATAACAGGTAGACTGCAGACTTTGGGGGATGAAACACAGAAGCCTTTGGTTGAAAGTCAAACACCCTTACCTATACTACACTATTCTTTCCCCCTGACAAAAACAATTACAGATAAATGCTATTTCTCTTTCCCCTATAAGGTGGCTCAGAAGGTCAATTGCCCTACTGATGAAACAATGGCGTCATGTCTGAAGATGACGGACCCGGTAGCCCTCACCATGGCCGGTAACATGCCCTATACCAGTTCCCCTGACAGTGAGTATCCACATCCACGATCAACCGGATGTCCACCGCTGGGTTTTGTTAAAGCAGAGTTGACAAAATGTCTGCGGCTGCACACTACATATTTTAATGTAGTTGTGTTCAACTTTAAAGTGCAGTCAATTAATATAATTGCTCAAATTTGTTGAATGAATCGGAAATGTATATATTAATATATACTGCCGAGGTTCCTCCTGTCGCATTGTTTCTTATCTTTTTGTTAATTTTTAAAGGAAAAATAAATCAATAATTTTCACCAAAGACCACCATTGTCTTTGTGACTAAAATAATACATAAAGTGGGTCGACCAAACACCATTTACAATGGCTCTCTCCTGTCCATTCGATCAGGTCCATTATTGAACAACCTGGTCCTGGCAGCCACCATTGATGGGGACTTCCTCCCAGATGACCCCGGTAACTTGTTCAACAACACTGCTGACATCGATTACCTCGCTGGTGTCAACAACATGGACGGGCACCTCTTCACGGGACTGGACATTCCCTCCATCAACCGGCCACTGGTGGACACCAAAGTGTGAGCATGGTCATCACATGTGCCCACCTCTGGAGGTGGAAATAAGCTGGCAGGACCTCCGCCAGCCACAAGCTAATAGGACTCAAGCTAGTCGAACTCAAGCTAGTAGGATTCAAGCTGGTCGAACTCAAGCTAATAGGACTCAAGCTAGTCGAACTCAAGCTAGTAGGATTCAAGCTTGTATGCCAGATAGCCTGTTGTGGCGAAATATGGAATTTAACTTGAAGTCAGCGGTTATCAGAATGTACATGGTATACAAGCTGATAAATGCTGATTGAAAATGTATTGTGCATCAATACAGGTTTATTCTTTTCACGCTTCAATCATGTTAATGGTAAAATAATACAAGACATATTAAACAAATTAAAAATTAAAATGAATCAAATGTTTAAAGGCCAACCCTGCGACCCACTCATGGATCACAGGCCACCCCCAGTTTGATATAGAAGGCAGTGAGATGGGTGCTAGGTCTCATCCCCAACATTGTGTCTCTCTAGGGAGGACTTGAGGGCCCTTCTGGGTGCCTACACTAAGGTCAAGGGGAAGGCGGGTCAGGAAGCCGCCTTCTCCCAATACACCACCGGCTGGGGAGCCAATCCTAGCAAGGAGACGGTCAAGATGACGGTCGTGGACATCGGAACGGACTACATCTTCCTGATCCCCACCCAGGCTGCCCTCTATCTCCACGCCTCCCACGCCAAGTGAGCAAAACTATTTTTTTTTTTCATTCATTTTTATCTTCTTTTTTAATTTAACCTTTATTTTTTTTCTTATTTCCAACATTGATGGGCACCCCTCAAAGCTGCTGCTGGGGATGGTAGGCGTTGGGGATTGGTGTTGCTGACTATCCTTGATGCATTCTAGCGCTCCTGGCCTCCTATACGTCGTTACAGTGTAACGCATGCTTGATGATGTAACCTGAGGGGCAAAAGATTTTTTAAGAATACATTTAAGTAAATAATTGTTTTGGATGATAAGATGAAAACGAATTGTAAAGGACGTCTCCTATTTAATTGTAGGTCTGGCCGTACCTACTCCTACCTGTTCTCAGAGCCCAACCGCCTGGGCGGTCTGGCGAAACCTTACCCCAGCTGGATGGGAGCAGACCATACTGACGACCTGCAGTTTGTGTTTGGGAAACCCTTCAGCAGTTGGCTGGGCTACTGGCCTAGCCACCGTAACCTCTCTGGCTACATGATCGCCTACTGGACCAACTTTGCCAAGACCGGGTAAAATCAATCAGGGTTTATGCCGGATGCTGGTTACAATTATTCATTGATTCATGTGTGTTTTCCTGTTATAGTAACAATATGCAAAAAATGTTATTAATGTTCTCTAAAAAAGCACATTCTTGTAGACAGCCTTATAGACTTAATTTAGGCCTACAAGGATCTAGGTCAATCGCCCTGACTCTGCAGTAGCGTAGAGAAATCGAGTTCTATGTTTTTTCAGCAAGCCTTGCATTTTGAGGGTGGCTTGGAAGGTTTAGAGAGTGGGAGGGGTGAAGAGTGTTTTTCAACTGCAAAGTCAATTATCTTTATATTGATATTCTGTATATTTAGACATGATAATGATAATTTTATTTACAAAACATTCTGATACTACTTTAAATGCTTTCAAAATAGAAGTATATTGTTCAGTGAGCGTTTCTGCCGTATGCTGATACAATAATTACTTCACAAATGTTCTTATTAAGTGTAACGTGAATTACCATTATATTGATGGAAAGTATATTAAGAGAAAGTGACTTTCAATGGAGGTCAAATGTTTGGTCATTTGTATTTTAACATTAATATTATGCAGAAATGATGACTGCCTGCCATATCAGTACAAGTCCTTCAATGTTAATGAAACCTGCTTTTCTGATGGTGTTCACGAACAGAGACCCCAATAAAGGACTGAAAGTGCCAACAACCTGGCCCAAGTTTACCCCCAGCGGACACCAGTTTCTGGAGATCAACGCCAAAATGAACCAAGACAATGTGAGGCAGAAGATGAGAATGCGCTTTGTGCATTTCTGGACCAATGTTCTCCCCAGTCTTCAGTCAGTGAAGATGTATGAGTAACCATTGTATCCCCTGTATTGCAAGTACTCCAATAATCAAGGTGTTTATGAAGATGATACTTTGATGGGATTTGATTGTATTTTGGAGGAAATAAAAAATTAAGCAAAAATGTGCCATAATGTTGTTGACAGGCCTGGCCTACTCTGCCCAATCATTCTTCATGGAAAAAATGCAAATAAAAATATTTTCCACAATTCTTTATTTCTCTCATCTATTATTTCCCTCATTCTGAAGGGAGTTTAAAGTAAAAGGAAGCATAGCTTCCTTGAGATAACTGAAAACTGATTATTTGCCTGCTGATATTAACACAGGGAAAATATTTTTTTCCCTGTAATCTTTTTTAAAGATAAGCGCAGGTTGTTTTTGAAGGTTAAAGCGGGTTTTGAAGGTTATTAGATCACCTTTATGTACTCAGCCTTGACAGGTCCCAGAAGGGGGATGGGCTTTATGTTTATTTGCTCTTCCAACATCTTACACTAGTCCAGCATAGTTTAGCTGAGGCCAATACCTATGATAAGTCTCTAATCTTACAGTGGAAAGGGCTTGTGACTATATTTAGAACAAATATCAGGTTTAAATGAGGACTATGGGAAACATTTGTATTTAAATTGAATAAGTATACCTATTCAAAAAAATAGTCAATTTTTACATAATTGTTTGATGTAATGGTTTGGGGCGTGAATTTATGTTTTATCAGCAGTGGAGGAGAAGGCCGACCTTGGAAGGTCGGGTACAGTGATGGTCTGTCAGGCGCACCCAGTGGGAGGGGTCTCCTGTATTTATACCACTAGTCCAGAACCGCCAACCTCACTATTCTGACATGATGCGCGCAATCGGGCTTTTGGTTGCCATTGGTCTCTTTTTGGAGATGGCCTCTGGGGCTTCTGTAAGTGTGATTTTTTGTATAATAATGATAATATTAATCCATGCAACTGTCCATATTCAGCATGCTATTTTCGTTTTACAGATTTTCATTTACTTTAAACTTTAATTTGGGACTTTAGGTAAGTTAAGACTCTAAGGGCTATAGTTAATGATGATCTTTTTCAAATGATTTAATATTACAAATATATAATTATAAAAAATATATAAAATTGTAAATGATAATCCTAGGTGAAACTACAAACATATACATTTGTATAATGAAACTGAACCATAAAAAATTTAAAAAGAGTATAATAAAATGTGTTTTAATAGTTTTTAAAAATAAAATAAAAATAAATTAAGTTATCAACAGTCAGTTATTTGAAAGATTAATAAATTCGGATGATTTCTTTGCTTCAAAATAAAAGCATTTTATCAAAGGAGGTTCCTAACTGTCTTTTTTCTCTGTTGCAGCTGGGTACCGTGTACACCGAGGGAGGCCTGGTGGAGGGCAAAAACATCCGCCTGGGATACAAACACCACATGGACGTTTTCAAGGGAATTCCCTTTGCCGGTATGCCCGGAAGGTTCGAAAAACCAGAGCGACACCCTGGATGGGACGGTGGGTAAAAAATATTACAATTTGGAATCAGGGAGCTGTGGAGAAAATATGCTGACCCCTTGTCTATGAGACAAGGGGTCAGCTAAAAGACAATGCAACATTATTCGGCTTAAGTTGAGTTTAAACTTTAGTTCCCCTCGGAATTTGAAGTTGGAATTATTTTGTGTGGACTCTATTTTCTGCATGTATCTTACATTTAACCTTCATTCTTTCCCAGGAATCCTTAAGGCCTTTGAATATCGGCCGAGGTGCCTTCAGTTGAACCTTATCATGACTTCCACCCGTGGTAGCGAGGACTGCCTTTATCTCAACATCTGGGTCCCTCATCGTCGCTCAGGTTAGGACTGATATTAGTAGAAGGGGATCGTTCATGCTCAGCTATTTCTCATATAAAAGTACTGTTGGACCATGGACACCATTGCTCCTTTATGGAGTTGCAAATTCTGGACCATTGTAGAACTCATAGCATAACGGTTTCCCTTTAAGTCGGTTTCTTACTCAAGATGTATTTTTTTTTGTCATGTCGGAAATCAAACTCTCAACTCTCGATGTGATCTTGATTTTGCTCTCGTATTTTCCTAGTGTCCACTAATCTCCCAGTCATGGTGTGGATCTATGGAGGGGCTTTCATGTGGGGGGGATCCATGGGGGCCAACTTCCTGAACAACTACCTGTACAGCGGGCAGGAGATAGCGGACAGGGGGGACGTGATCGTGGTCACCATCGCATACCGCCTGGGCACCCTGGGATTCCTCAGCACTGGAGACTCTGGCATGCCTGGTAAATGACCGTTGATTTAGGAAACACACACATCAGTATGAAAAACTTCACCGGTTTAATTAAATATGTTAAAATAGACACAATACTACTAGTAGCCTGCAAGGTATGGCCATTCGGTGGCCGAAAGACCGCGCAACTGACATTTGTTCTGATGTTTTTTGCTGTGTCAGCAATTATTCTGAACTGAAATACCTTAATGGGGCCATGACGTTGTTCCCAGGTAACTACGGTCTGTGGGACCAGCAGGCTGCCATCGCCTGGGTCAGCAGGAACATCCGCTCCTTCGGAGGTGACCCCGATAACATCACTGTCTTCGGGGAGTCAGCTGGGTCAGCCAGTGTTAGCTTCCAGGTGAGGAAAGATTCCCCCCTAGATGTGTGACCGACGCTACAAAAAAATCTCAAATACCATGGGTGTTCAACATGATCACTGTGGCCCAAAACATCCAGGGTTCTGAATTGTAAAATGTTTCTAACTTGTCATCGGTTATTGTGTTTGTGTGTGTGTCTGTACCACAACAAGACTATCACTCCCCATAACAAAGGGCTGTTCAAAAGAGCTATCTCTCAGAGTGGTACGGCCCTTTGTCCCTGGGCCGTCAACAGAAACCCACGGAGGTTTGCAGAAGAGGTATTGATCAGAACTTCCTTCAAGTGCCTTGGAAAGCACTATATACTGTAAATGCATTGATAAAACGATATTATTTATCATTAAGTGGACCGTTTTAAATCAATCCCACTTTTATTAAACATCATACTTTCTGATCAAATTTTGGCCCAACTGTCCTAACTGAAATTACTGCTAATTACAGTTGGTCATTCTCTCTTCCCTCCAGGTAGCTCTGAAAGTGAAATGCCCCACCGATGACAGGATGGCAGCCTGTCTTAAGATGACTGACCCGGTGTCCCTCACAATGGCAGGAACTGCCCCGCTCTCTAGCTCCCCTGATGGTAAGTCCATTCGCAGAGCAGTTATACCCCTTGCCTGAGCTAAACACTAAGCTTCTCAGAGATCAACCTTTTGGCTAGGGTGAAGGTGATTGATTCTATACCTAAGCAAGATGCATACCAAAGCGAGATGCCTGATCAAAACTGTGCGGTCCGCAACATCAACTCTGTTTCCCGAGAAAAAATTATGGAATAGTCGGACCATTGAATCATTGGTAAGGGATTTGCCCCTTCTAAATTGGACCGGGGACTTTCATGCTTTAGCTTTTCTGTGATTACCCGACAGGAACTGAGTTAATTTCTCCACAACACATGGATGAAGTGGACCATAGATACACTCTTCCACTCGCAGTGGGTTAGATCTAGAATATCCTCTGAACAACTCCGTCACCCACACCCTAATGCACAAAGGAATGTGCCACTGTCTATCTGGTTAAAAGTGTGGTATTGTGTCCATCTACACCAGCTCCTTTGGTGTTTAACCTGGTCCTGGCAGCCACCATTGACGGAGACTTCCTCCCCGATGAGCCAAGTACCTTGTTCCACAACGCTGCTGACATCGACTACATCGCTGGTGCGAATGATATGGACGGACACCTCTTCACGGGATTGGACGTGCCCACCATCAACAGCCACCTGTTACACACGCCTGTGTAAGTTCTGCTCATTCATGTAAAACTGGTACATACTAAAAAGAGAAAATGTTCCGTTATCGTGAGCTGAATTCTCTACTTGGTTGGCCTTCTCATAGATCTTTATTCATTCTTCAGATATCTCAGGGCAGCTCCTCAGGGTTTTACTTTATCTTTTTTTTTTACTAATCAATACTTGCTTTCTAATTTTCTTGGTTTGATTCCATACATCTGTTCTTACCTGTACCTTTCATGTTTTTCCGAGGTAGGTTTGCTTCAGCATTACTGACATCTTCTGGTTAATTTGGCCTTTCTCTCCCTGAGTTTGAATAAATAACAGCGTTTTCATACAAATTAAACTATTACTAGGATGACTACAATTTTCTAATTATGTGCCAATTAATCATTTTATTAATCAACCAAAATAGTTTACTTCTGCAAGAAATCTGCAATTAAAATGTTTTAGACTCGCACCCTAAAGCTTTAAGACTTTACTTGGACTTGCGCACAAAATACTTGAGACTTGACTTGGATTTGCAAACCAAGACTCCATCCAGTACTGCAGTGCACACGTGGATGATTTTGGAAACAACTAATGTTTCTCTCCACAGGAATGATGTGAAAAGACTCCTGGGCTCTTACACCAGGGAGAAAGGCCTGGCCGGTATGGAGAGTGGATTCCTCACCTACAGCTCCACCTGGGGAACAAACCCCGACCAGGAGACCATCAAGAGAACTGTGGTGGAGATCGGGACAGACTTCATCTTTATGATTCCCACCCAGGCAGCCCTCTATCTTCATGCCAATGCCACGTAAGAGAACATGCAAGCACATCCCATTTCAATAATTGTATTCAAATGTTTGTCGATACCATGAAATGTATTCTTTTACCATCGTATACTTTTATTTTCCATTTCTCTTGTGTTTAAGGCCAGCTGGTTTGGCTATATAAATAAGCTTGCCTTGTCTTTTAAGTAAAAGCTTCATGTGCAGAAACAACCTAAAAGATGGTCCTACTGTTTGATGGATTAATGTTGTCGAAAGCTAAGGTAGAGCTAGCTAAGATGCTAATAGTTAAAACCATATGCGTGTGTGTATATAAGAGCGTGTTTCTTTCATTATTGGAGACTGCTCGTCAGGACTTCTATAAGGTGCAATCAAGCTCTACCGCCCTCAGTGTCCTCATCTATTGCCATGGTAACCATTCTTCTCGGTTTTTGTCCCACTTAAGAATTGGCAGAAGCGGCCGGACGTACTCCTACCTGTTCTCCCAGCCCAACCGCTTGGGGGGTCTGGTGCTGCCCTACCCCAGCTGGATGGGAGCGGACCACGCTGACGACCTGCAGTATGTGTTCGGGAAGCCCTTCAGCTCGCCACTGGGGTACTGGCCCAGCCACAGGGACGTCTCCCGCTACCTCATCCACTACTGGACCAACTTCGCCAAGACTGGGTAAAAAAAAACGATCTGCTGAACGATGATGACCCAAGTCAAACATAAACTTTCAAGTCAGCGATAAACTTCAAAGGCTTTTTTTTTTTAAACTTTATTTATAAAATACACAAAAAATCAATGTGTTTCGCACAATCAAAAATACTGCTCATATTTTAAAATCTATAAAAACAATAAAATGCTATCCAATGTTATGCATTGGATTCAACTATGACTACAATAAAACGTAATATCTTCACTCTATTCTTATTTTATATAAAATAGCTTGCTTTACACCAGACAACCAATCACAATCCCCCTTTCCTTATCCATTGTATAAAAACTGAGCACAACATAGCCATGCATCTTCTATACACCAACAGCCATTTTGGTTCTGAGTGTTTTTTTTTTGTCCCTGTGTTGTGCCCAAAGGCAAGGTGTATTCGTCAACTCATTGGAGACCTTTTACGAAACTTGAAATGAATTCCAATGAGCCAAGCCCTTTTCCGACTGTCTTTGTTTGTTGCCATGCTAACATGCTATTTTGTTTCCCTCCTCAGTGACCCCAACAAGGGTCTGGACGTGCCAGCGACCTGGCCCCGTTTCGACAGTAACAGCCACCAGTACCTAGAGATCAACTCCGAGATGAACCGCGGCTATGTGAGACAGAGGCTGAGGATGCGCTATGTCCATTTCTGGGGCAGTATTCTCCCCCAAATGTCAATGCTCAAATACCAATGAAGAAAGGCGCTGGCGTCTTGAAGCCATGAATCAAAATCATCAAAACCATCCCGTTCAAATAAATTCGTAATAAAAAAGTTAATAAATGATTACTATATTTTTATTCATTGTGTGGCTTATTTTGAACATTGTTTCTCGTCTAACACATAAGTGTACACACAAAGTACGACAGAGTCACTGATACTTCAACTATCATGAACACCCACTACTATATTGCCAACTACAGTCATTTTACTGCCATCTGCTGAATACAAACCTGGAAACCAGACAAATCAGAAAACTCATGTTTTATTTGCTCTGGCCTGTGCGTCTGGCCTCCCTCCTGTTCGGACACATTTCCAGCAGACCTGGTCCAGCTTGGGCCAACAACAACTGTCTCTATTTCTCAGTGGGTTTGATACAATGACTGGAAAACTTAAAGGGGTAGTTTGGTATTTTGGACATAACGCCTGATTCCCAAGTGAGCCTTGGTGTTCTTTATCATTGGAGACAGTTTTCAAAACATTTCATTCAGTCCTTCTAGTTGCAGAGTTCGCTCGTGCTAGGCTAGCGCAGGGCAACGGGCAATGCTAGCCTGCTAATAAAACAGTCTTACCTACTCCACAGTACACCCGAGGTAAATCGATTATAACGACAGACTATAGATGCAAATGTCTGTGTTAATAGAATAATGTTAGAAATAAAACTAACCTCGCATCGCATGAATCAACACATTTTGAGGGACTACTTTCTCAGCAGAAGCGGAATTTAACCTTATCAGTCCCGACTGTCCATGTTATTATAGACCATGGTATTTTACTCGTTTCCATAAAGAAGAGGTTGTGTTTTCCTTCACTGCCTACAACCCAGCCAAAAATTATGTTATTCGCTCTTTCGCTATCATTTCGGTCGCCTGATGTGGTGTAGTCTCTTGCTCTGGATCAATGTGAGCCAAGGCCGTATCACTCGAGACACAACGTGTATTCAGATCAACAAAGCATACCTACAGATCGTCCATGGCAGATAACACCCCTGACTTAATTATTTCAGTAAAGTAGCCCATGGTGGCACATGCGGTTTGCGCGCCCAAAAAGGGGCCAAAATCTTTTGCAAAGTGTTTTGCGGATTGAAATGTAATTTGATCACACGGAGCGTGGCGAAGTGCTTTGCAATCAAGGGGACGGTATAGCTTTTCAATTTGAATAAAGGAACTCAAAATATTTGACAAAATGTTATTCTATTTTTATTGTTATAACTTTTGCAAATTTTATTGAGGATTTGTCACTTTTAAAATACACTTTGAATAACGTATTTACAAATGACATTATTAAATTGTATAATGAATTGTCAATTGCATAATGTAATGACTTTGAATTGTAAATTGCACACTGCATTGCCATTTGAATTCTGCTACATATATTCCTCCACACAAGTGAGCAGGTGGTAGACCTGTGTCTGCCATCAGTGGTGTGACATAACAACTGATAATGTAGGTTGTTATTCGTTGAGACTCAACTCTGAGAATAAGTCCACCTGCAAGGTCAGTTAACGTTTAATTTCCTAGGAAGGGGTTCCAAACTCATGTAAAGCAATCTGCATATTCCATAACATGAACTCCCAGTATGCAAATATGCAGCTGTGGGAGCAGCATGGGTCCTATGAAGGTGAGGACTACAGGGGAATGAGAGCTCATTCTCTCTGGTTTCTTCTGGACACTCACAATGGAGCCATTGGCGATTCTGTTGGCTGTCAGCCTGTTTCTTGGGGCAACATCGGCAGCCTCGGTAAGTACCTCAAAATTCACTCTATAGTACACGTTTTCTTATTTTATTATTAACATAGAAAGACATCTGAAATGACTATGGTATGCAACTCATGTCTGTGGTTTGGGTTTTATTTGCTTCAAATATTTTACCTTAGAAAATGTGCCCCTCTAAAGGCTGGCAAATAGTTTATTTTGGTTTGTGGTTGCGCCTTATGTCTAAAAGGTCAAATGGAAATACTTTTTATGGATGAATGCAAAGTAAATTATGCACTTTTTATCAGTAAGTTCCGACCAATTTATCTTATTGGATAAGTGAATTCCATTAGTGCTGATATAGACTAACAGCACTGGAACTTTTAGCTATACATGCATCACTCAGATTAACAGGTGTTTCTAATACCGTTAATGGTATTAACAATTCAAGCTTAGACTCATCTGAGGCATACATGCCCCCAAAGCTACTGCAGGGAACAGACTGTTACTTGGCTGCAGAATGAAGGAAACATACCGATGAATGTAGCGGAACCTCTTTTCTCATCTCAGTCTGCGGTCTTGTACCTTCGACCAAATCACAACCGTGCTGAAACACTCTGTTCAGTATTTTTCTTCCCACACCTTTATTGGCACAGGCACACTTTTATTGGCGCACAACTGCATTTGGACAGACAAATCCCTGGGTTGATTGAACCATGGGTCGACTCGTTTGTATCATGTTTAAGATAAAATATATCTCCAGACAGTGGAAAGTTACAAACAAGTTTGAACAAAAGTTCAAACTTGTTTCAATAGTATTGTTTCTATCTTCAACAACTCAATTTTGTTTTGTACTTCATTTGAAATAAATATTACCACCTACCATCGATACCAATGACCATCAAGACCTTTCTGTTAAACAATGTTTGCATATTTCCTAGCGTTGGCTTCAGTGTTTTCAGTTGGTGGAGCTGTTCAGGACCAACCCTGCGTCCTCTGTTCCAGCTAGGCGTCGTGGAAACAGAGGGGGGCAGTGTTCAGGGAACTAATGTCCGCCTTGGGCTCCTCCGCTCTATGGACGTTTTCAAAGGAATACCCTTTGCTGCAAAGCCGGGAATCTTTGAGAAACCCAAACCGCATCCTGGATGGACAAGTTTGTTCAATCTTATTCTGACAAAACAATGTATAGGCAATAAATATAGTAGACCTAAATGGTGAAATAATGTGCCATTTTCTTCCCTGCCCTTAGGCCTACTTGCTCTTAATTGTTTATCCTGTTAACCGTGTTGCTAACAATAACTGCTTGCACAAGTTGAATGCATGTCATGAGAACTGTGGATCGTTGATTGAACCACAGTTTAAACAATGATTCATAGTCCATTATAGAATACTTGATAGTATTAGCACTGGTAACAGCGCATAACATTTGCAATATATACAGTATATAATAATATATTATTACAGCAAATAATATACTGCACTGACATAATTCATAGTAATATGGTTCTCAAGTTTAGCTCTTTGACAGCATAAAGCATTTCAGGTCTGCATTAC
This sequence comes from Melanogrammus aeglefinus, assembly GCA_900291075.1. Taxonomy (NCBI): domain Eukaryota; kingdom Metazoa; phylum Chordata; class Actinopteri; order Gadiformes; family Gadidae; genus Melanogrammus; species Melanogrammus aeglefinus. Next base: position 218,154 of record OLKM01000636.1, on the reverse strand, counting down.
CCTCTCCCACCCATTCCAGATACCCTCAAAGCCACCAAGTTTGCCAAGCGTTGTCTCCAGAAGAGCATGCTGCAGACGTCATCGTTCGGGTCGGAAGACTGCCTGCACCTCAACATCTGGGTGCCTCACGGCCTTAATGGTACAGTAAGAACTGATATACAACATATACAATTATTCTGAAGACAATATCGAAAACTCAACATGAATATTTTTGTATACAGGCCCATGTGTATAGCCTATTGATAAATAGTCTGGTATTTTATTCCAGTAATTTCAACAATAAACATCAACCAAATAATATAAATAATGTATGTGTATGGCATTTATCATAGCTGGATGGCAACCGCCATAAAACATAACAAGATGGTAGTGCGAGTGTTTTGCCCTCTATCGTAAGTGCCTTTCCAGCGTCGCAGCATGACATCATAGACGTATTTCCGAGCAATACCAACTTTTGCCAGTAGATGGCATCAGTAGACCAAAAGGGAAATCTAAAGGAATAGGCTCTTTGCACAACTCCACTACTTCCTGGACTTAGTGCTGCTCCTTTATTTCCTGTCTTACATTATTGGATAAACTGATTAATCCAGGTGTGTCTGACCATTGTGACTACTCAGACACACCTGGATTAATCAGTTTGTCCAATAATGTAAGACAGGAAATGAAGGAGCTGCACTAAGTCCAGGAAGTAGTGGAGTTGTGCATAGAGCCTAGACAAATATAAGCCGGATGAGTTCAGTAATTGAAACAAATGAAGTAAAAAAAAATTAAATTAAATTAATAGCCAGGGCTATTAATTTAAGTTTTACGGTAATACCATTGGGTGTGTATATCGAACAGTTCCATTTCCCATGAGGCCATCGGGCGATGACTTTTCTTCGCTTAATGCTTAAAAAACGTAAATTTCAATGTGAAATAAAAAGCAGTTCAAGTTTCCAAACAAAGTGAACGGTCTCCCGCCCCCCTAATTAAAAAAAAAAAAACGTCACTGGATTACCATCTATGCGCCGAACACACATGTCAAAGTGGAGCAATAAGTGCTACTACGAGCTAATGACGTCGAGGCTGTCTATACATGGTTACTGTGGTAATTCTGTATATCGTGTCCTCTGGCACGCATCGCCGGTGCTGGGTTGTCCATGAAACTGGCATGGGCATTGCTGCAGAGCCTGCTTGCTCCCCTTTTCTAGCGTCACCTTTTCAATATTGCTAACCCAGGGTTTTTCAACCTTGGGGTCCCGACCCCATATGGGGTCGCCTGGAATTTAAATGGGGTCGCCTGAAATGTTGTCTAGTACAGTGGTTCCCAATTTTTTTGGGCTATGTGACCCCATTTTGGCATCAAAAATTTCTGCCGACCCCAGAGACATTTTTTTTCTAGAATTATTTTTTGAACACGTTTGTTATACTGGGAACAAATACAGAGTAGCCAGGATAAGTGAACAAATTGAGAATTTTCCAAAGATGTCCGGTATATTTGCAAGGAGGCACATTTTCTGCTGGTAACCTCTCGACAATCACTATGCTCGCCTCTGTGTGAAATAGTAAGTTTTCATATTCAGAGCCCCTGTCGGCGCACAGTGTTGCAAACAGACGTGGGCGCACAGGATGTGGCTTGATGTAATTCACTATGGTTACGTTATTTTTCGAAAAAAGCTCTTGGTTTGCCGACATGCTCTTTGATTGTTGTGTCTCAAAGTGTCTTTTGAGTTTGTTTGACTTCATACTCTCGGCAGACAGGACCTTACTACATAGCAGACATTTCGGCTTCCCCTCGTAGCATTCCATCACACTTGTAAATTCATACTGAATGAAACTTTGATCGTAGGCTATGTTCGCCTACGATCAAAGTTCCTCTTGGAACTGTCTTTGGAGGGACAGGGCCAGGCGGGCGAATAAATCTTTCCATTTTGTTTTATACACTCTGACTGCAAGTTTGTGTTTACATTGTACAGGTTTGAGCTGGAACTCAAGTAATGTAACTGTGCAGTCACGTGATTGCGGCACTCAAAGATGCACCTAGCTCAGATATTTGCTGCATTTTATTTGAACTACATTTATATTAGAGAAAATTAAAGTATAGAAGACAGTTATGTGCGATTATTTGCAGATTATTTGTGTTTTATTTAAAAAATAATTATATATATATATAATTTCCTTTTTTTTTTTAAATCAATATATATTTTTTAAAATCAATTACTAACCCCTTTGAAACAAAAATACATTTGACACGGCCGTAAACATTGAGCCTCCCATCCCACACAGTCTCCTCCAACCTGCCTGTGATGGTCTGGTTCTATGGGGGCGGTTTCTTGGCGGGGGGCTCCATGGGCCTCAACTTCTTCGACAACTACCTGTACAGCGGACAGGAGATCGCCGACAGGGGGGACGTCATCGTGGTGTCGGTCGGCTACCGTGTGGGAACTCTGGGTTTCCTCAGCTTAGGAGATTCTCAACTACCTGGTATGGCCCAATGTTAAACACACAGTACAGTAAGGGTGAATGTCATTTCATTTTAATTGAAAGCAAGTTTATAGTAAAGAGAAAAATGTATGGTAATGTAGAAATGCATACAAATAGGGGTATCCCGTTAATTTAAACGGTTTACCGCGGGAAAAAAAGTATGCACTTTTACTTTGAAATTACTTTTGACAGCTGCTCATGATAATGCTAATGTTTTTGCGTGATAAGGTAACTACGGACTGTGGGACCAGCATGCTGCCATCGCCTGGGTCCACAGGAACATCCGCTCCTTCGGAGGAGACCCCGACAACGTCACCCTCTTCGGGGAGTCGGCTGGTGGAGCCAGTGTTAGCTACCAGGTGAGGGGGAGGGCTCGGTCCAGAGATGTCAACAAATAACTGGGCATCTTCACTTCAAAAGTGCCATAATTAACAACATTATAGTTGTATATATAAAAGTTGTATATAACCTTTTTTTTTACCACCAAGTGTGAAGTTGATGATTCATTACAATAAAATTAATCTCCACTAGTGAAGACACACGTGACTCCCAGTCACATGACTCAGCCTATTAGTTGCCCTTTGAGACAACCTCGTACTTTTATCTTCTCCTGAATAAAGATTTAAGGTAAAGTTTTTCTAGATATACAACAGCTTTTTTTTTGTACAAAAAGTACCTATATGAAATGTAAATGCATTTGTTTTACAGACACTCTCACCGTACAATAAAGGGCTGTTCAAAAGGGCTATCTCTCAGAGTGGTGTTGCCATGTGCCCTTGGGCAATAAGCAGAAATCCTCAGCAATGTAGCAGAAGAGGTATGTATACAGTAAGTTCATTACATATATACATCGTACATATCTGTTATCCAATCATTTCTAACACACGTGCTCATACATTTTATCGCATTTTTATATTACACAAGTGATATTCAATTACCAACTAACTCATTTTGTTCAAAGTTTGGTTATGTACATTTTTACTCCATAGTGAGTAACAATACGGCATGTGACAAATTGTGAGTGCAAATCGGATTTGTGTGTGTGTGTGTGTGTGTGTGTGTGTGTGTGTGTGTGTGTGTGTGTGTGTGTGTGTGTGTGTGTGTGTGTGTGTGTGTGTGTGTGTGTGTGTGTGTGTGTGTGTGTGTGTGCGCGTGTGTGCGTGCGCTGTCCATTCGGTCTGTGTTTACCTGATTTCTGAAACATATGGATTAAATTCATTTGTTGGATGAGCTGCCCCATTGCATTGCAATGGAGGTGAGATGGAGACCCATCTCTTTTATATGAAAGGCCTCAAGGCAGGGGTTTTCAACCTTGGGGTCCTGACCCCATGTGGGGTTGCCTGGAATTTAAATGGGGTTGCCTGAAATGTCTAGTGATTGATTTAAAAATATATATATAAATATATTATTATTTTCTGCAAATAATCGTTCATAACTGTCTTCCATACTTTCATTTTCTCTAATATAAATCCAGTTCAAATAAAATGCAGCAAATATTGAGCAGGCGCATCTTTGAGTGCCGCGATCACGTGACTGCACAGGTACATTACTTGAGTTCCCGCTCTAACCTGTAAAATGTAAACACAAACTTGCAGTCAGAGAGTATCAAATAAAATGGAAAGATTTATTCGCCCGCCTGGCCCTGTCCCTCCAAAGACAGTTCCAAGAGGAACTGTGGCACAGACACCAAAGAGACAGAGGACATACAACCAAAATTTCATTCAGTATGGATTTACAAGTGTGATGGAACGCAACGAGGAGAAGCTGAAATGTCTGCTGTGTAGCAAGGTCCTGTCTGCCGAGAGTATGAAGCCGAACAAACTCAAAAGACACTTTGAGACAACACACAAACAGCATGTCGGCAAACCAAGAGCTTTTTTTGAAAATAAATTGGCCGAGCTGAATAAGCATTTCAAAAAGGCTGTGACTGCTAGTGAACAGGCCCTGAAAGCATCTCTTGAGGTGAGCTATCTCATTGCCAGGAATATGAGGCCGCATAGCATTGCTGAGACTTTAATATTGCCAGCTGCCATCGAAATGGTGAAAATGATGGGCGAGGAGGAAGAAGCTCGAAAAAAGAACTAAAATGCGCCCATCGCAGACATGATTTTTGCGACCTTCTGTGTGACCAGCAGAACATGTGCCTCCTTGCATATGTAACGGACATTTTTGGAAAATTTTCAATTTGTGCACTTATCCTGGCTACGCTGTATTTGTTCACATTATAACAAACATGTTCAAAAACGAATTCTAGAAAAATAAATGTCTCTGGGATCGCCAGAGATTTTGGATGTCAAAATGGGGTCACTCACAGCCCATAAAAGGTTGGGAACTGCTGCCTCAAGGACATATAAGATTATCAATTTGGTGGCTCCAGTCCTACTTATCTATTATTTAATTTTATTGTATGACAATGTTTATATGTGAAGCACTTTGAGTCTGCCTTGTGTATGAAAAGTGCTATATAAATAAAGTTGCCTTGCCTTGCCTTGCCTACAGGAATGGGGAAAAGGTCATTGTGAGGTCACCTGAAGATTAATAACTTATTTTTGTGGGCCTGGAAGGCCTTGGGAGTAAGCAAAAGACATGAGCTAAATATAAAAGAGGACATTAAAAGACCAAGAGAAATATCTATTTGGGGTCTCTGAGGAAGAGATGTCGAAGAGGAAGAGCACATACACACTTCAACACACACATTCGCAGATCTCAATGATGGCATTTAAAAAAAAAAACATGTGTAAAAATACAGCTAATTGAGAGGCCTGCAAGAGTTTTAACTGATGTCTTGTCTGTACATCCATTTGTTGCATAATACTGCTGTCTGAATATCTATGTACCGGTACACAATTACAGATGTGTCTACACATTCACAGATCTATGTTTTATACATTTACAAATGTTATTACGCATATTCGGATTCTGAATACATATTTTCAGATTCCTGTACACATTCAAAGTTCTCAGTACGCATTTACAGATTATTTATAGATTTACAAAACTTTATACACAGATTGAGATTGTCTCTCCAATCACATATTTTAAAATCATTCTGCTACAATAATGGCCAGATTAGGGAGTTGAATTATAACTCACGGGTCATAGGTCAGATTTGTGCTAGAAAATCAGTCTCTAACCAATAGTGGTTCTACACAGGGGCCTACACGGGGGCCAGTGGCCCTGTGCACATGTCCCTGCTCCCCCCCCCCCCCCCCCCCCCCCCCCTGTGGCCCCTTGGAGAAAGGAGCCACAATTTCTCCTGTTGCAAGAGTCAAACCTAAGCCAAACGATTTTGTAAGTGACTTGTGGTTCTTGCACAACCGCGTAGTTCCTCACACTGATGATGGAATTAAGTTTGTAAATTTGTGGTCTCGATATTTTTAGAAACTTAATTATTTCCAAGCAAAGTCATCAAAGCAGAAGCGAAATATCCAAATGTCTGTATACTTGCTAGGTCTAGGCTACACAATGTTGTGATGTTACCCACGAATTTTCATCCGTTTTGCCTGCTGCATTGGGATAACGAATACATTTGAGTAAAGAGTAGAAGGCTATCTGTCCGTGTTAAGTTGGGAGAAATTGTTATGCAACAAAATCTAATGCATGCCCCTACATTTTTTTTCTTCTCATAGCAGCTATCATGAAATGAGGAACAGTAGAACAGGGAAGTTTTCTTTGAGCTCTTTTGACTGGTCGAGATTGCTGTAACCCTTCCTGTAAGCACAGCCTCTTTGGGAACACAGTTTCTCATCTCCACACTGAAACTAATACAATAAATAGGAAATGGCACATTGTTTTGCACTTCGTTGTACCCTGGAGTTCTTTTTCACAATGACACACTGTATGTTGTACCCTGTACTGTATTATTATTATTTTTTTTTACCTCTCTTGCACGCTTGTAAAAAACAATTTTTTATATGATATTGATGATTAAGGGCATAAGCTCCATCAATTGAAGATAGTTTGACAGAAAAATACAGACTGGTGAAGTTATAAACACTTGTACAAATTAAATGTTTGATGAATTTGAAGTAAAATAAAGTTAATAATCTTAAAATATCAATTTCTGCCTTTTTTTTGTGGTTAAACACTGGCCCCTCCTTGGCCTCCAAGTAAAATGTGTCTAGAACCGCCACTGTCTCTAACTCCACCTTATACCTGTCCAACTGAACTCATAGGTTGCTGTGAAGGTCGGGTGTCCCACAGATGACAAAATGGTCGCCTGCTTGAAATCCGTTAGCGCCAAGAAGTTAGTGATGGCTGCTCCCCTTTTCGTATCAGGCTCCCCAGACAGTAAGTATTCAAATGGCTGGCTGTGTTAGCTGTGCACTATTCACAATGCACTGTTACATTTAGGTTTTCCCATAGATTACTCTGAACAGAATGAGACTGGAGAACATAAAAAGGGATTCTACAACGGTAACATTAAGAAAAATCTATCACTATGTTCAAGTGTCCCTTCTTGTTTTTCCAAGACCTTTTCCGTCATAGTAATGTCTGCACTGTCTCCATTATATTTATCATTCCATCATCTTATCCTTTTATTTTACATTAGTTTTAAAGGGATATCTTTTATTGTCTTTCAGTGATTGTCCTTTTAATGTCTTCTTTACAATGGACTTCCGGCTCATGTAGAGCACTATGAATGGTCTTTGTGTTAGAAGGTTGCTACATGTATAAAAGTCCTTTGGCCTCCCTTTGCCCTATCAGAGCCGGCGCTGAATGCCATGGTCCTGTCTCCGGTGGTGGACGGAGACTTCATCCCCGAGGACCCGGTCCATTTGTTCCACAACGCGGCTGACATCGACTACCTGGCCGGGGTGAACAACATGGACGGACACCTCTTCATCTCCCAGGACATCCCTGCCATCGCCAATAAGGGAAACATCACTGTGTAAGAAAAAGTTTAGCCTACATCTGTCCTTTCAATGTAAAATATACCTTAGATAACTGAATATAAGTATCTTGGTAGTATCCTATGAAACTACATTTTAGTATCTCAGTATCTTAAAAACAGAAATAGTTGTATCTTACGTCTTGCACATAGATTATGATGGGAACCGGTTTAATTGGGGTGTTTAGATATGTGCTTGGTTATGATTGTGTGTTTCTGTGGTGTTGTGAGTGTATGTGCGTGTGTGTTATGTGAGTGTCTGTGTGAATAAGTCATGGTAACCCTGTGTTCTGATCACAAAAGCCTAGACTGGAGATATCTTGTCCTAGGGCTCATCAGAAAGAAAAATAATGTTTTACACACGCACACACACACACACACACACACACACACACACACACACACACACACACACACACACACACACACACACACACACACACACACACACACACACACACACACACACACATACTATGAAACTGCCTTAACACTTCAAGTCTAAATTCCCTGCATCCTCTTGAAACCACAACATACATAAGGGGCCTTTATTGTAGAAGGCAGCTCCACTGTGTCTTCATACTGTGTGAATGGGTCTCTGGTGTGGTTACAGGGAAGATGTTACTGCGCTCCTGCGGTTCTACACCAAGGAAAAAGGTCAGGCGGGTCTGGACGCTGCCTTGGCTGAGTACCGCGCCCATTGGGGACCCAGCCCCAGCCAGGACCAGGTGAAGATCACTGCTGTCGAAGTTGGCACAGACAACTACTTCCTGGCGCCCACACAGACGGCCATCTACCTTCATGCAGCAGCAGCCAAGTGAGACCAATGGGCCTTATTATTCACCTAGCGGAAATCTTGGTTCTGCACTCAGTTCCCCCCACTGAGCTAGTGTGTAGAACATCCCGCTATACAGGAATAAGGCTAGCTAACGTTTCTCAGCCCCTAAGTATTAATTCTTAACGTACTCTCTCTCCCCATCTGCGATTGAGATCTTAACTGTTCTCATATGATCTTGTCTCAATAATAATAATAATAATAATAATAATAATAATAATAATAATAATAATAATAAATATAGCTGCGAACAGCAATGAGGGGGTCAAACAGAATATGACTCCATAAACTAATTTTGGTGGACAGACATAATTGGTCAGGTGGCTACATGGTCATTTCACTTACAATGAAATCTATTGGCCAATGGTTATCACAATGAAAATACATTGAAGTTGCTTTCTAAGGGCTGGAATAGACCTGCTGCTAACAACGCATCCACCTACAGATCAGGGCTACCATACGTATTCTACCATCGTTTGGCGCGTTGTTGATCGTGCACGTCGTCGCAAGGAACACGAAACGTCCGCAAGCAGAATTGACCAGAGTAGCCACACAGCAACAAGATAGATCTACGTCAGACACACAGCCTTCAGCACTTTCAACAAGTTTCACATCAAAAAATAAAAGGTAGACTGAGATATGATCACACTCTACAGGATAGAGTCATAAGACAATGAGCCAAGTTTTGTTCGAATACATGAAAGCCTTGCAGAGATATGAGCTCACTTCCTGTTTGACGTCCCCCTGAGGTTAAAGGTCACCAAATTGTTTGGGTGTCCCCAGGATGATGATCTGTACCGACGGCGATACATTGTTTCAATTCTTATGACAAATATACTTATTGTAAGTCGCTTTGGATAAAAGCGTCCGCTAAATGCCCTAAATGTAAATGTAAAATGTAAATGATTTCACGAGTCTATGTCTATGTCTAGTCTAATAATCTTTTAGCTATATGGGTTGGTCTGACAGTATCACCAGACATTGACAATAAGTTTGAAATATACTCGTGAAGAAAAGGAGTTAAAACACATCTTCATTCATTACTGTGCTCCCTAGAGGTCAAAGGTCACCAAATTTAATGAGTGTCCCCATGATGATGTCATGGGGCTTTGTACCATCCCATTATGATATTAAAGAGTTGCTGAGAAATGGGCTTACTTCCTGTTTGGCGGCTTCACCGTCAAGTTTGATTGGCTGTCACGGCCAAACAGTTTTGAATTGAAAAAGCTGTTTGATACCTTGTTTGGTAAAATTGAATGAATTTTACCGAACGCCACCAACTTTGACCTGTTGGTGGCGCTAGAGCTCTTGAGCTAGCAAAGCCAAAATTGCTGTGAGGGATCATGGGACTGTCCTGAATCAGCTTGCCAATTTCACAACTTTTTACCAAGGCCTTCTATGGGCTGCCATAGACTCCCATGGCAGGATAATAATAGGAAAACGTAGAATAACAATGGTTGTCTCGCTGCTTGATAATAGGAGACAGAAGTCCCCAATAATAGGAGACAGGAGTCCCAAAAGAGTTTACAAATGATTTATAACTCAGGGATGTAATTTCAACTTATCATGGAGCTAATGTTTGTTGACTTAGCATGTAGCCAGCTGTGATACAAGCTACTGTAAATCATAATGGAGCTACTGATAACATGGTACCACAATGCGTTTCCTTTTGACATAATCAGGGTTGCCTTTATCTTGGTTATAAGGAAGATGTCAGGACATGTAAGGCATTCTTTCACTAATCAGGTTATTATGGTAACAGAAAGACCTTGAGCTGGCATGGAAGACCACAAGATATCAGTCAAGTTCTCATATCTGTTCGCTAAATTTCATCGTGAACAGATGAATGATGTGACATTCCTTTCCATCTCCTACAGATAGTTCACCCATATTGTTTATCTTCTCCCATATCCTTTCCTCTTTCTGCAGTTTGTATCCTTCAAAATGTTTTAATGTGACATTTTATGGGATGTTTTTCAGCTCTTTTCCTTTGACTACTTAGAAACCACAATATAAATAAAATCTATTATTAGTAATAGTATTATTAATAGTATTTATTATTAATATATGGAACCCATAGCCAGAGCCCTGTCTAAATCCCCCAACCTGTTACTTTACACAACCTTATAGCCACTGGTAACTGCTCTCACCCAGGTCCGGACGCACCTTCTCCTACCTGCTGTCAGAGCCCAGCTTGCTGGTTGGTCCAGGTAGACCCTACAACACCTGGGTGGGGGCGGACCACGCTGACGACCTGCAGTATGTGTTCGGGAAGCCCTTCACCACGCCCAAAGCGTACGGGGACGCCCAGAGAGACCTCTCAGGCTACTTCATCTCCTTCTGGACCAACTTTGCCTGGACCGGGTAAGAACAACCCATACACAGCTCTCTGTGTTCACCGTGACATGCTTCGGGTCAGAACAGGTGCTCAAATATTTCACAGGAACAATGGCTGATGACTTCTGTTGTATCTGATGACATGACATGTTATGATATTATTTAAAATGAATACAATTATGATAGTACATACATGTATAAACTAAATGTAAAAACAATTGCACATTTTAAGTCAATGATCAGTGCCAAGTGTTAAGTATTTATGTGAATCGAGGTGTGCTTTCATCTATAAAATACATATATGTGTATCTTTTGAACAATGCATCTATTAATTTATTTTTCTGTATTTTCACAGTGATCCCAATGTGGGAAAGAGCAAGGTGCCCCTGACCTGGCCGAAGTTCACCTGTTCAGAACAGAAATACCTGGAAATCAACTCCAAGATGGACCGAACCTCTGTTGGCCAGAAGATGAGGAGTCGCTTTGTACACTTCTGGACCAACACGCTTCCAAACCTCCCATCTGTCAAATACTGATCTTTTCGTGACTGTGAGATCAAATATAAACTGCGGTATAGTAGGAATACTGCTGCGTAATAAACTTGACTTCTTTACACTGAGGTCGCTGTTTTCACACAGATGTCTAAAGTGGAATTGTTACAGCATATTATTTTGGGGTTCACGTAATACGGACTAAAAAGGTTTATAATTAAATACTACCGGCCGTCCCCTCATGTTAATAGGTAGGTTGGAAGACCTCAAGTGGGTCTTTAATCTAAGTAACGATGTTGGCTACACGACCAGTGCGCTACCGTGGCTCCCATGTCCCAACCATTCATTTCTACATTCATTTGTCATCCAGACCTTTCACGGACCACCATCTCTAACGGTAAGAAAATATAAAAGGGAAAAGTGAAGTGCAAGCTCGAAGCTCCCCCTTTATACACATGTAGGGGGGGGGGGGGGGGGGGACTCAGCTGATGCTCAGGGTGCGTTTATTCAGCGAAAACAAATCATCACAATACAACATTGGGAAACATTACTATGGAAAACCTATGATGGAATCGACTTCCAACACATTTAGCCATAATAAACATTAAGCCATAATACTGAACAATATGCATAATATATTTATTTGTATTTATCTATATTTTATATTATTGTAAGGAGTCTATTTCAATAATAAAATACAATGTAGGCTACTGCGTAGGCCTACCCCAGGTTAAACACCACTGCGCTAAAAGACTGATGGTGGTGTTCCTGTGTTCAGCCTATGATATCAAAGTTGCCATTGTACTTCTAACGCCTGGGCAGTAGGTGTGGTTAAATCTAAAAGTCTTGTTTCCAAGACGCCCTATAGTTTATGGTTGCCACTCCCCAACGACAAACTATGACAGACACGTGTGGTAGTACAACGCCACCCCTGCCTGATGCTGTCACTTCGGACCGCAGTCCCCGAGCAGTGCGACCGCATCGCTCCAGTGACACGGGACGAATTTCGACACGATGGACGGCCTCTGCATGTCCCGTCGCAAGGTGGCCGCCGTCGCCCTTGTCGTGCTATGGGGGCTTGTCATACACGTGGGAGAACCGTTTGACTCTATGGGCACCGGATCCCCATTATGGAGAAAGACCGGTCTTATCGGCGCGCCGACCAGGGCGGTTGTGTGCGTGGTTGCTGGGATATCCCTCCTGATCTTGGGCTGGCTGCACCGGCTGCTCTTCTGTCCCCTGGAGCTGCTGAGGTCGCCGGATGATGTTGGCTACATTGCGGAGGATGGCCGCTCCCGCGCCCAGGCAGCCAACGAAGTGCGGCGAAGACGGAAGATTGGCGAGCTGCCCCCCATCTATCCAAACGGCTGGTATCGAGTGATGGATTCGCACATGCTGCAAGTTGGAGAGGTGAAGAATGCTACTGTTCTAGGTATGATAAGTGCAAACATATTCCCTGCCACTGCAGTGTTTTTGTGTGTGGTGATGGCGATGCCTTTGCAGAGTGCATAGATTTATGTCCAGGGGCGGACCAAGGTGTTTCGTGACCCTGGGAATAGTAACGTGCAATGGGATCCCCATCGAGGCGAAAGAGTTGATGTAATAGTGCAACTGGTCACGCGTGGAAGTTATTCATGGGCTGGCCGTTGGATTGATTGATGGAAAAAATAGCATAACTGTAGTCAGGAAATTCAAAGGTGTAATTCATAACCAAAACCTTTTGCATGTTTTGGGTGCTAAGGAACATTAAAAATTCACTCACGCCAAGCTATTCTCCTATTGTTTGGCAAACAAACGTGCTCGTTTGACAGGTGTATAGTAGTTGGATACCATGGTCACAAGCATATCAAGTAACTTGAATGGTTTACAAAGACAAAAAAACAACACAAAAATATATTTGGATTACTATGATTTATATCCAAGCCTAAATAATATCTAAGTTTAAAGCACAAAAGATGAAAACATGATATAGGGATTTCATTGTACAAACAATATCCACATAATATAAAGGAATGTTGAAGAAATCCGACTAATTAAATATGTACTATCTATTAACTAAAATATTACCTATAGTTTCTTTGTTTTCAGTTAGTCAGGACCTACTCACTGTCCGACTTCCGTCCTTCTCTATCCTGTTTCACATAAATGAAGTATATTGAATTCTGCTTGGTCAGCCCCTGTGTGTGCATTGCTGCAGTCCTCGGGATGTCTTCTCTGCTTCACAGCAGTCAAGCAGCGGGTATGCCTTTGGTCCGTGGTCCTCTAACCGATATACATTGACCTTTATACGTCAACACCAAAACACCTGACTTAACCTTTGACTTTTGTCAATCTTCTTAACTATCTCCACAGATGGTACAAATAATGACTGGTACAAATAATCAGCCCTGGCATTTAACAGATTGACAGGCCCATTACCGATTTTGAAGAGGCCTATTTATCGAATTATACATCTTAGACCTAATTATTTTGTGCTGCTGCATGCTTTTAAAGAAGCTTGGAGTTATGTGTTAGGTTATTATAAGTGTAATGCAGTGATTCATGCATGCTACGGCGATTGCCTTTTCAGTTCTGCCACTTTAAAGTCAGTTCAGCCCAGGGCAGCCTCACCACTTCGTTAGCCGAACACTGCCTATTAGCTCAACAACAACTAGGCACAAAGTCGAAGAAACTTCCTCAACGTAGTCCCACAAGGCAGCCTTTAAACGCTTACTTAACTCGAGGCTGAAGACAATCTCCCAGGTTTTGTTGCTCAAGCCGTGCGGAAACAATTTAAAGTTACAAAAAGCCTGCCTTGCAGAACCAATCAAAAGTCTTCAGCGTTAATGGACTCTGAATGGATTGATCCTTATTTTCTAGTCTGCTCTTAAGTCTTGAGTTTTAAGGAGCTAAATGCGCCCAGCTGTGTATTTACAAAGTCGTTAGTTGCCTTGTTACATTTGTACACTTACTAAGATAGAGCAGAGAAAGACTAACTGGGGACACCCAGCATGCAGAATTTAAATATAGGCAGCTTAACTGTCAAGAACTGATTTAAAGCTAATAACGAGCAGGACCATGTATTCTGAGCCCCTCAATGTATTGAACCAAACTCATACTAAGACGGGCTTAAATATAAGTGACAGTAAATACAATATTTGACTTTTATTCAAATATCGATTGTACATTTTTACTATTTCCGTGCAATAACAACAGAACAGGACGCGAGTGTAACTTTGCAAATGTAGCGTCACCTCCAGCCTTGGGGAGGCTTTAAGAGCATATCAAATATTATCAAAACTTTATGTAGATTGTAGAGCATAGTAGATGATAAACATAGGAAAGACAGGTATATCACACCCAAAAAAGGGGGTTTAATTTTTTACACAAAGTCATGTAATAGACAATTTCATCCAGAAACAGTGCATATCTTTCACTCACATACCTTGTTATTATCAAGGATGTCTCCGTGTCTGATGGGGTCATGAATTAACTAAGTATAATTTCCTTTTCAAGCGCGTGAGTGCTGCTTAATATCCACCTTTCTGTGTATGTGTATATGTTGCTTCACTCTTAACTGTTGTCCTGAGATGTCTCAGGGGCCTCCCTTCAGTGACCGTTCTCCATCTAACCACGTGACCAGGGGAGCAGGTGGCGGTGTTCCGGGGGGACAACGGGAAGGCCTACGTGGTGGACGCCTACTGCCCCCACCTCGGAGCCAACCTGGGGGTCGGAGGTCGCGTGGTGGGCGACTGTATTGAGTGTCCGTTCCACGGGTGGCAGTTTCGTGGCGAGGATGGCAAATGTGTGAAGATTCCTTACGCTGAGAAAGGTATGACGGCAGCACAGTGAGTCACTGTGAAGGATGTTTCAATGATGTGCTATGGTCACTTGGTGACGCTGTTTTTACACTTTCCAGTTTGGGTGATTCATCTGTTAAGCATTTCCGCCTGTTGTAATTACGGACTTGATATACCTCTGCTTTTTGAGTTTAAAAAAAACCCAGAGAAATAAAAATGCTTTTCAGGGTTTGGTGGGTTCCTCACAGTTAGCGTGTTCCTGAGTAATGAGTGAGTTCTTGTTTGTATCCTGCTTTTCTTTCTAGAAAAAAAATCTCTTCTGGGTTTCTCTTAAACTTGCTTCCTCCCGGTTTGTCTTTGGACCTGGGTCTTTATGTATTTTGTACTGAAGTCAGTAGTTTCAGTGAATGGAAAGTTCAAAATGTATCCTGATGTGTCACACAGAACACTTTGGCGTATTCCAACAATGTGCAATTCAAAGATGTAGCTGTAGTTTTTTTTTTACTTAAGTACGAATGCATTATCTTCTGTGAGGAGTAGAAAGATATAGCGAGATTAAGAGAGGCTCTTATCATTTGAGAGCTCAGATACTATCAATACCAGTGTACAACTACAATATCAAAACACATTTAATCTATGCTGCTACAATTTGATTGCCATTTAATAACACATTTCCTAATCAAAGTGTTGATGGTGTTGGTTTGTCTGTCTTGTTGGCATGGTGACCCCAGTCCCTGAGTTCGCCAAGGTGCGGCGTTGGACCAGCTGTGACGTGAACGGTCAGATCCTGGTCTGGTTCCACTGTGACGGGCTGGAGCCCACGTGGAACGTTCCGGAACAGCAGGAGATCACGCGAGGAGACTGGGTCTACCGCGGCAGGACCGAGCACTTTATTAACGCCCACATAGAGGTAGCTGTTGGTCTATGTGTATGGAATGTGTGCTCGAACATGATATGATGTGCTGCATTGTTGTTCATTCATATATTTTGAATCATGTCTTATTGTCTTTGAGGGATTTTCTTTGGAATGCGTTTAAGATGTGATGCCTGCCTATGCATCAATAGGAGCTTCTTCCTGTCCCTTTTGAACATAAACTGTAGTATTTGAGTTATATTTGCTATATTATATATATTATATTTGTTGTTTAGGATTCTGAGGATCCCTTGTTTGTATTTATTTATTTTTTTGCTCATTATTTTGTTAGCATTATATTTTACATTACATCACAACTACTACTACTAACTACTGTTGTTACTCCCTTTACGTGACTTTAAAGCAGCCTCAAGTCACCTTTACCTGTGTGACCTTTACCCCTGACCTTTCTTGTGCAGGAGATCCCGGAAAACGCGGCAGACATCGCCCACCTGGCCCACCTGCACACCCCGGGCATCGTGAGCGGAGTGGACCTGCGCTACACCAACAGCAAGACCTGGGAGTTCATCAGACATGACTGGAAGGTACGGCGCTAACCCAAGAGCTATGTGGGCTAGGCCAGAGGGGAACCCAGCTGGTTAACGTTGGCCGGGCTGACAGTCACTCCTTCGGCCAAATACACGAGGAAATACAGAATAGAAACATGGATATAATTCTGGTAAAAATAACATTCATTCATATATATATATTTATATTGTTTGTTAAAAAAAAAATGCATTTTTGATTGGTAAAATAATGGAATAAAAAGGAGACTAAATAGGCCTACACATGTCACAGGTTTAGTACATTACAATAATGAATAAAACAAAAGAAAACAATCCATATTATGTCCTTTCCTAGTGCGATTTAGTCATTTAGTTACAGTTTGGTTAGTTATTTTATTTCCTTATGGTCAATGATTTAACCGATTACTTTCTGTTACGAATGTAAATCCTTTTCTCTGAGTAAATTGAGGAAGAAAAAAAACTGCACTCATTAATTCTGCTGCCATGACAACAAGTAAATTGAATTGGAATAACAACATCATAAATGATTGAAGTCTTTGATGGGGTTATAAGACTCAAGACACTTTGTTTACAAAGAACTAACAAATTCAATTATTCTAATTGTCGTAATTCTGGTCTTTTCCTTTTTGACTATCAATTGTATGCTTTGAAAAGGTTATCTTGTAATGTGCTGGTTCAGATGAGCTAATAATGCATTTACCTCAGTGACATTCAGAAAGGTTTATTTTTTTTACCTTGCCTTTTCAAGGTAAAAGCAAGTGTTGATCAAACTTTTATACTATTATGAGTTTTGGTTGATATTGCTGCTGGGTAATTTGTTTGCTACGTACCATGGAACAGAGATTTTTTTTGTGGCTCTGATGAGTAATTTGGTGATGCGTCTTTAGACGTGTACATTCCCATTCTGCCACCAGAGGGCAGTGTCTCCCATTCTTTATCCCTACTGAGAAAACGTCTGCCTTCTACATTTGGCTTTTGCAGTTGAAACTTGATATTGGCCCTTTCTGAAGAACAAGAATGCGAGAACGTACTGGCTAGTCCTACTTGGAAGAATTTATTTGCAATATATTACAGTACCAACAGCAATATATTTTTGTGTCTCTTTCTCCTGACAAATGTACTTTGTAAGTCAAATTGTGTAACTGTAAGTCTCTTTGGATCAAAGCGTCTGCTCAAATGTCCTGAACATGAATATAAGGTCACGAGCATGCAGAACACTGTTGACAATTTCAGATGCTGTCGCCTGCAGTCCTCCCAGAAACCAGGCTTTATCACCCCCAAAAAAATAACAACAGTCCCCTTCAATACTGCTGCTGTTCATTTTATTACAATATGTACATTTGTTGTTGGCCGGCTTTTCCTCGGCCGTAGATGTCTGTGAGCGTTACTGGGCGGCTAGCTAGCTCGCCTCGCAGGCGCTTATGTAGCTTCTCCCCTCCATTTTAAGATTCGCCATAAATTCTGGTAAAACTGCCAATATTCAATCTATACAGTTGATTTCTTGCATAATAAATTATGAAAGTGAATTTATTGATGAAATAGTTCCACACTTGAATGCCGAAGTTAATGCTGGGATATCTGTGTTGCCAAGTCAACGAAAGTTGCCACCCGTTTCATCCTTGTTAAAAATGAGCACGGCGTGAACTCTTTTTAAATTGGAAGCGAAATTTAACTTGTTTTTTGGGACAGTACAGTACCAAAAAAATGATGATGTCTCACAAAGACACAAGAACGTAGAATGACACATGCCATGCCCCTGGTCTTATTGTGTGTGTGTGTGTGTGTGTGTGTGTGTGTGTGTGTGTGTGTGTGTGTGTGTGTGTGTGTGTGTGTGTGTGTGCGTGTGCGTGTGCGTGTGCGTGTGTTCGTGTTCCAGGTCAAGTGGGAACCAGAGTCGGATCCTAACAGCCATTGCTCCAGGATGCTGGTGAAACACTCTCTGACCGTGTTCGGTCGCCACTGGCCTCTCATGGACATCGATGTAGTGGCCAGACAGGTACTGCTTTTTAAACTGCTAAATACTATTTTAGTCAGTTAGCAGATACTTTCCAAAGTGTCTTAACAGTGAATTCAGATGCTGGTCTTTGTTGAGCAGGGTAGGGGTAAGGTGTTGCATCTTGTTATGTTTGGATTCATGTGTCACCTTTCAAACTGTCTGTCACAATTCCTCTCCATGCTGATGACAAACAGCCGTGGGAAGTGGGAAAACCCCAATGACTCACCAATGTCCTGAAGCCTCTTCAACACCTCTCTTAAAAAATAAAACACTTGTTATGGCTGACGTCTTATTGTATTCGTCAATCGC
Organism: Melanogrammus aeglefinus; assembly: GCA_900291075.1. Classification (NCBI taxonomy): domain Eukaryota; kingdom Metazoa; phylum Chordata; class Actinopteri; order Gadiformes; family Gadidae; genus Melanogrammus; species Melanogrammus aeglefinus. The sequence goes on along the minus strand of OLKM01000636.1, from coordinate 199,613 downwards.
TAGCTCCTTAAAAAAGGAACATTGTGCTTTACAGTTATTTTTTACGAAAAATGTACAACGTAAGTAATACATAAAATGTTACTAGATTTCATACAGGGCTTTTCTTATCATTATAGCAGATTGCTATACTGGGAACCAGACAATTCTGCCAGCTCTTGTTTTATTTTCTCTGGCATCTCTTCCTGTTAAGACTGATACCCACCGTTTATTTGATATGGGGCAGGTATGATACGATGACACTACAGAGTCGTTGAGGCATTTTCACAACCAACCAAGATGGCTGCCACTGATGTGTCCCACGTTTTGTTGCTTTGATGAGTTATGGGTCGATCCAATGGCATCAAGAAGCGATTGGGTCTGCTCCTATTGATAAAAGCCCTTGAGTCGAAAATGAACTATGAGGATTCACACAGTTGCCAATTGGTCTGGCGGCATAAGGCTATAGCAGATTGCGGCAGGCAATATCAACCATTTCAGGTGTCAACCATCTCTTCTGGCGCGGTTGGCGATTGTTATTGTTGTTATTTACTCTAGGACTTCCTAATCACATGAAGGAGTAACCAAGGACCACCGCCCATCACCTCCAGGTCGCCTCTGCGTTCATCTGTTGAGCCCCACTCCCGTTCAACCCCAACTTTGTGTTCCAGGTGGGCCCCGGCGTGGTGTTCCTCCTCTTTGAGCACAGCTTCTTCGGCAAGGGGGTGATCATGCACTGTGTGACCCCCCTGGAGCCCCTGCTACAGTGCGTGTCCCACACCATCTTCTACCAGGCCAACGTCCCCCCGCTGGTCCCCAAGTTCATCCTGAGGGCCGAGTGCATCCAGGTACACTGGAGCTGTCCCCCTTTAGCTTTACCTCTGTGTGGGCGTTGGAAGGGTTTAGGGACGGCTTCATGGCGCATCAGAGACAGAGAAAGATAAAGACGGACAGAGTATAGGCTAAAATATAAGTATAGAAAGGCAATATAAATATAGAATATAGTAAAATATGCATATGTACAAAAAAGCGTACACAAAATACATATATGTGAAAATAAGGAGTTTAAGGAGTGCAATATCCCAGCTGAAATACTGGGATATTGCACGTATATGAAATGTAATTTGTAAAATGTAAAAATATAAATATCAAAATGTTATGCAATTGTTAACCAAATGTTTTTATTTGATTTAAATTGTATAATCCAATGTGTTAACTGTTCCCTGTGCCCTGTTGAACTCGGCCTCCGCAGTTCGAGCGAGACGTGATGATCTGGAACAACAAGAAGTACATCTCCAAGCCGCTGCTGGTGAAGGAGGACTCGGCCATCCAGAAGCACAGGCGCTGGTTCAGCCAGTTCTACAGCCCCGGCAGCCCCCGGCTGGCCTACCAGCACGACACGCTGGACTTCTGACCCCTCTTCAGCAAAACAAAGACGACGGCCGCGCGGGAGAGTGCCTCCCAGCCCTCGGGCCGGGTTGGGACCGGGAGGGCTGGGGGCTGAAGGCCCTGGTGTATATATCAACCACATCAAAAATGTGCGAAAATTCAAATTTCCTTGTAAGTAAAAACCTTGAGAACTAGATGAGGCACCAGAGGGTGTCGGAGAACCGACTACTACACCTCGTATAACACGAGGTCCTCGTCGGCTCAGGGCCATCCAAGACTGCATCTGCTTAGGGTTTTTAACGAGGATGTGCAACGATGCCTTTTGGTTTTGAATGCAGCACGACCGATAAAACACATAAAACCTCTTTCAGTCCGTTTTGAATCAGATGTCCAGCCTTTCATACACAAGTGCCTGAAGACTTCACACCGTTGACCTCGTGGGCAGATCCATCAGGTTAAGTGATCCGACCCAGAAGTGAACTCGGCTCACACGTGAAGGTTGAGCTTGCAAGTCATTACTATTCAAGCAATACTGAGCGAAGCACACCACAAATGCCTGACAATTACCGGATGATTGTAAAAAACAGCAAGGTCTAATTCTGGTCCACGTCAACGCAACGCAAGGGGGTTTTACGGACCCTCGTTCTGTCCGCCACAAAGGCCCAAAAATTGTATCCTATCGTAGAGGCGAGGCAGCAGCAACGGCTGTGATTGGTCCGCTCACTAAAGCCCGACGCAGAACCAAAACAAGTTCTGCGTCGTCCTTGCGTTGCGTCGACGTGGGACCATAACTGAGCCTTTTAATTGTAGCTTATATTGTGAACGTGCTATGCATAATCCCCAACATAGTACGAGGAAACTTGAGCATGAGGCTTTCAACTGCATGGTTCAGCAGCACTTGGAAACGCTAAACGCCCCCAGTGGCTCTGGTTCAGTGCTGTGGACTTGTGGGAAGACATTGACCATCTATGAAATACTATAGGTCAACTATAAAACATATCTCTTCAGCTTATTACATATATCACAGAATGACCCCGTGGCTCAATCAAAATGATTGAATTGTCTGCAAAGAAAATACTTTCAGTGTGACTGAACTGGACAAGCGAGGTCATTAATGATTAATCAAACAGGGCGACTTGCCAAATACTCGGACCTGGCAGCTGCACTTCAATTAGCTTTGGGGTTTAACACGTGGATAAACAACGGGGATAAAGTGGTTCCAACTGAACACTTATTCACATCTGTTTTGCAACTGAAGTAATTCCATTGACTTGGAATTATTCTCTTGGTTGTTTCCTTCAAAATATTCCCCCTTAATGTCCGCAACACAAGGAAGTCAAATGAGTAGGTCAATGTTTCTTTCTTTCACTTTTTTTTTATTGAACATTTAATTGAATCTTAGAGACTTAACGATTTTTTTTGGTTAGTATCCGATACCTGAAGAGCAAGAAAGTATTTATTGATGATTTATTTTTTTATCGTTTTTGAGACTTTTGAGCCAATGATTTTCCTAACACTGTTATATGTTAAACTGACCTTACTGGAAATCTATGATTGTTATGTTATTATCCACAAAGGAGGTAGGGCTGAATTGACTCGTTGATAAGACTGACTTTGTGGCATTGAAGGTCATTACGTCACACAATGTCCCGTTTGGAAATCTGTTTGTCAGCTCAGTTCACCAAATGAATAAACCAGCAACGTTGGAAAGCACAATAGGCTACTACTATCATATCAAGATCTGACATGAACTCTTTTCTGTATCTCACAAAACTATATTATTTTTCTAGTATAATTTACACCATTTGATGCTACTGCAATAAAATAAAACACTGAATCAACTGTGACAGGGTGTTGCTGTCTGCATTTGTCTGGATGGCTCAACATTTGAAATTGAGTGGAATAGTTGATGTTTGTGACCGTGCTCTGCCCAGTGGCACTGCTGCTGCTGCTGCTGCTGCTGCTGCTGCTGCTGCTGCTGCTGCTGTGTGTAATCTCAAAACGTTTGCTTATCAGCACCGCGTGTCCTCTAAACGTGGGCTGATACTGAGTTATTGACTTGGCTCTAGAGCTGCAGTAGGGGCTATTATATTCCACCATTACGTCAACTGTGTTTACTCTCACACTCTCCTGCTCTATTGTTGAGCTTTTTTCCGTGTGGGAATTCAATGACACGAGTTCTGTTGCGGAAACATGAACCTCATTCCCAGAAGTGGGAACTGATTCAGTATTTCAATTCCTTTTTGGAACTTTTCGAAACGTACTTTTAACTTTTATCTCACATTTGTTGTCAAACATGGATCCGACCAACCCCCCGGTTCTCCCCGGGACTCCTGAGGTCGTTTCTGTCTCCCCAGAGGAGGCGGAGAAGGAGGAGGAGAAGAAGAACGAACTTTACCTGCCAGGTGTCGGATCGAGCAGCAGCATCCGTGAGTCTGACTACCTGGAACAGAGCCGGGCCTCGGTCGACGGCAGAACGGCTGCAGATGGGGCCGACAGCCCCACGTCTGCTCCCTGCGAGCTGCTGGGATTCGACGGCACCGACCAGTCTCGTCCTCATCAGTGCAGCGACGACGACGACGCCGAAGACCGTCGCGACGAATGCCCCATCTGCAACGAGCGGTTCGGACCGAGCGGGGAACGGCGCCTGGCCCTGCTGCACTGCGACCACGCGCTCTGCCACCACTGCCTCTCGCACATACTCAAGCGCGCCCGCGACCCCAGCCGCGTGCAGTGCCCCTTCTGCCGGCAGAACACCCCGCTGTCCAGCAGGGACTTCGCCCAGATGATGCTAGAGAAGGGTTGCCACGATAACACCGCACCTGCAACCTCCTCCTCCTCCTACTCCTCCGCCCCCCTGCTCGCTGACGTTCAGCTGGGGGACCCCCACGCCACACCGCAGGCGCCCCTCGGATGCCTGGGGTCAGAGCAGCAGCCGCTGGATGTTTGGGGAGGAGGTGTGTGTGGGGGCCAGGTCTGCCTGGCGTTGCGGGTGATGATGAGACCCGCTTGCTGCCTGCCTTCCACCACCGTGCTGCTGGTCCTGATGCTGATGGTGCCCTGGTTGTTTATGTCCCTACGCTACCTGTAACCTTTAGCCCTGGGGGGAGGGAGCGAGGCTGCTGACGTACTTGGGATGTTCTGTTTTTAAATAGTAGTTTAGAAAGTGGTTCAGGGGGGAAGAGAGTGTACTGGGTTCGATCAGCCAATGTCCACAGTCTACCTCTAAATCCTAAATCCTCCACGTAGCTGTTGCCCCAAAATCCACCGCAAATAGAATTTGAGATAAAGCTTTGCGAAACAAAAAAGAGAAATGTCTATTTTTAACAGCACCAATGTGTCCTACATTCACTTTCCCTCCCTCCTCATAGCCTACTTGGGGTTGAGTCGGAGGAACATGGGAGGGACTCTTGGATCCTCTAGTCTGTAGCATCTGTTCCCCGTTATTTCCTCCACTCTCTGACCTACTTCCCCAACTCAGTAGCTCAGGAGCTGTCTGCTATACCTCCCACCCCACTCGCAAACACCACCCCTCCCTCTATGTGTATTCTTAGCTGTACTACCCTGCTCTCGGTTCAGTTTACCAGACGCGAGAACTAGGTCCACTCTTTCCTCGTCTGCGCCCAGTTCTATGCAGTTTTAATGTCTTTTTACTTTTACCCAATGAAAATGATGAACACTGAAAGACTAATATAAGTAAGAGTCATGTGTTTGGATATATTCTGGGAAGTGTTTGTTTTTGATGTCTCTAAAATGTTTAAAATGTGTACGGTGGAAAAAATGTGAGAATGTACCATCACAACGATACTGTCAATCAGAAGGGATCAATGTTAGTGCTATCTTTGTGAAAATGTAGTAACATGTGATGGTAATGTGATCGAAATTGTAACATTCAATTTAAATGTAAATGTATTCCGTTCACTGATGGACACTTATCCTTCTTAACCTTAGCACACTTCGGTGAGTGCGCACACTCACGGTCACGTCACGGTCACACATTCCCGGTCTCTAAGGGTGACCCATGTGCCCCCCAGTGGGTAATAGAACCCCTCATCACAGCAGTGCATTATGTCTTGCTCTTCCAGCTCAGCTGAGACAGGACCAATCATACTTTCTAACTAGATCGACATTTTCTTAAATGACTATTCACTATGAGTTACTGCTCTGTGGCTTTCCTTTAGTGGACAGAGTGGTCCGCTTTGAATGTACCATACATCCGTAACTCGGTTACGGCCTGTCATAACAATTATTTGCAAATAACTCTTTATAATTTGGGTGTGCTCAAAATATATATATATAAAAAAAAAGGTCAGGACTCTTGGAAGGGTATTGCTGCCCTAAAGGCTTTCATAACTATATGAAAAATAAAATATTCGGCAGTGTCCTCTGCTTGAGTGCCCTTATTGTGCTTCCAGTCTGTTTTCGTGACGTCACAACATGAACCACGCCACGAGGAGGTAGAGAAAAATAAAAATAAACAAAAAGAATTCATTCAACCATCAATAAATAAACGAAATTATATTCATGTTTGATTGACAGTGTGCTGGACGAAAACAGTGTGTGTTGAGCGTAGTACATGGACTGGCTCTATGTAGCATAAATACTTAAGACGGGGTGGGCACCGGAGAGAATACGATGGGGTTTTTGTTTTGAATAATGAATGACGGGACTTCACACTACATGGAAAAACCATCTGAGAAAGTGCGGCGTTGTGCAAGTGGCAGGATGGGGGAGGTCTCCTCCGATTAACCATAGTTTTATAACGAAGCCGCGCAAAGACGTGCATAACATATATTGTAATAACATACGATTATACGTTCATCCACCCGTTCATCTGCGAAGACGCACGGCGCGTGTTGTGCCTCTCCACTGGCGTGAATATAAAGACGCGGGGGGGAGAATTGAGTGGCATTTAGCAGAGCGATGGTGGAAAATGGAATATCATATTCATAAGTAGTGTACATTCCCATGATAATAAGAATGGTTTTGTTTTTTTCTTACCTTTGAATGAGCCATTTATATACAGTAGGCCTACATGGGCTGCGGGTCCTCTTCCGCGGGAGCCTTCTT